>CM061535.1:25335517-25565336 GCA_030545055.2 Neoaliturus tenellus
TAATTTTGTTTGAAAATTCATCTTTTTTATTTAGCACTTTGTTACTGCCATACTTAAAAAAATGTTCAAAAATATAATTTCTTCAAAAACTTTAGGCTTTACCTTATTGTTACAACTTTTCAATATTTCTAAAGATTTATCTATGCTTATATTATGAGAAGGGTTATCTTTGAGGTGTTGTACAACCTTTGAAGAGGGATTCCTTTGGTTACGGGCATTATGCTCCTTAAATCTTGCATCAAAAGATCTTGTGGTATACCCTACATACATTTGTTCACAACCCTCACTTTCATCACAATGAATTTTGTACACACCTTTTGTACCGAGATATATTTTGTTTTTTGATTCATTTAATGACAAATGCTTATTTATTTTAAACCCTGGCCTATAAGATGATTTCCTAAAGACTGAAGCGACAATTTCTGTATATTTATTGGTATAGCCCATGGTAATGAACTTTTCTTTAGCTTTTTGTTCTATACTGTTTTGTAATTTAAAATTTGTTTTTCTAATCATATTGTCAATCATTATGTTTTCATATCCATTGTTGTGAGCTATTTGTTTAGTTACATTTTTTTCCTTTTCATATTCAGTAGGCGATAAATTATGTGTAAGTAGTCTGAATACCATGGATCTGAAAGAAGACTGTTTGTAAACAAATGGGTGGTTCGAATCTATGGGAATCACCAAATCTGACTGAGTTGGTTTCCTATACACAAAACTCAAAATTTTCTCCATTTCTCATTATTTTAACATCTAAAAAATTTACAGTGTTTTTACTTTCCAATTCTATTTTGAACTTAATAGAGATGTGAATTTTGTTCAGGTAAGTTACTAGGAGACTAGCCTGTCTTCTCGTGTCCTTTATAACAACAAAGCTATCATCTACATATCTGTTATGAAATTTGATAATGCTGGAATGGGGATTTTTTCATTTATAATTTCCTCATTTTCAAATTTTTGTTAGAAAACCTCGGCCAGAAGTGCTAAAAGTGGGCCTCCCATGGGTAGTCCATTTGGATCGTGATATATTTTTTCGCCCCACTGAAAGTAATTTTGCTTGGTTATTACATCTACTATTTCCACTATGTCCTTTGTTTCATCAGAATTAAAATTATTAATTGTTCCAACCTAGTTTTAAGTGCATTTACAGTCCTGTCTTGGGATGTTACCATACATATGAACCGTTATGAAACTGTTACAATATGAAATTTTAATTGGATTGAAGTTATTATGGAACCTTATGACATGTAGTAGTTCTAATCCTGAAAACGTTTTCCAACAAATGGGTTGATCTTTCACCAAGCATAACACCCTATTACAACAAAAATCTATATGTTTTTAATTAATAAATCGTGTAACATAACTGCTGTTACCAACTCTAAAACCGTTATAATATGTTTTACTACTATCACTACATAAATTAAATAAACTAAAAACAGCGAATTAGTGCTTATAAAATCAACTAGAACATAAATGAAAAATGACGATTTATGTGAAGAAAACTTAATTTTGTACTTAATTTTTTTTTACATGCAAGTTGTAAAGACTTGTTATAAAGACTTGCAAAACGTTATAAGGCACAAGTATGATGAGCAAAATTTTTTTAGAATGTGAACATAATATTAATACTATAATATTTACACTTATATTAATACTTTTCTCTTAATTTTATATAAAATTTGAGAGGATTAATTGATCCTAATCACTAAAATTTAAAGGTCGAAATAGTGAAGGTATTTAGACATATGAATCAATACAGTTTATATTAAACTAGCAATGCAGTTGAAAGCCAAACTGATTATGCTGGTACATGTAGAGCTTAATCTGCTCAATTTGTGGGCCTATATTCGATATCTCTGACCCAAAAATACATGAATTCATGTCGAGATGGGCGTTCATGTAATATAAACGACTAGACTGGCACAGCTTAGGAACCAATAGTAAACTGGTGAAAAAGTGTATGAAATAATCTGTGATTTTTTACACAATACCAAGAATAAAAGCACAAATACAAGACCGATGCAAATATCAAATACAAAAAGTTAAACCCAATGATATTTCAAAGACAATAGACTACTGACAATAGACAATAGACAGTTAAATGGCAGATAATATTTCTGTGCGAGTAGAATAAAAAATATTATATTGAACGATTGCATGACTAAAATTTTAAGGTACAAAACATCACTAAAACCGATGATATTTCTTGATATTTTCTAATGGTAAAGGTTTACTTGAGTTGAATCAACACCATTAAGTAAGTGACTATTAAAATAAATCGTTATTATATAGTTAAATAAATAGTTATATATATATTATAAAAATAAAACTAATACTCTGGTATGAAATCATAAAATTGTCTTCTGAAACATAGGCTTATAGATTAAACCAAGAGAACCCTACAATGTGATAAACATATAAATATTTTAATTAAACTTGATGTACACTAACTCAAACGTGTTTTTTTTTTTTTAAAGTGTTACTATTTATTGTGGAAACAAAAGCGGTCGTTTCTGATACTCCATGAGATCATGACCAAGATGAAGTACATATTCTTTTACATAAATATAATTTAACATTGTTGTTATTCCCACTCAAGCTTCCAAATACACTGTGTGATAAAACGGAACTACTTTGTTGCTGTGTTAGAAAAATTATGCCCAATCCATCATTTTCTACAACTTCATCTTGGAGCGTAGGCCTACCGTCACAATTCATGTGTTCCAGTAAAAATACACTTATCATATTAAGATCAGATGGGGTTCCATGATGGAATATATCTATCATAGAATTTTCTAAATCTTCTTTGCATAAATTTATAAGATTTTTTCAATGTAGTATTAAAAAAGGAGAGGTTTACTTACATATTCATTAAGCCTGCCATATTGTGAAGAACATTTTACTCATGATTCTTTTGGTTAGGTATTTTCCTGACTTTTTACACATAGAGTACGGACAATCAACAGGGTAACACTATTTTAGTTTCGATCTCAAAATTTGATTCGATACAAAATGATCACCTCTCAGTCATTGTTTCTGTATCCATATAAAAAATAAAAATTAAAATCATACCGATTCAAATAAATCCAAAGATACTGAAACAGTCAAAGAATTTTGGCACTGCTGGCATACGATTTGCACAAATGTTTTGGCCTCTTCTGATCCATCGTACCAGTGACAACTGTAAGCAGCTTCCATCACAGAGGCGCTTTGTAAAAGAAAACAAGTTCCAGAAAAAGATCCAGAGTCACCAAGACTGACTTTTAAACAGGTGTTAAACTTATTGTGTTTTAATTTTCATTTAAACCTAAATAAAATCTAAGTTTCTATCTAAGTATCGTTATCTTATCATCAGTAACAATACAATAAAGTGATTGTTTTGATAAATGAGACATGAACTTAGTAGTAGTGGTAATTACCTTTATATTGTACGGAATATAATGTATGCATGATTTGTTGATCCAATTACGTGTTTTCACCATAAAAACTAAAAAACTTAAATTTTCTGTTTGATGACTTGAATTTTTCAATTTTTTTAATAGATGTTCAGATTGGTTATTGAAAAAATTTATTGTACATTTTCATTTAAATATAACCCAGTTGAAAAAAAAACAATATATTAAAAAATTAGTGTTTATTTTTTGTCTTAGATTGTATACTTAAAAACTAAATATCGGGGCAGCGTTTGAATGAATCTTCCTCAGACTGAGTGGATTTAACTTAATCATTTTCGAACTGGAGAGGTTATTGGAAATACAAACTGGGACAGAAGGGGACCATCTAAGCGGCTGTGGAGTGGAGTATCCAACTATGGATACTCACACTCTATGGATACAGTCACAGATGGATCAACTATGGATACAGTCACAGAGTGTCCACTGAGTGCTTTCCCGAAAAGGTTGATCGGTCTGCAGAGTGCAAGTGAAACTGAGCTGCAATGGCTTAGAGTCCTGGATTTAGCATCATAAAGAGAGATTAATTTTATTTAGGGGCTATTACATACACTGACACTGGTGCTGTGCACCACAGAACTTGTTTCATTATTTTTAGAACTTGGTGGCTTTCTGAGAAACCTATACGCTATGCAAAAATATTTACTGCTGACTAGTTTTACCATAAACATACAATTGGTTCATTGGTAAATTGGGTCTATTGGTCGTATGAACCTTTCAAAATATATTTTTTCTTTTGTAGAACACCGAAACACATTGAAATTCCACATTATTACCATGTATATGTGGTGTTTTTGGAAGCGGTAAATAATGTATAGAGTAAGCCCTAAATCACAACGAGAAAGCACTCCAGGCTTGTTAGTGCAACAACATGACTATTAATTAGTGTTTAGTAATTAATACGTTTGTGAACCATGATGGAAGTGGCTCTCAATACGTTATACGAAACTTAGCAAAGTATTATTTTACTATAAATCCCGCCACATAATCTGAAGAATTTATTTGCACTACTATTACATTAAAATGATTAAATGAACATTTGATCCATGAATATTAACATATTGCGTAAGTCCGTTGTTTTTGGGAAAGTACCCCCTCCACCCCTCTCCAGCTATTCCAGTATTTTTTGTCATTCATCAACTTATGAGGCGTCCCTTATAACATTTCTAAACAACACTATTATAATTTATAATATTTTAGACAAGTTTTCGTACAACTGATTCGCCGGTTCTCAATTTATTTCCTGTAAACATTTTTCAAAGATTTATAGTTTTACTAATGCCTTTATCTACCAGTAAATGAATATTTCACTCAAAAGCTGTGTAAACAAAATTTATTGTTTTATTTTTCCTTTATGGAGTTTTAATATCCCTAGAGGTATAGTTTAGCGTTTTTACAACGTTTTTTTTTTATTTTTTTACGAAATCAATATATGAACTCTTAATAATGATTAATGAAGTCCAATATGTAAAAATTCTTAAATAACAGTTGGAAAAATCGTTACATACCCTGAGTTGGCAGCAGTAGGCCTAATAGCCTGGAAAGAAAGAAACAATACAATCAATCATGTTGGTTCTTTCACTCAACCGAGGAAGGAGCTAAATGTATTGGTTTTACGTCTAAATGTAAAAATACACATTGTTTGCATATAAAAATCATACTCATAGTTTGCATTGTTTTGTTTATTGAAGTTCTTGCACCTTTAACAACTGTGCAAAGCCGTTTTATTTACCAAAATGTATAACAATAAAAATAAGCTTAAAAATGTGGCTACAAAGATCAAGAAGTTATAAGGATCCAAGTTACTAATATAAGGAAGTTACTAATATAAGGATCCAAACAATGTGATTATTACGTTGAAGTATGAAATTTGTTTGGACACAGCAATATATTATCTTTTGAACAATGTGGACATCTTGTTTGGCACACAATTCAAAAAATCCCAGAAATTTTCAATAAACGAAAAGAATTTCAATTATAATTTAAGTGTTTCAATTTAAATATTAGAGCATATCTACTTTGTATGAAGTGGTCTTAAAAAAATACACTGTTTTGTAACAATTATGGATTGGTCCATGTTGAGACCAAATTCAGATTACAATAATATAAACAGCCAAACAAAATAAAATTACGACTCAGTCTCAAATTGATGTCTACGATAATCGTTGTAGCTTTTCGAAAATGTTTCCTTTTATATATTTTATATTAAGAATATATACCTGCATTTGTCAAATAACATAAGAATAGATAGTGACTAATTTAAATGTTTTTAAAATTATGAATTATATTATTGATAGACCTCCCAATTTACATTGCGTAGGCTGCATATTTATGTAACGAACTGAAATACATGAAAGTATATTAAAAGTCTTCACCACCATATTCTTACATTATATACATGGTGATCATTATATACATTATATTACACTATTATTGTGTTTATGAAAGAATGCCTGGATTTTGAACAAACACTACTGAAACATTTTTAAAGATAATTTATCAATAAGACGAAAAATTTCAATCGATTAAAATTATTAAAACAAAGTTTTTTTTATAATTTAATAACATTTCAATATGAGCTCCATTTGTTGCTTTACAGCATAATACATCAATTACCAATCTTGGCGAATTGCCTATTTCTTGTTAAGTGATTTGTAGCATATAGCTGGCATTTCATTCGTGATTGCTGATGAAATTCGTTCACGCAGATTTTCTTTATGTAACCCCAGAACAAGATCCAAACGGATCAAATCAGGACTAATCGCATCCTTGCCAATCCAACCTTTTGGAAATCTGTGGTTTAGCGACTTGCTTTTAATCCTAAAGTCAAGGTCGACGTTTGACCCAATACAATACGATAGCCAAAATGTAATTTTTAAACCTCAGATTGACGTATAATTGTTTGGTTGTCTTGAAAAGTCTATCTACAGCAATGTGAGACATTAAAGATTTTTTTAATGTTGCTTAACTTTTTAACAAATAACTTTTTAATGGCAAGGAAATCGATTTAAATGGATTGTAATATTCTGAAAGAGCTTGGAATTTTATACATATAAATTGCAGTATTTTTTATAATTCCGATCAAAGGCAGGCAAAACTTCACTACAAATAAAGAAACATTAAAAGCAGTTTTAAGGGAAGACATGAGTATTTTAACCATATTTCGTTTTTTTTATTATTGGCAAATATGTAGGGAGTAAGATTTCTAACGACCCGTTAGAATTATTCAACTCTGTCGGAACTCTACATTTAGTCGAGCAAAGTTTCGCAAAAAAATTGCTTGCTCAGTGTTTCCTCCCAATTATAAAGTTGGAGACGGCTTAAATGTAAATAACTTTTAAATAGGGAGGAAGTAGACTAAAGTGGAAGGTGATAATCTGTAATAGAATTTAAATTTCCTGCTAATTACTATCATGGATGTCTAGAAAATACCCAGTAAAGGCTATCAAAATTTTACTCCAATTCAAAATGTGAAAACCCCCGTTTCAGGTGTACCATTTCTTAAGGTAAACATGTATTTATATTTTTTCACCATAAATCTTGTAAAAACGAAACATTAATCATTATTTGCAAATCTCCAAGGGTAAAGATTTCTAACCAGTCATTAATAATAAAATCTGTTAAGTTTTACTGTAGGTTTTTCTGTCCGAAGATTACATAAAAGTAGAATTGTAATCATAAATAGTTGTGACGATGTGTCTCCGAGATTTTATGATCATTCAATATATTTAAAGGAATTTAATTTAGAACAGAACTAAGTTAACATTTTTATTTTAATACAATTATTAATATTTATTATTTTGTCCGACCAACGTATATAATGCTAATGTGAACAATAAGGTGTCACATGAAACAGATTATAGGCCCCAGTGAGCAACACATTGTGGTCATCTGTCCATTGTGCACTATACGATAGGAACAGCCAGCTGAGCCCCGACTATTGTATCCCATCTGGTCTCAACACAACCGACTACATAAATATCCGACCACTATACACTTTGAAGATGTTCCTAAACCTACTACTAAAGACGATAAAAAGAGTTCCAATTTTGTTCATCATAGCCTACAAATAGAACTTTAATTATTATTTTCTATTGGAAAAAATTTAATTAGTAAAAATAAGATTAAAATGGACATAATATTTTTTACATTGAAAAGTGTGATAAGATGGTTGGAATAAAACGTAGTGTTGTACGTACTATATTTCAATAGGTAACTAAAATGATGAGATGGAGTAAAATAAGCTATCGGAAAGCTAATTTCTCGATTTGTTATTAGAAAATTTCGAGTGTCGTTTCTCCTGCTGCATTGAGAATAAGAAAATTACCTTGGCTGATGTTGCACATTTTAAGAGTATATGAAGGAAAGAAAAGTTTCATACTGTTTCTTCTAAGGTGTGTGAAACTGCCTAGTGGAAAAGTGTTGTGATTTCAAGAAGAACTTTTATATTCTTACGTGATTTAAAATAAAATAAATTACTAATTATAATTACCATAAGAATTTTATTTAGTGAGAGTTAGTATATGTAGGCCTACAAAGATCGACCCATCTCGATCGATTATTACAATGTAATGATGTCTGTATGTGTGGTTTACAGGATACTAAAGAAAGGAAAACTATTTTATTGTGATATTTGCAAACAAATAGTTTAGGAAATGAAGAAATTGTTGCCTTCGTGAAAAAATACAATGATACTTGCCACCGTGGGATCAATAATTATTTAAAGTCCCTTTGGTTACATACAGGAAATAATACCACTCGAACTCCATTAAAACTAGCGCTTTAAAAATATAAAACAGGAATATAGTAGAGAAGTGATTACAATCACCGAACAGTGCAGACAGTTATTTTATTTTAATTATTTATTTATTTTTTAAGGAGATGCGGGAAAATGCATTACGCAAACAGGTGGTCAGCCTATAGTGTAGGGCTCCCCTAAAAAAGGGTTTACCCTCAAAAAAACTCCTCTACTCTTAAGGATTTAACCTGGAATTGTTTATCACATTACGTCAGGCTAGGCCCAAATTTGGCTTACGCCCGTAGGGCTCGCTCCTTATCCAGCCACTCAATCATCTGGGCCACTTCGCGGTCCAGATCGGTTTTCTTTTCCAGAAGGATGCGGACGAACCGTGATAAACAATACCAGTTGCCCTCATCCTCCAAGATCTTTTGGCAGACCGAGTCCACCGGTGGTCAAGTTGGTGCTGCCAGGAGCCCCAGGAGTAGGGAAAACTTCAATCATACAGGTAATGAGTAGTATATTCACCATAACTGTAATTAGCAGTTCGGATCTTCATTTGAAAACTTGAAGTAGAGATGTGCAATCCTCGATCAGAAAAGATTCGATGCTATGGTCAAAAGTTAGGTAATCTATTTATACTTATCTGTTATAGGTATTACCCATGTAATGTGGTTAAGTTTAGGTTAGGTTATTGGAGAATAGATATGCCAATCTTGGTTCTTTATCTTAGTTATAGAATGTAGTTTGCTTGACAATAATGTGTCTGGTGTACTTGTAGCAAGTTCGTTCAAGGTCAAGCGTCCATTGTCATTATTACTCAATTTACGCAGAAAATTATATTTTTATGTAGTTTTACTTTTAAAGTGGGTGAATGTAGATAAACGAACCATTATTGACTTGACTATGCTAACGTGACCTAACCTGACCAAACCACAATGGTGCAGCACTTTCCTTGTTGACTATCACTTCTGGGAGAGACTCTGTTGTCAAAACTTGATCAACGTAAAGTCAACAGTCTTTATTTGCCATTATACAAATTTTATAAATCATAAAAAATACAACTGGATAATGTCTTCTCAACAGCAAATAACAATTTAAAATAAACAAATATATCATTTTATTCCTTTGTTTCTTGTAAATACTCTCTGACAGAGTAATATTCCTTGGATATCAATTTTTTTTTTTTTTATTGGAATCTGATAATTTTGACATAACTATTTTGAGGATGAATAAGAGGCATTGAATAAATTTAATACATGCTTGTTACATATTTTTGGAAAAGGAGGTGTGGTGGAGGAACACTGGTTCTATATAGGAAGTTGTAGGAGTGACAAGGTAGTGAAATGAAGGTAAAAAAGACATTATTGCGATTTAAAAATGTCAGGTATTCCAGAATATACATGGTGGGCGAAAAGTAACTAGGTATAAAATAACTCATACAAACTAATTAATAATAATACTATTTATTGCAAATTTCAAAACCATGTATATGTGCTTCATTACATAAGAAAACAGGAATATAGGCGCTGTTGTCGTCAACCAACTTCCTCGAATGGTCAGGGATACAATCTACACTCTTCTGAAGGAAGATTGTTAGTAAAATCTTGATACTGCACCTAGTGTTTATAGCTGATCTCTTACAAAAATGAACTATAGACACTTAATGTTCAATATCACTCAGAATTATGACTTGATTACCAACACAAAATCAGTAAAATTACAGCATTTATTACCCTTTTTTAATATCTAGATACTTTTCACCCAACTTGTAGATGCCTGGAAAGTTCAGGATGTTATTGTCCTTAAGGTGAGTTCTTTAGGAAATTTCTAAATACTTGAAGTTCGTGCAAAAATCCTAACTAAGGTCAG
The DNA here is from genome assembly GCA_030545055.2 of Neoaliturus tenellus. Classification (NCBI taxonomy): domain Eukaryota; kingdom Metazoa; phylum Arthropoda; class Insecta; order Hemiptera; family Cicadellidae; genus Neoaliturus; species Neoaliturus tenellus. The sequence continues at coordinate 25,345,583 of CM061535.1, forward strand.
TAGTTTATGGTACTGTTTAATCTTAAAGTAATTGTTGGTGCCTATAACCTAGGAGTGTCCCAATGGTTTTTAAATTAATTACAATGATATTTATTCAGCTGTTGGATTGCCGAATTATCAAAAGAAATTTTAAAATCACAATAATAACTATGTAGGAAATAAAGGCATTTCATTGTTTACTTACAAAAGTACATTTAGTCATTGTCATATGTCACTTTTCATCTCTTAGTCTAGTGAAAAAAGTTTGCACCTCTGACAAAAGGGGTTTGAATCAACTTCGGGCCACAAACATGATCTTAGAACAGCAAACCCCCACTTTTGGCCCTTAGTGCAAAATACACTGTTAATACCCTCTAGTGACTGTATTGCCAATTTTAAATTGGAGCAAGAAGAAATTATGCCGACTCATGAGTGCAACCCCCTAGTTTCATATTTAATAATAATCATAGAATCGAATTCACGTTGTCATTCTTAACTGCACTTCTTCATTCATTGGGAAATTCAACTTTCCTATTATAAATCTCTCGCATATCGAATCGAATCTATATTTCGAGCAGTTTTGTAGAGGGCAGTAACTGAAATGTAATCATTAAAGTTAACTTACATGGTTTTACTTCCCCTATAGCAATTTTAACTGAAAACATTGACTTGAAAATCTTTGGCTCAGCGTTTCTTATCCATGAAAACTTCAGATTAAATTTCTCTATAAGTTTTATTGGTGGAGTAAGAGAGAGCTGCATTTGAACAAAGTTATGGGGATAGGTCTCGAGTCGATACGTGGAACGACAGGAAGAGGCCACGCCTTGGTTTCAGAGAAAGGTGACTGCAAAGACGACAGTTCAGCAGAATTGAAAATAAGCGCTATGTTTGGAGAAGCTGCTACTTGTTATCACTGTCCCGTGCTATCACGTGTTTTTAATGTGATTCCTCTAATACTTAAATAATTAAACTGTGGTTTGAATATTTTCAACAAATTTTAGCCTTGAGCGGAAGAACGAAGAACTCTGTTCATGGTCCTGATTCTGAATATACTGAATATCTGAAATATTACATAAAATGTTAATATTTAGTCCAAATGTTTGTGGAATACTGGACATGACTGACAGATTACGGCTTATTCTGCAATGTAACAACTAAATAAAAAGATGAATTTAACAGATTTATTAAAATAGATTGGCAAATCCTTTATGTTGAAACATAGTACCTAAGCCAATTATTGCACGCAATTTTAATTAGTTTTAGCAATTTTAATTTTAAAATCTCTACAGGGTATATTTTAACGAACGTACATTTTGTAGTTTAAAACACTTACATTGCATACTTTTTAATTCTGTAGATGTTAACAGCATATTCTAATCGTATATCGAGTGTGATATTTCGATGATCCATCAAAATAAACTAAATCATCAAATGAAGCTAACCGTAAGAAAAGATACCAAAAAATACTGTTAGTTTCAAAGCATTAATTTGGTTTGAGAGCAATAACTTCTCCTCGCCCCTTCAAGTCAAAACCAGAATTGGTTGTTTTTACTCTGAGGAAAACATTATTTTTAGCATACCTAAATGTATTTTAGTAATAAACGATCATGGCAACCATGACACAAAAAGATAATAATAGTTTGTAAATTATTCTTTGGTAAATAACTTTTTTCAAATTAAAGCAGCCACTCAAAGCAAGGATGGAATAAGTGTATGAGATAGAGCTTGGTATATTATGACTGTAAATGTCACTAATTTCACAGAGAACCCCGTTGCTTTTTAACTAACAGAAAGAGGAGAAAAATACAATGTTGAAGGGTTAGCGTTTTATAATGAAAATATACTAGAGGTAAACTATGTAGCGTAATGCGCCGCATTAATCTGATTGGGTTGATAATTCAATAGTTCGATTGCTTATATTCTACTTTACATGTGTTATTTTGCTACATTAAATTTTACGCTAATTTAATGCTGTTTGCAATTCAATTAAAAGGATTTCCGATGTAAATTTATTGACAAAATACTAAATTTAAAAGGCTGCCCGTGCCTTTTGTAATAGAAATATCTAAAAACCGCATTGCACACTACGGAATGAGGCCAATATTTTGATACCTCAAACTTTAAAATTGGTTTGAAAAGTAGAAATACGTCCAAGCAGAATCTGACTTTCAGCACGTCATAAACAATCCAAAATTAAAAAGAAAAAATTAAAAGAGTCTGGTTAAAGCATTTTTTTGACAATTACATGGGACACTTTTTTAGGGAGAGGTGGGAAAAATGCTTTACGCACACAGGTGGCCAGCCTGTAGTGTGGGGCTAGCCTAAAAAAGGGTTTACCCACTAAAAAACCTCCTGTTCTCTTTAGGATTCTAACCTGAAATTGTTTATCACATTATGCCAGGCTAGGCTAAATTTGTCTTACGCCCGTGGGACTCGCTCCTTATCCAGCCACTCGGTCAAGGGATGTGGGCCACTTTTCGGTTTTCTTTTCCAGAAGGATGCCCCGGACGAACTGTGACAAACAATCCCAGTTGCCCTCATTCTCACAGGTCTTTTGGCAGACCGAGTCCACCGGAAATGCACGAAAAATTTGTGTGGCCTTCAGGCGGGGCCCTTACCAGCGGAGGCAGCGGAAGAAGGTGTGATCTTCATCGTTGGGAACAAAATGGATTAGATATTGAGTTGATTTTATTTTTAATGTATTTAACTATTGTTACGTAGTACACCATTGCAAGCTATAATATTTGTTGTTGATGAAATATTACCAGTATCTAAGATTTATTAAAACACCAATCCTCAAAAAGCGAGCGTCAAGAATGAATGTTGTAAATAATACGTTTTAGATGATAAACGTAAAGTTATTGCCGATGGCAGGTAAGTAAGGAGCAACTAATGACAGAAATTATACAATTAATTCAAGCAATATAAGTCCCCCGGTATTAAGGTACTCTTTTATAAATGTATAGTTTCAAAACTTTAACAATTAGATAGTAATAATGTAGATGTAAAATGAGGCACTGATGAAGGCTATATTGTTATGATGATAAACCACAATTTTAAATTTAAATGAAGTAATCATAGGCTTAATCATAATCACTTAATCATATTTTGTTTGTTGCTGATACCATGAAAACTTTTTTAGCCTTCATTTACTGTCTTGCTTTACAAAAGCAAATATATTGTCTGTCTTATTATTAATATTTTATGGATAAAATATTATTACTATTTTTTTAATACCCTAACTGTAACATATAAACATCAAACGTAATATTATGTAAACGTCAATAGAGTAAGATATAATATTGTTAAGGTTTTCTTTGCTGAAATTGCAAGATATCATATTCTGTAAAATATAATACATTTTCCATACAGTTTTGTAAAGTAGGATATTCTAAGAAATATGATACTTTTTATAGTGGAAATAGGAAGTTACGATATTTATAGTGTAACATTTGTAAACCAAATTCATTTGGGAATTGACAGTAGTGGCAAAACACCGGTTCTGCCCCAGTTCAAGGTCACTCATTTTTTTGGGGGTTGGAAGTGGCAGGTGTGGGGTTGGAAGTGTGGGGTGGGGGTGACAGTGATGGATGGGTTTGGGAAGTGGGTCAAGGTCATTTGGAGGGAGTTTTAAAATAGTGGGAGCCGCAGGGGCTCGGTGGGAATGGGGAGGGGTGGGGCGGCGCCGGGCCGCGGGAGGTTTTCGTTTATTTTTAAAATTAAATCAAAGTTGTGTTCTTGTGCAGAGAGGTGTTGAAATATCGTCCAACGGTGAGGGAGTGGTAGACGCCGAAGGCGGTGGCGAAGAGAAGGTAGATGCACAACATGCACAGTACGCATTTGAACAGTTGCAGCAGGCGAACCATCCCTTGTTGATTTTCCGTTTGCAATTGCAGCCTGTTGATCTCTAGTTTGAGTCTGTCCTCTTCCAATTTAGTAGAGTAAATCTAGCGAAAAAAGGGCCTTAACCTTAAACAAATTCCAACAAGCAATTTTTTTACTGTTTTTGAATGTTTGAAAGTTCTTTGTTAAGGAAAAAAAAGTTTACCAAAATTTTCCAACCGGAAGTTGATTTTTTCAAGATGGCGACTTTTATTTTACTGAAATTTTATACTTCTTCCACAGGTTGGTTTTTTCTTTGTAATTCGCCAACCAATGTACATTGAGCTTTCACTTTGGTGTCATTTTGTTCGGAACAAACTAAGGAACAGTTCTAAGTCATATTTTATTGAAAACGAAGAAGCAGTGTCACTCACAATTTCTTAAAAACATAAAAAATGTTTTTCGTTTTCTTTTGGACACTCAATTGTTTTATATTTGAAACACTTAATCATATAATATTGTTATAATTTATTATTATAATGAAAGAGCATTCATATACAAACATTTTGATTCATCAATCATAATTATATCGTATTTAGATTCCGAGATATGGTCATTTTAGTATATAATGTAAGTTTCCATTTTTAAACCATTAATGCGTTATATGAGTACGTTAATAGAAGAGTAAAACAGCGAAAAAAGCCTTAACCTGTACCTAATTTCAACAAGAGATTTTTTTACCTAGTGTCTTGATGAAAGGAAAAAAAGTTTAGCAAAAGTTGGCCAACCAGAAGTTGGTTTTTCAAGATGGCCGCCATAAATCATTAAAATTGTACAAGATCTTACAAATCTTGACGTAGCTACTGAACCAAGTTAAATAGAACTTTAAATCTGGTGTCGTTTTATTCGCAATTAAACGATAAACAAATAAAAGCCATAATATAATTAAAATATTGTGATAGATTGGTTTTAGATAGAGCTAAAGTAGAAAAATATTTTTAAAATGTGTAATTTCCTATTTGTCACACATTTTACTCTTATATAAATATGTTAATATGTTTGCCTTTTTTTTATTACTGTTTTAGATAAAACGTCTTTTCACGAGTGATTAGAGACCAAAATTATGTTTCTATAAATTTTTAATTGTAAGAAAAATAGTTTTTTTAATTATTAAATTATTTAAAACATTAAATTATTTAAAGCAACATGACACTTTGTTTTAATTAAAATCTTTAGTTGAAATTTATTTGTCAATTGGGTTAAACATGCATGATAGAGTGATAATAATTCATTTTAATAAAAAAATAAACTCCAAATTATGGTCTGTGTACCTTGGAGAACACGAAAAAGGGGATATGTCGTAAACATAGTGGAGGTAACGTTTCTTCGGAGAGGGAGGAAGAGTTAGAAATCAATGCAAATATTTTTGACCGCTCAAGCTAAAATAACCATCGTCGACTAATACTCCTCTAAATGCCATTTTAAATTAGGAAAAATAATTAGGTTAACTATAAAATAATTTAAAAAATAAATAGAAGACATAAAGTATTAATTACAAAAATTTTCCTATTAATTTTAGTTATTTTTCTTTTACAAATCACATTATATTCATGGTGCATTCTTATATATTTAGTCCATGTATTTTAAACTTGGAATTGTTTGAGACAGTAAAATCATAAATCATAAATAATTATGATTTTTGCGCCATACTTCTCATTTTATAAAGGAAGTATTTTAATTTCAGACTTAAAAATAGGAATAAAAATTTAGGAATTAATAATTTAAATACCTTTAGTATATTTACATTATTATAGAAAATTTCTTGCTCTAATCTGTCTGATTTATTACTATATACCACAGTGTAATACTTGAAAAGGCCGTATAGTGAAATGTTAAAGCGTTAAAAATTATTATTAATAATAACTAAAGAGAAATGAATAAAGGCATAATATTTTTACTATGATTTAACTTATTTTCATATCAGCTTTTACTGATAGTGTACAGTTCCAGCAAATCATACTAAGAATTTTATTTTTTTACAATTTTGAAATACTAGCTTTATATTGAGTTATAATCAGATTTATGTTATATCATAAATATATCACTGGTTTTAGGTAATTTTTCTTTTTCCGATAATGGTGATATGAAAAAGTATAGTTTTAAGTATAAATTTCCATTTAATTAAAAAAAATGAGTTTATCCGGTTTAGGTACTTTAAAAAAAAATAATATTGACTTTCTTAGAATGTTCTGCAGTTTTTAAAATTAATTTTGTTTAACAGTGATGTTCGACTGCGTTCGTGGGTATGTGAAAATAACTAGAGACAAGTGAGCGCATTGTGATAAATTGTATAGGGTATATTACTTTTAAAATGTCCCTGGGAATTTGTATGATTTTGTACAGTTTTATTCTAAAATTATTTAAAATATAAATATTTTATTGGCTCTCATTTTTTAGCAACGTTTTAATGTTAATACGTGTTTCATGTCGTTATAATAACTCGGAAAATTTGATTTCAAAAGTTGAAAGCTTACAAAAGTAAGAATATTTTTTACTCGCTTAGTTAACTTTCAGGGATCTTAAGCTGATTTACAGTTTATTTATACTTCTATTGTACCAGGCCTACTTTAGAGCTATAGTCATATAAATTTAACATATTGTTGATGTAAATTTTAAGTTTTTGTCAAATGTTCATTATGGAATAAGTAGTAATTTTATGACGGGCAGACAAATTAAAATAATATATACATATATATATATATATATATATATATATATATATATATATACAAATAATGTTTTTATGTGATACAGTAGTTTTATGTGTTTCATTTTGATGTAATATTCGGTATTAAAAGTTTTATTTGTTTTACGAAACAATTAGTGAAACATATTTTTCTTACATTTAAATCGTTATTGAGGAGTTAAGTAATCAATTTATTTTTACTACCATATGAATTTCACATCCAGTAATTAAAAAAAAAATTAAAAAAAATAACAGAAACTGTGACAAAATTACTATTATAAATTGTCATAATTACGACAACCGTACCCACTTGTCGCTCTAAAATATTTGAATAATAATTTAAATCAGCAATGCGGAAAGTGTCATTTTGTTAGTTCAACACAACCCTATAAAGCATGAATAAAAAAAAAATGTATAAAAAAATCCTACATAAGATATTGCATGTCTTTGCTAGGGTAATGAATATTTTTGTATACCTTCAATTATTGTGATTACGCAATTATGCATAAAAAGTAAAGTAATATTTAAAGGGAAGTAATATTTAAAGTGTGTAGATAATAAAAAGAGTATCCAATAAACTCAATAACACCAAGTATTAATTAATAACCATACTGTTCTTCAACTTTCAATATTGAAATAATATGAATAACAAGTAACCAATTTATGATAATTTTCTGTTAAAAAAATTACTTATTATATGTATGATTAAATCTTGTGCATTTCAACACCAAGATAAATACTAAATTTGTTGTGTTCAATATTACATCGTCATATGAACAATGTCATCTGCCTATCTGATATACTCAACTCTATTTTTCTTTTTTCTTTTTCTTTAAGACTTAGTTTTCTAAACATTAAATTATCAATATACAGTATTGTTTCTGAAAAATTTGAAAAAATCTTTTCTCCAAAACTGTACTAGACCATAGTTAAATGAGTAAATTAAACAATAATTTATTTATTCCTGTATTTTACTAATTAATTGAAATATGTTTCTCGTGTAAAAACAAAAATTTATTATAATTTATAATTTCTTATTATCCACTAGGATACTATAGTTTAAAATCGTGAAATTACCTAATTATTATTAATAGAATAACTCATAATAGTTATAATTAAAATATTAAGAGCTTATATAATTTATAACGTGAAATCAAAATAACTCTAAAATTACTATATATAAATTGTTTATTATTTCAAATTTATGCCTATTATATAACCTTTCTGCTATATTGTAGTTAATTAATTCATATGTTTTTCTTAATAGAACATTTTATTTTAAGCGATATTATAAGTCAATGATAACTATAGCTTACGGTCACAGATATTTGCCCAGATTTCTAACTCGAATCCCAAAAACCAAAGTTTCAATTTTTGTCCCTTTCCAAATTAACTTTACCCCCACCAATGCTTGCAACATATATTTTAGTGTTTTCTAAGGTATCCAGAGCAAAATTTAGAAGTTAATAATCATCACTCTCTCATGCATTCTTAACCCAATAGACACCTTAAATACAATTAATGATTTTGTTAAAACAAAGTGTCATGTAACTTTAAATTTAAAATGTGATTTTCTTTACAACGAAAAATGATAGAAACATAATTTTGGTCTCTAATTACTCGTAAAAGGACGCTTTATCTAAAATAGTAATAAAAAAATGATAATTACTTGTATAAGAGTAAAAATTGTGAAAAAAAACTAGGAAAATTTCAAATTTTAAAAATATTTTTCTATTTTAACATTATGTACATCCAAGCTATCGCAATATTTTCATTATATTATGGTTTTTATTTGTTTATCGTTTAATTACGAATAAAACGAAACCAGATTTAAAGTTCTATGTAACTTGGTTCAGTAACTATGTCCAAATTTGTAAGGTATTGTAATATTTTTTTAATTTATGGCGGCCATCTTGAAAAAACCAACTTCCGTTTGGCCGATTTTGGTAAACTTTTTTTTCCTTCATAAAGACACTAGGTACAGTCAAAAAACATCATAACATCTCTTGTTGGAATTTGTTTAGGGTCAAACCTTATATTTACCCTACTAATTGTGTTTTAAGTGAAAAATCATCCATCATGTTTGTGTGCTCGTTTTAATTTCTATTTGTGAAACGGGAGCGGTGTTGACGGTCGGAAAGTTGGCGATGAAATGAGAAACGAAGATGAGGACAGGGCATATTTACTGGAAAGTGGTGGGGGGTTAAGAAAAACAGTTGTGGGTCCGATCAAACGTCATCGTCAGCTGTTGGTGTAGGTTTGGAGGATGCAGGAGTGAGTTCTAGCAAAGCATCTTCATCTTCACTCTTAACTCTATCGCATGTTGGACAACCGTAAACAAGTTCCAAATTCATAGTGATGGGGTGGAATTTGTCTATAATATCTTCTAAAGTTTCCATTAAATCTTTTAAATCATGTCTTGTTCTAATTATAAAAGTAGATTTCATATGTGGTAGCGGATCGTTGTTCATCGTACGGGAGTCGGGAAACAAATGACGAGCGTCAGTCAGCGGCTCGCTTATATGCGGGCAAGGGCGGTGGAGGGGGAAGTGGAGGGGTGGTGGCGTGGTGGGGGAAGTGGAGGGGTAGTGGCGTGGTGGGGGGAAGGCGTTATACCCCCATGCGAACCGTTGGCCAGCGCATTTCGCTGCGAAACGCCATTCGGGTAGGTTGTAGGAGGTGTACTAAGATAAGCATTAGTTGTATTTTTAAGTTAGGAATACTAATAATGTTTGTAAATTAAATATTAAATTTATATTTAACCAGAGCTTGCATTTCTTGTTCCTCGTTGTTTAATTCAATAATTTTAACACCATTAGTTGTCTGTTCCTCTTCCTCTGCACTTTGCGACGATGAAGACGTGGAGGTGCCAGAAGAAGATGATGATGAAAATATTTTGGTAGGATTGACATATTGCACTGTGATGTTGATCCATCTTAAAGGATAGTTATCAATAAGTGTGAGTAAGTTTTGGAATAGGGTTTCCATCTCTTCTCTGTCGGTAATTAAATGTTGAAAGGAAATGAATTTATCATCCATGTTGTTGTTGTTGTTGTTGTCAGTGCGAGTAATGAAATAAAAATGAGAAACGTATCGAATGATCCGTAGAATATATGTTGTAAAAAATAATTGGTGGGGGTAATCTCAAGGTCAATCAAATGGAGTTTTAAAAAAGGGCTGCAGTCAGTGACTACAGCTATACATTTGAAGCTTCAACGGGTTCAGAAGACCAATCTGATCTATACTTGCACGCACTTATGATGCATGTACAAAAGTCGTCTTTATAATATGCATTGCACTTTCGACAAATGACAAGTCTTTCCGGATGAAACTTGATACACCTCTGGGGACAGCAAGTGTGGAAGTATCGTGATTTATAAATCTTGAAGGTTCGCAATTTCGGTGGTGGTAGTTGCTTTGTTTCGCATCTGCAGTAACAGGATCCGAAGAATTCGCACTTTGTACAGGCTAATCCGTCTACCATCCATCTTCCTAAATCGGTGCATTTCTGTTCACAACAGTAGCGCGGTGTGTCCTCGTTTTTCTTCTCTTCCATGTTGATGCTTCTAAGTGTAGGCAAGAAATGAAGTTGTATAGTGTAGGATAGCATGTTTTATAGATTAAGAAAAGTGGTGGGGGTAATCTCAAGGTCATCCAAATGGAGTTTTAAAAAAGATCATCTTACAAGTGTAAGATGTATTTATTTAAGATACTGAGTTTTTATCTTCTTTTTCTTTCTTTACATCTTGTTTGTATTTTTCTTTTTCCTCTTTAGCCATGGCGATGAGATCTTCAGTGGAGAGTGGATGTACTTCAGGAAATTTTAGAATTAATTTTGGTTGGAATCCCTCTTTAGTCAATACTTGAAGATCGGACGTCATTTGTTCTGCACTTTGATAGTCCTTTCCGTAGATTTTTCCATTGAATTCAATCATCATTCTGTACAACATGGTATTAGTAGTTGTTTTCGCTGTGTCAGTTGGAGAGCAAATGATGATTCTGTTAGGTTACACGTTCCTTTTATAGATGCTACAGCGACCACTTGATATTATTTAACATTAGTAATATTTCTGGAACTTAACATTACTTTGAGTAGATGGTGTTGTAGTTGAAGGTTGTGTGGAAACGAATACTTCTTCGTTGCAGAACTTTTGTTTAGGAAACATCCTCATATTGTTAGCATAAACATCAATATTTAAACGATAACCACCGGCAAGTAACACTCGCAGTTCATTAGTAAAATCGTCGAGTTCTTCAAAAGTTGTGATGGTGGTGGTATCGTATGATGCACACTTAACCTTAAGAGACATGTTGTTATTTGTAATAACTGGAGAGCCAACAGAGATGTGTACAGCACGAAAGGTAGTCGTAGACTGATGAGATCTTCAAGAAAATTACGGCCTTTATATACCCTCGAAACTAGGTCAAGGTCATCCAAACGTGTTTTTAAAAAAAGCAACATATCGATAGTGCAGAAACACTATCGATATGTTGCCTTTTCTTATTTTTTTCATTTTTATTTATTTAAAATCGGTTACACACATGTACAACAGTATATACAAATTACAGACTAGTTGCTAATAGGCATAACATGAAGTGTAAGTTCAGTAGAGTTGGTTCCGCTTGGACCGTGGGATGCCAAATAGAGTGCGCCGGGGTGAATCAGTCGTAAATCTTCATTCTGCAGCAGTTGAACAAAGCGTTTGGGAAGAAATACTTGAAATTTCGGTTCATCACCAGGTGTGTAGGGTGCTTCACTCAATGTGCAATTGATGGCATCTCCAATTGATGTTTCCATCTTCTTAATAGTGTGAATAATGTAATGTTTTTCTTCCTTCAACTCTGAACATTTCTTTGTCGGTAGTATTGTAGATTTAGAATGTTTGTTGAATTGATCAACAAGTGACTGTAGAAAAGTTTGCGATGCCATTATTTGTCTTCTTACTATTGTTCGTCTTCTTCTTCTTGTGCTTGCGCGTCAGAGGTGTTGACTCCTCGGAGGTTAGAGCAATACTCATGCATTGTCATAGTGCCGCTCTCGCTTTTATACCCATCGCTTCCCCCACCACTTTGCTGGAGATAGACATTCAAACGATATGCGTTCTTTAAAGCACATTGAGACTGCCGATGTTTAAAGTTTTTAGATGCAATACAGATGTTAGCAAAGTAGCAATAAAAATCTTTTTCCATTTGCACATTTATCACTTCATGGTTTGTATATGCTTGTATCCAATTTGCTTTTTCCAATCCTCTTGTAAAAATAGTTTTGAACTCTTTGCAGAAATGATTCATAATGTGTGGCATCATATTGTAGGTTATAAAACCTTCATCCCATGTTAGATTATGAAAATGTTTCATCAACCATTTGTTTGTTACTTTAGCCTTGGTTGTTAATCTGTTGAACGGCAAAGGAGGCATGAATAAAAAGTGATAAACAACAGATGTTATCATATCTAGTACCACTAACTCTTTGATTATAAAATTTCCATCATTACCACGGAATGCCTGAAACTCTATGATACCTCGCTTTACTTCCATTATTTCCGTCTTCTTAGAGAATGAAACTCGTTTATCCATGATGACGTTCAGTAGACAACTGGTATGTCAATGCAGATTGGCAGCCTTTTATACTCCAACATTCTTCTTCTTCTTACTTACAATATTCTTTGTCTGTTTAATTTGTTGTCGATTGTTGATTGTTGAAACGTGATTCGTTTTCCTTGTTTTCTTGCTTTTCTTCTTCATCTAAATTAAAGTTGGTTTGATTGTGGTGTAACTGTCTCCACATCTCTACTTCATGCGGTATCCTATTGAAGATTGAAGTATCTACTGGACCGTATAGGATTGGAACATATGGTTGTCTATCCAATGCATCAATTAAATAGTCTTTGATAATTGTACTTGAGAATATTAGCTGTTTTAAATATCTTGTTATAGGACCAGTAGCACAAGTTAAAGCGTAAAACTCTTCTTTTGTCAAATGTATTTTTATATTATATTTAGTTAAATCTCTAAATCGAACTAGTTGTTGACCACGTTGTTTAACAATATCGATTTCAATATTTGATTCGAACAAACCTAGTTTTGTTTTTCTTCCAAACGTATTGTTACTCAAATAGCATTCCAAAAGATGTATATGTTTCATAAAAGATTCCCAAGAAGATTCAGTGAAGGTTACCATTTTAGATCCGTGATTCAAAATAACAGTTGGAGAGTAATCCAATGATTTCATTACTCCAGCAGACACAGTCTTTGTCATACAAGAAGAAATAGGATAAAATATTCGAAGAAATACTTCCGTTAAGATGTTAGCGGGAATGTTATCTTCAATTTTCCTTTTCTTTGTTTCTTTTTCAACTTCCTCTTCTTCTTCTGTCTTCTTATGTTTAAACTTGAGGAACTCTTCCATTTCCTGTTCAACTTGTCTTTCTATATCCAAACTATTGTCAGCCATAAGAGGTGTAGTTTCTTCATTAGCACTTGATGTAGTAGAACTCATCTTGCGGACGATGTTACCCATACGACAATCAAAGATGAAATGAATTTCCAGCTCTTCTTTCTCGCTTTTATACTCGCAGATGACCTAGATATTATTGATCTTTTGTAAAAACCTTACAAATCGTGCAGATGTTGTATTAATCCTTCTTAAAGTACATTCTTCACGATTCCTGTCAGCGGTGTGTAAGTAACTATTTTGTCATGTAGAATTAAACAGTATGCTGAAGTTCCATCTGGTATTTTATCTTCAAATTCCATTTCAATTTTTATATCTACACTTGAAGATTTCACAGATTCATTTTGTTTTGAACAATCGATTACGACAATTGGAGCTTTTGAATAAAATTGTTCTGGTGATAAAAGTGGTGTATTCGTCTTACCATAATATGACGATTGAAATCTTGCATACATGTCATATAGAATGGAATAACGTTTCTTGTCAAATGAAACATTTAAACTGTCATATGGAAAGAACTGAGAGTTTAGAAAAACTTTGCAATTTTTTATCTTGCAATGGTCAAATTGACCAGCGTGCGCAGTTATAACATCTTTTCGTTTAGTCTGAAAACCGACTATTATGTACCTTGCCCGTTCTAAATAAGTAGAGGTTTTAACAGTCCATGTTTGTCTTTCTGTTTGAGGCAATATGGGGTATTCATGAAATTCCCAACTTCTAAATGGTATCACAATATCACGGTCAGATTTTAATTTTTTCAATAATAATACTCGATGTTCATCCGCCAATCTGACATGAGGTACTCTCCATACAACTTTATCCAATTGAAGTTGCCATTCCAAATCGGCATCTTTAGTTCCACTTGGCGCTTGTATTACATCCTTATTTGTTGAAGATCTGAGCAGTACCAGTTCTTGCTTTACGTTTATTATTATTCTTTTGTAATCTTCTGCGAATCCCAAAAGCAATCGTAAAGGTACATTAAAATCAAAGTAACCTTTTGAATTAGGAGTAATAGTGTCTTTATCAGGAGTCACCCATCCAGCCGAGATCAAAGAATTCTTTTCATGAGGGGTTATTGAAGTCAATCCTTTTAAAGTTGTTGATATACCAACTTTTTTTGTTGAATCAACTGTTACTCCAGATATCTCATATCTAATTTCATCAAACAGATATGCCATAGGGTTATTTATAAAAGGAACAGTTGAACCAGATTTTCCATCCAATGTTGTTACTCTTCCTTCGATATATAAATAACTTTCACATGGTAATGTGTAGATATCTTGTTGTTGAATGGGAATTCTTATTTCATCATTATTATTTAATTTTGATGAAGTGTAAGGGTTGTGAGTGTGATATTCCTTCTCCCATAGGGTTTCGTCGAATGTCGGTCCTTGTGCTATATCCAGTATATCCATGGTTGGCAAGTTTTAGTCCGATCTTCTGTAGGAAGCGTATGTTGTCCGGTGTTAACTCGTCGAATGTTGAGGAGCTACTGAGCTCCCGACTCTTCCGTTGTGGTTTAAATGATAATCCCATGTTGACTTTATGTTGCCGCTCTGATATGTAACCGTATAGTTATTGTTTCTCCTCTAAAGTCAACACTAATGCCGTCTTGATCCAATATGTTCAGTACGATGTCTGAAATGAAACTGGTGTTTAACGGTAGGTATATCAGGTTTTGTGGCTTCTCAACTATTTTAAAACCAGGAGCTACTGTCGGGTAAAATGTGTGTAATATATGTTGATTTACTCCATCTCTATATGATCCGTGTATAATATTACACGTTACATCAATACTGTTCACCTTTAATATTGTTACTGTTGTATCGCCAGTATAATCATTTCCAGGAGCTAAAATTCCTTTCTTCTTTGAAAATCCGAGCAAATTGCCGATTGAGTGGTCTAAACTAAAATCTATATAATACTTTGAAGTTATTTCTGCTTTCAATGTATTATTATTACCTTTTATAGAAATATTTTCTTCTCCAAGTTTCTTTTGTAATACTTGGTTTATATCGTCTATTTCATATGCTCCTGTAGATAATGGAATTATTTTTAATTGTGAATAATTTCCTTTTTCATCTTTACTCTCATAATAATGTAGTAAATTATTTTTTCCTTCTGTAACATTGGGAATTGAATTGTATGTAGTCAAATCCAATAATGCTGCTTCCCATAGTTTGTCCGTAGATAAACGTAACGCTGGGAAAAGTGTACTTTTCAATGTTGACGAATTTCCGCTCAGCGACACTGTATACGATGACATCTTAAAGCTGACTGACGCTCTTCGCTAGGAACTCTAAACATAAATGTCCGCATATTTCTGTATTGCTAGGTTGCTCTCTTTTGTAGTTGTAGAATATATTGTTGGAGTGCCGAAAATAATGTTGAAGTTCTTTTGGTGGCGGTAAATTTCCAAAACTATCAAAGTAGTAAACATTTTCTCCGAGTTTTTTATAACATACCCAATGAGTACCTGGTCCATAATTAGAGTCTAAGTTTACTATTCCAGTTTCATTTTTCCACACTCTATTTGATAATGTATCTTTCATAAAAACTCCTCTGAAGAATGGTATTCTTAAACATTTCACATATTTTGACAATTGATAGTTTGTTAATGCTTCATTTGAAATTATCAATTTATTCTTCTCATTTAATACACACGGTACGGTCTTAAGTAAAGACCCGATCCGTTTTTTACCATTGACCATATGGATGTTTTCTTGACTTTCCTTTTAGGGTTAGTGCGACGTCTTCTTTTGATGTTCCCACCTCTTTTTGCAGCTTCTTTTTTACTAGGTTTTCTCCCGCGTTGTCTTCCACCACCAAACTTAGCTTTCGTCTTCATGGCTGTTGTCACTGCCCAAGCTGCTGCTTTTTCCGCAATACTGGCGTCACTTGATTTAACCCTTTGCCAAGCTTTTTCCGCTAGCGCTCTATCCGCTATTGATCTATTTGTTGAATCTGCAAACTTGGAATACGCTATATCGTGTTCTTTGCAAGCTTGATCTAATTTATTAATTCCAGGATCTCCTCTTGCTAAACGTTTTGCCAACTTAGTTCCGGGTCCACAATATTGATAGCCTCCGGGCAGATGAAATTCGTATGGTAAAGCGTCTATTGCTCGATTTAGAACAGCACCAACAGGAATCCGTCTTAGCAGGGATAACGCAGCTGATGTTATACCACGTCCTTTCTTGCCGCTGTCTTGACGACGACTGAGCGTTGCGGTCTTCATTATGTCGTCTTATATAACCAGCGTGTTTACTCCACGAGCTGCTTTACATAAATGAATAACACATGCACAATTTTTATATTTAAATACTTAATTATTCAAATTAATTATATACTGATTTATAATTCTATTTTAATCCAAGCTTCTCGTTCATCGGGTTGAATCATCACATGACTCGTTGTACTAGCTATATGATTGTGGGTATCGATAAGTAAATTGCCCACTATTCTTATTAAACAGTCTAAAGTTACAGCATCTTTTGGATGTTGGGGATCGTGTAACTGCATAATACGTTTATCATTACACGTGTAAGCAGTCGAATCACTTTTCGACGTTGTTATGACTTGTCCAATAGTAGCAGCATCATTTAAATCTTCTCCTGGTAAAATATTAATTATTTTCTTCATCTTTGCATCATATTTGGTCCCAAAGTGTTTATCCCAAGTTATTGTTTGTCTCAATGTAACACAATCATCATCTTCATAACCAGGATAAATATCTTTTATTCTTCTATTACGACCATTGTATGTACCTAATGTACCACCACTCGCAATTAATGTTTGCACCATTAGAGGTACATCTGTATCTTTTATACCAAATCTTCCATTTGTTATTGTTTTATGTCCTGCATCCCATTCATCATTATTTCCTTGCATTAAATCAAACTTTTCATTTCCATGTATAAATGTATCTCCTCGCTTTAGCACGGCATCTTCATGTTTTACAAAATTCGATGTTCCCCTTTTTAATTCTTTAGATAATTGTTCCATAGTAACAGCGTCTTTTGGTTGAGAACCGAACTTTACATTTGTCAACACTTTCCCATGACAATCGATTTCATCACCATCTTGTAAAATACAGTTGTCCTTGATGTATTTCAGGTTTACAGCATCCCCATCTTCCTTTGGGTATCCAATGTCATTTATTATAAATTTATAAAAAGAAAATCCGCGTTGAGTCTTTTCCGGTATTATAGAATGTAAATATTCTTTATTAACTGAATCTTTATCATTTTTTGGATTTGCCACGTTGGTTATTCTATGATTTCCAGCATCATATGTCTGTCCATCTTTTAAATTATTACCCCATTGTAATTTGAAAGTATTTAAAAGTTCAGATGATAAATACTCTTTAGTAATTGCATCAGAACTGTCAGTTGGTTTACCAACATTAATTATTCTATGTGATTTAACATTGTAAGTATTCTTATCTAATTTCAATGATGTTGAAGTAGCCTCTTTTACTGTCTTTAAATTCGCTCCATCAGTATCTTCTTCTGGGTCTTTAACAAATTTTAAACGTTTGTTACTCATATCATAGTCACCTTCAGGTGTTTGCGGCAATCCACTTCTTTTTCTGTTTTCTCCTCCTTGTACTCCTAGACCGGAGTACCGTCCGAACTTGTCGACGCTCATGATTGAACTGATCCACTGTATGCTCACAGCTCTCTTATATATCCGTGATGATTTATACAACTATTCCACGATTTCGAAGTTCGTCAACTAAAGCCACCCATTCATTATTTAAACCTGTATGACCAGCTTCCATGGCTTCATGTAATAGTCTCATTCTATCAACCAATTTGTTTATATCATTATAGTAAATCACATTTGTATTATATAGGTTTTTCATTAAACCTTTACCAGATGTCGAAGTTTCTCCTTTTTTCTTTTTACCATATTCATCAATAAGTGATAAGTCCATAAGTGATAATGACTTCCTCTTAAGAGGTTTCTTTACAGCTGGTGCAGTTCGTAATGTTGGTAGTTTTTTCAGGGGAAACAATCTTTTTATTACAACCGTATATTTAGTTGCACGTGTTCTATTTATCATTGAATCTTTGGAGTAATTCTTCTTATGGGCATTAGTATTTTGCAAAATTTCTTTAAAAGTATTTAAATCTTGAAGCGTATATCTTATAGGTATATTTTTGAAAATCAGTTCAAATAATCCTTTTGTTCCTTTATATTTATGCTCACCAATAACAATATCATCATCTTCAGTCAAATGTACTTTTGAATCTCCTATTTTTAATTCATTTCCATCAATTCTCGCACCATATACATGCGACTTGTGTAATTTTGGGTTATCTTTTATTTCATGTAACATCTTCATGATATACTTTCTTCCAAGAGGTCCTTGTTGCAATATATCACTACTTAATTTTGTTAGATTTGGAATTGATTGTTCTGCTTCAGGTATATGTTGTTCTTGTTCTTCTTCTTTTTCAACATTTATTTCTGGTTCTTCTTGTCTTGTTTCTTCTTCTTTTTGGGAAACTTCACTATCACTTGTGTAAGAATCATCATCTTCTTCCTTTTTCAAACTTGTTACTTCAAATTTAGAAACAGGTAGCAAAACATCTCCTTCATAATGAGGTTTACCAATAGTTTCTGTTATCTGTTTTAAAGGTTCTGTAATAGGCTTAAATGTAGTCTCCAGAAATTCTTCTCTTTCATTCAAACCCATTCTTAATGCTCGATTTTTAAGTCTAATCGAGTCACTCAGTGATTTTATTTCTTTTAATAGTTTTTCTTGGTTCACCATGTTTACGCTGCGAAGACCAATCTATTACTAAACGTATCATCAATCGTTCAATGGATTAATACAAATTTATCCAACCCTATACGATATCTTCCATTTTTGATAGCTTCTTCTTTCATAATAACTAGAAATCCATATTTTTCAGCCCATGCTTTGCCACACATTTCTTTAAATTTATCAAATGACATGTCTGCATTTACATGATCATTATATATGTGCTTTAAATTTGTTTCATCCTGCTTGAAGATAATAAGTAGATTTGCATTATCTCTTATTAGTTGTTTTGGAATTTTACTGTAAGTTTGACCAATATAAATGCTATCAATATTGTAATGTCTCCCCATGGCAAAATAACTTCTAATAGTGTCATGATTTTCACAAGATACATCATCGAATATAAATATAGAAAATGGTTTAGCCTCGTTTGGCTCCATTATAGTTTCACTAGCATTAAACTTGTAAAAATTAACTTCAGGCACACTTGCGAGTACCTTATCCAATAATTGGTATTTGGGTTGTTGCAAAGATTTGGAAAAAATGTAAATGTTGTTGAAACGTAGTCCTTTAGGATTTGTTATTAAGTTAAAAACCACATTAGTCTTTCCACAATTTGACGGTCCAGTTATTAAACATCTTATTGTGTTTGGCAGTAGTTCACCATGTTTTCCATGATTTAACTTGTCGTTGTCAACTGTTAATTCATCAATATTATTAATAAAAAATCGATCCTTTTGTTGCACAATCTCCATCTTGTGTAAAGGTTAAACACGTAATGAGTTCATAAATTGTTACACCAAGTCTTTTGTAGGGATCCAAGAGTCTTCACTTTTATCAAATCCCAACCAACGTACTTTAACCTTATCCTTTTTTCTTTGTAAAATCTTTTCAACAAGATATACATCGCCGACTGATGATTTTAACAACTCATGCCCGTAGAATCCACCTTCGAGTAATTCACCCTTGTTGTCCTTTAAGATGTAAGTTTCAGGTGTTGTTGGTTGCACTTTATAGATTGTAAATACTTCATTAGTCCAGTTTGGCAGATACCTTTTACTAAATACTCCTTTGTACTTACTTATACGAACTTTATCATCAACTTTAAATGTTTTAGGCTGCATTTTTTCATGTTTAGGAGTTGTATTATTCCTAATACGTTTTAATACCATCTTAGCATTACCGCTATTTACTTGGTTAGGCTTCATACCAATGGTTCGATGATACTTGTTGTTATATTCTTTTATAAGTTGCGGTAAGATATCATACCAAACATATGATCCTCGTTTGGAAAATGTTTTATACATTGCTCCTTTTAATGTTCTATTGAATCTTTCTATTATTGAAGCTTTAACTTCAGAATTTGTAGAATAATGATTTATTTTATACTTCTTCATTAAAGCTGCAAAGTCTTTGTTAAAATACTCTTTCCCATCATCAGTTTGTAGATGTTTGATGTTGAATTTATTTCTTTGTATAGCCGTTTCCATAGCTTTCGTAACACTTTTACCAGTCTTGTCCTTTAGCGGTAAGGCATCAGCCACTTTAGTAAAACAGTCTATAATCGCTAAAATGTATTTGAATCCTTTATTCAACTTACTATGTGGTATCATTTCAATGAGATCGGCTTGGAAAAGATCATTCATTCCTTTTATAACTGTACTTCTTCTAGGAAATTTTCTTCTTGCTGGCTTATGAAGTTCATTTACAATTTTATTTTTTAAGTCTTCCATCTTCAGTTGTGTCTTCCACATCGCTTGTAAAGGTACTGATCTCTAGAATGGTTTATCCTCTTTTATATACGGTTAGGATATAGGTCAAGGCCATTTTACGTTGGTGTAAAAAAGAGGGAACATGACATTGGGCTTGTCATGTCCCCTCTTCTTTACGGAAGGAAAAAGGAAGAAGGTAAAGGACGAAGAAAAGGTTTACTGGTCAATGGGGATTAGGGAATAGTGACCGAATGGTAATGTGTTGATGTTGTTTTCAAGAATGTGGCGTTTATCATCCTTATAACTTAATGCCCACTTTGTTTGCTTTACACTATACAATATATGGTTGTAGCTTCTGATGGTGTTGAATGTTGCGGTTGTTTCCACATTTTCAAACAAACATCTTTTATAATGTTCAAACTGTACTTTCTTCTTTAGATATGAAGTCTTGATGCCTTTGGCTTTCTTCACCACTTGATGTTCATCCTTTTCACTGATGTATAGTTGGAATGAGTACAGTTTGGACATTAAAGCGACGATTTCTTCCATTGGTACACCATTTGTTTCGTCTTTAAACTTGCCCAACACCTTTTTATTTCTATCGTAGTCATAGTTGGGATGATCTCTAGGATAATCTGAAAAGTCAAAGTCAGTAGTATATACAAAAGTACGTAGATCTTCATACATGTCTTCTGTTCTTATCCAATAAATGAAAGCATCTGTATCCATATATGCTATCCCGATGTTTTCTCTTCCATAAAACTTCACCATCTTGTTGTAGTGAAAGTCATACATGTGGGTTTTAGAAATATCCAAAATAGACATTCCCACATATAGAGGACGATCCATTGTTATTGAGATTTTGTTCATGGTAACAGCTACAAGATTCTCGTTAATAATTATACTCGTTCCAAAGTTTGGTTTTTGTACTAATTTTTGCAATTTCGCCGGATCGCTAACTAATTTTACATCTTTATGTTTTCTTTTGTTTTCCAACGTTTTGCCAAATATTGAATTATTCATTAATTTGAAAAAGTCCTTTTGAAAAGCGGATGTTGCTGCAGTCCTTCTTCTTGTGTTGTTGTCGGTGTATGGTTTTAACCAACAAGATTGATTAAATTGTATTGCTCTATTGATTCTTGTTATTTTCAATCCCAATTCTATTGCTTGCTGTATTGTCCAATAATGAGCTACATATCTTGACTTGTTGGTTAACGTCATCATTAACTTGGGCCATCTACCAGTTGGAGATATTTCCGTCTTGGCCAATAGTGGTAAATCGTAGTGGTGGTCATGCAGTTGTTCAGGATACTCAAAGTCTACATCCAAAATGTAACCAATGTCTCCGTGTTTGGGTATGTCCATTATATTGCCTATCAAATCTGGGTTTGCCCACTTAAAATTACCATATGGAAGAGGATTTGACATAGCCCATCCATATAGGTTATTTGCGTCAAAATAACCTAAGAATGTTGTTGGTTGTGACGCATCAAAGTTTGGGAGATATTTCTTGTTAGCTTTTACATATCTAGTTACACTTTGCGTCAATCCTCCACGAACACCTGACTCTATCATCAAAACCATATCGATATCTGTAATAAGTTCAAGTCTACACTTTGTTTCTTTCAGCATAGCTTGCCATGCTAGTCCAGGCGATGTATAAGAATGAAGTGGGTCCAATCCATATGCTTCAAAACAGGTATCTCTAAATTCTTCCATTATATCACAAAGTAAAGTCACATCTAATTTAACATAAAAGTCGGAATATTCTCCCAATGTTGTCATTCCTAGTTCATTCCATACTTTACAAGCGTGTTCATAGTCCTCTTCACTAATGTCCTCTTCATACAACTTACTCTTGAAGGCTTCTCTTGGCGGAAGTGATGTTTCTTCAAATTTTTCCAAACAATCGATGTAATCATAGGGAAAAACACCTTTGCGGAGAACCAAGTCCAATTTATCTTTACTTACAATCTTCATTGTTTCTATTAAATTTTCTTTCTTTAAGTTTTCAGTAAGTTTACTTAAGCTAGATGGCATAAAACGGTAAGAGTCTAGAAAACGTAACTTCATATTTCCAACCGTTTTACTAAAACTAATAAACTTTTCAGTGGTTTCTGCTATCACATCGATTCTTCCATCATCTCGTCCCAATTCCGGTATAATAAAATGTGAATCATAACCACTAAGGTTATGCAAAATTACAGGTATGAAGTTGCGAATTTGATAGTTAATATTACATCTGTTACATGCAGCACCTCTATAATATCCTGTTAAATGGTCGTGATCACGTACTTTGTGATTTTCCATAGTATATTCATTTTTACATAAATAACAATGGGTTGAATTTTCATATTGAATCTCTTCTTCTTCATCCATCGGTATCATTGGTACAATATCACTGTACAATCTTTGTACCTTTTCAGCTATTGCATATAAGTGGTCAAGGAAAATTTTAGAAGCACTTTCACCACGATATATGACAGGTTTTGATGTTAGATCATATTTATTTAAATGCTCTTCTGACAGTGTAGATTTAATTAGTAAACAAAAACTGTTTGGATCATGTATCTGATACTTAACACTTTTCTTGGCTCCATCATCATCATTTTCAATAGGAACAAGTGTAGATTCAAAGTCTGCATATACAACGATAGGGATACGATACTGATGAGATATCTTTTCAAATTTTAGCTCGGCTCTATCTGCTGTTGGTAATATTATTTTGGCTTCATAGTTGTTGTTACATAGCTCCTGATGTTCTCGTATCCATCCTCTGTTTGATATTCTTTCTTCCTTAAAACTAAAACATCTTTTGCATATTATTTTCTTGTGTTCAATTTTCGATAATTGTTTACTAACAAGCCTTTCAAAACTTCTTATATATACATAGTGAGAAACATCTCCTTGCGTTATTAGCAATAAATCCGTGTGGTCTGCAAGCTCATTCTTTACAACCTTTAAAGGATATACTTTATTTGAACTGTCCAAACCAAACACATTAACAGATGTTCCACAGTTTTGTTTTTCAAATTTTGTAATATCCTTCAATGCTACCGGGTACGACAACCCTTGGAAATTGTACCTATATCTTTGGTTTTCATATTCTTGGATAGGTCTATCCGCATGTTTAGGTGTTACAAATTTTGATGTCATTGCATAACGAAAACATTCTGTATCTTCATTTTTTACATTTATACACGACTTTTCTTTGGCAGTGGAATGTAACTGCTTCCCATAAGCCCGTATCCATGTTTGTGAATTCTTAAATCCATTCCCTCAATACTAAGCAAACTCCAACCTGATCCTCTTCCTTCATGTTCTTGAATTTTAGTTAAAATTTCATCAAAACACTCTTCAACTATTGAATCAATATTTGAAGTAGCCATAATTGTTTGGTTTCTTGTTATAAATCCTCTAGGAGACATTTCTCATCTGCATTAATAAACATAGCATTTAATAATATGCCAAATTTAATAAAGTTTAATCTTTGTAGTTCTTCTTTTATAGTTTTACTGACAATTATTCTTGCTTCTTTAAGAAACTGTTCTAATTCCAATTTTTCATTTTGAATTTTGTGATGCATTACTACTCTACCTGCTAAAGCAAATACTTTTTACACTCGGCATAGCATTAGATGGTCCTGCTAATGGTTCTTCTTCTTGTTCTTCTTCTTGTTGATCTTCTTGTTGTTCTTCTTGTTGATCTTCTTGTTGTTCTTCTCCATATAGTTTTAAATCTTCATTTTCGGTTTCTGTTACATCTTCATTATTATTATGGAATAACTCTTTGTGTATTTCTAGTAGAATATTATCATGAAAAGTTTCTAAGCAAATTTCACATTGATACATCTTTCTGATGTTTACTCTTTGAAATTTAGCAGCGAAATGAAATGCTTCTCTACTGCTTCCTTTTTATAGCCTCCCAGTTGTAGTGTGGGGGGGGGGGATGGTAAGATTTTTAGTGAGATGTTAAAAATAGTATGTTAAGACTAAAGCTGAAAAGTAATGATTAAAGCCTATATTTTCTTCCAATTGCAAATACTCCACATATGCCTCCGCCCATAGCCATAACAGATCACTGTTACCCCAATATACACCAAAGGTGGGTCTATCATCAACTAAAATTGGAGATGCTATGTTTACTAATCTTTCATTTTCTATCCATGTCATAACTTCAATTACAAACCTTCCTATAATATCCATTGGAGAATTCGGATCCACAAATATTCTTGTTACAACATTTTCACTTAACAAAGGCTCTTCAATTTCTTCATTGTTTTCTTCATCGCTTTGTACATCGTTTTGTACATCGTTTTCTACATCGTCTTCTTCATTGATTTCTTCATCCACCTCCAATACTTCTTCAACTTTTGTACATTTGTTATAAAATATTGGAGCATCTCGGGGAGACATGTTCACTATAGCTATTATTGGCAATGAATGTCCCAACGCAAACCACAACACTCTTATATAGGCAAGTCAATGAGTGGGGGGTTTCTTTTAATAATAAATTTTTATTAAAAGAAAATAATTTAATTCTGTCTTTACCACAATATTACTGTTAATTAGAGCTTTCCAATGATGTATCGCTTGCCCTATTCCGGCAAACCGTTCTCAAGTTATAAGTAAATTTGTTAGCACTTGGCTGGCGGGTTGGGTGGGGGGGGGGGTTGCCAAGTTTAAGGTCAAGACGTTACACTTAAGACGTTACACTTAAGACGCTACACTTAAGACGTTGTGACGTCGGAGGGGGGGGGGGCTCGCCAAGTTCAAGGTCAAGGTCAAGACGTTACCCTTAAGACGTTACACTTAAGACGTTACACTTAAGACGCTACACTTAAGACGCTACACTTAAGACGTTTGACGTCGGGGGGGGGGGGGCTCGCCAAGTTCAAGGTCAAGGTCAAGGTCAAGACACTACACTTAAGACATTTTACTTAAGACATTATACTTAAGACGGTACACCTAAGACGTTGTGACGTCGGGGGGGGGGGGGGGGGGGGTTATGCATGAGTGGATTTAGGTCAAGGTCACCAAAAAAATAATAATGATCCAAGATGATGGAGGCGGCTGTAACCGTCTCCACCACCCTGTGTTCCTCAAACACTCCCAATCCCAACCCAAAAAGTTACGTCTTGCGAGGGATCCCAATTTTTGGCCCGCACGCACATGGCGATCCAGTTTGGTAGTCTGTGATACGGGCGGCCAGCCTCGGGCCTGGGCACTGGACTTGACCATTCCAATTTTACAATGGGGACTCTGGAACAGCTAATGCAAGACGCAACTCTAACCTCCCACCCTTAATCTAAACCCACCCAAACATATTTTTGCCTGACCAAAATTAAGAAACAAAAATCAAAAACAATAAAAATATGCGCTTCCTACGGCACAACGCGCATGTCCCACCCATATTTAATGAAGTTCAATCGAACTTCTTCAATTTACATTTACATTTAAATTTAATCTACCCATCCTAACAGCTAGCTGTGGAATATAAAAAAAAATTATTAGTACACAGATAAACACAGACATAGCCATAGACATGCACACACACACACACACACACACACACACACACACACACACACACACACACACACACACACACACCTATACGCGCATATAAGTCGCAACGAGATCCATGTAAAAATCCAGCGGTATGAGATCCACCAGTGGGAGTGGTTTTTTTTAAGAAAATAAGTGACACTTTTCTTCCCTGTAGTTAGTACAATGCACCAGTCTCTTCAGATTTGGGATACCTTCAAAATTAACCATACGTTTTTTTGCGGTCAAAGTGAGATCCGGTATGTAAGGTCACAGTGAGATCCATTTTGACCTTGGCTATACACACTTTAACAAACTACGGTCACACTGAGATCCGTCTGCAACTTCCCGATTAATGTTCGACCGCCTCGCTGGTGTTTACACACACTCTATCTAGTTGCGGTCGAAGTGAGATCCTTTACGGTTTGCATGCGTAACCTAATATACTGTAAGAACAAATTGATACATTATGGTATTTTAGCGTTGAAGATTAATAGTCTAGTGATTACGCGGCTTTGTGTTAAGAAATATAAGTCATATTGTTTGGTGTACCGTATCGTATAGTGTACTAAACGTTTAATCTATACTATAAAGTAGAATGCGTGTATGTGTTTGTATGTCTCATATGGGTGCGAAAACCACTCGACATAAATGGTGATCCAACTATACTTATTTAACATGAAAGAAAGTTCGGCCTATTCTACTGTAATTTTTTTCGTACTCTTTAGTATTCTGACCCAGTGGCCTTGCAAGTTCCAATGTTATTTTTATGGACAAAATATTTTTATAAAACTGAATATAGACGAATTTAATAATAAGTTGAAACTTAAACATGTATACAAAAGAATGTTGTGAATGAACAGTAACTGGTAACATACAAGTACGTTGAATCATACTCTTTATAAAAGAAATTCGTGTTGGTTACACTGTATTGAATTTTAAAACGGCTGAACTGATTTGGCTGATAATTGGTGGCAAGGTAGCTTAGAACTAGGAGACGGACATAGTTTTTACCCCATTCGCGTCGTATGTATCAAGCTTTAGGACTGTCATAAACGTACCCATGTAAGGTTGTTTCGGAGTATTTTATCCGAGTTTTAATGAACACAACGTATAGAAATAAATATTTCTTTGCAATTAATCATATAAACATATATTCTCATTTAAAGTATTAACGTAAGTTTCATTTTTTTAGTATTGAAGGAAGAGTCGTTGTAACAAAATCTAGAGGTCCACATCTAAGGGGTGTTAATGACTTGAGGTGAGTGAGCGTGGCGAAGGAGCTCACCTAAAGTTCAAAGATTCTCAGGTTGGCATAACAAAGCATGCCAGATAACAGCAAGTATACAATAAATTTCTTCTATATTTTCTACAGTAAGAATCATTTAAAAGTGTAAACTTTTTTATTTGAAACACGATTATTTTTATATTACTTTATTGAACCACAAATTTAACCAAATTTGTTATTCTTACAAATAATTAATAATCGCAATTACTCATCTTTTTTTTCGGGGTTGGATGCCTTATTTTACAAGGAATTCAAGTTAAAGGTATAATGTACTGAAATCCTGTTGTATGAATATATAAGCAGATGGCATTAAATATAAAAAAATGAAATATAGAAGTTTTCGTAAAAAAAATTAATAATTTTGCTTTTTTATGGGTTAAAAAATGTATAATTGATTGAAATTGAATGAAATTGTACACTATTAGTTGAAAAAATCTAAATTAAAGTTCATAGCAGAACAAGCGATTCAAGTGTCTATGGCCTTAGTGATACATAAATACAGGCCCGTGCGTAGAGATTATTTAGCACCCTCTAGTTCCGAAACAGACTCATTTTTCTCTGAATACCAACAACAAAAAGTGAAATTGTTTCAAAGATGACTCATGTAACAGCTTTAAACGTCGTCTTAAGTAAACAAAACAAAATTTATACTACCAATCAGTAATACAATTGAATTAGGGTCATTCTTGGACTAGGGTAATCGACGATATTATCGAGGGAAAGACTGAATTCTACAACAAAATGGAACTCATGGTCCACACGGCAGGGCGCGGGGCGCCCTCGGCCGGCCAGTGACGAGAGCTGAAGGAGGGGGGTGGGGTGGAACGAGAGTCTGCCATTGCCCTCTTCATTTTGTCTACCTGTTGATATTTGTCACTATAATGAGTGTAAATAACCTCACGCAGTATGCCTATTTGTGACATGTGTGGTGAATTATTCTGTAATTCATAGTCCTTCTTGTGCAAGTTTCGATAATTCTTTATAATAAAGGAAGATTAAGTGTGTCGTGGTTTTTCTGTTGTTTATATTAAGACTGAAAAAACGAGGTTAACCTAGATATAGAATGCTACCCGTTTCCTTGGTTAACAGTCCTTAGTTTTCAATTTCCCACCTGGTATCTGGAATTTTACCCATAAATTTTCGTCTGTTGTAGTTTATTTCCAATAGCCTGCATACAGACCAACAAATCGAAGTGGTTTTCAAAAACAAATAATGAGATGTTTAAAAGTATAATCGATAATTTTTTAAGCATGTTGTGGTCAACCCGAATAGCTAAAACTGTTTACCAAGGAAACAAGGGTAAAGGTGGGATGGTTACTAAGGAAACAGCGCGAACATGGGACAAAAAATTAACATGTTTATCTCTTTATAACATGGAGTTTAACCTCGTTGGGCTGGACACTATCTCGGAAGACTCCCTCTCGCCATAAGGTTAATTAAAATGATAGTTCCTAACTAATATTTACTGTAATTATGGCGACTACTACTCTTACTCTTCCAAAGGTATTAATTGTGTACAATAAAACTGAATTTATACTATTGAAAATCAAAAATAATTTATTGTTTAGCGGAATTATTTGTTTAAATTCCATCGCACGATTTTTGTTTTCAGTGCAAACTGCATTGTTGTCAATCAGTTGTGTTTAGATGTTAACAAATTAATGAGAAAATACTAGATTTCCTCGAAAAAAAGAAACGTTAGATGCGTGTGGCTATAATGGTGTCCTTACAGCAAGACTATGTAATCAGTGCAAGACTGTGGAGATCTGGAATTTTATTATGTTTGTTTACGTGATCTAGAAAGACAGGTAACATTTACTTTTCATTGTTATTTGAAGGCTAAATCACTGTAATGATAGAGGCTGCAAAGCACCTAATATCAAACAGTGAATAACTATGAACGAAGATCGAACCCGTTGCCGAATCAGCCGCAAGGTGACTGGCACCCGGCAGGAAGACGACTAGAGTAGTTTGCCGCCGGGTCACCGGTCCCCATAGTCACCACGAGCGCCTAGCGCCCACCTACAATGGTGAAGGAAACTTTGAACTGTAAATAATGTGATCGGTAACTGTGGTTTTGAAGTTTTATGACTCGATCGAAAATATTATAGGGCATATCGCGGGGAATCGTCCACACACATTATACATTTCACTGGTTCAAGGAATGGAATATCTAATCTAAAACCAGGAATGGTGAAATAATAAGTACCTATAAAATTGCTCACTTAATCGTGATGCGGCTTGTCAGTAACGGGACCACGTCGCAGTGCTGTATGGCTGCGCCGGTGTGGCACCTTATTCCAAAAAAATTATCGAATGCTATCGAAAACTTTCTTGCCTTAACTTATGTGTTAGATACTTTAGTGTGAGTGCATTGTCGTTGTGAGTACGTACTGGGACGGTGGCGATGTCCTGTAATCCAGCTACTTGGAGGTCACGAATTGTGGATGGTTATAAGCGATGGCTTGTGGATGCGATATTCCCTAATCCCTGGTGGGGATTAACGTCCGCACTAGTGAGTGAATACTAGTTCATCCATAAAGACCATCTATATATGAATAGACAAGCATGTTTCATTTCCCCCTTTTTTCTCACCTTGTGAGCATCGTAGGAGAAAACCGCACATACCGTTAGAAAAGTATTGTCCTGTAGATGAGCAGAATCGCAGTTTAATTCACATATTGCCCGAGGGTTTCGCCCTAAAGGCTTTTAAAGTTTCAATGTTATTCTTATGGAGGATTGAATCAATAAAATAACTTTAGTAAAAACAAATGCTAGCAAATTAGGAAGAACAGATATTTTAGCTATAAAATATTTCTAAAGTGGATCCACATTAACTGATATTTTGGTCGAATATCGACCACGGGCGAGCTCTAGAATTCATAATTAGACCAATTCGTATATGAGGTCAAATATGTGGTTCGGATACCACGTTAAACTGTAGGTCCCTAGATACCATTGGCTGTTGTCCTATGAATTAACAGGCCTGTCTAAGGAGAACGTCGGCCTTAGTCAGTAACAAGATTACAAGATCGCGCGACAATCCTCATCGTGCTATACACTCATCTCTCATTCATACTTGTATTGGCTTTAAACTACCTATTGAGTTAGGTCACCATTTCAGTAAAAGTGTTAAAAAGGTGTTGTGTGCTCACTGTTATATGAATTATTATTATGTTATACAGAGAAATTATTTAGTAAATGATTGCAGTTTTTCTTCTTCTGACCTGTATGTTATCGAATAGATGTCTTTACTTTTGTTGTTTTTATTTATTGTTACAGTAGTATTGTATTTATGTTTAGTTTTAGAAATTAATTAGTAAATTCTGGTAACTTAAAAAATATATGTATATAAAATAATTTACATTTTTAAGTTTTGTGTTAGTTTTTTCCATAAAACTCTATATATACACCACACCTGGCACTCTCACGCAAGGCAAAACACGAACTCAAAAACCCAACGATCACACAAGACCAATAGATGGAGCACGTCAAGCGCGAGTTGAGACACGAATATGTCACTGGCCTACAGGAAGATGGCGCCTGCCGGCCGTGATTAACCCGAGTGGGAGCGCTAAAACTGTGTTAAATTCTTTATTTTTACTGTTAGTTCACAACGGACAACATATTACAAACCGGCTCACTTCACTGATAAATTTGATAGTAAATTTAAATTAATTCGGAAAACACTTAATTGTTTAAGGCTCAGGTCTACCACTGGCGCGCTACCCATATGCAAGGGTTTTTTTAGAATCGTGTTATCTTCTACTAAATGCAGCCTAGAGCTATAAATATGGTGTCATATTGAAGAAGAATAACAGTACGAATTTTCCTCTGTTACACTTTTGTAAATATTTTATCAAAACTAACAGATAACTTCAGTTAAAAATTAAAAAAAACAGCCGGTTTTAATTAAATTCTGTCAATTATAACTGAAGTTAAAAAAATTTTCAAAAATTATAAAAACACAGAAGACGAGAGCCGTTCTTCTACTTTTAGAAAAGATTAAGAGCTCTAACTCCATCTTAATTAATTAATTTAGAAACACGATTCTCGTAAACCTCTCCATCACACTCGCTTTAAAAATATGTATCTATTTTATCTTAATATTAAATATATACTATAGTAACTTATCTTATCTTATACTATAGTAATATAGTATCTTAAATGTAGGCATAGGCTGATATGCACATCAAATTAAAGGTTCCACTTGGCAGAGTACAATGCTGCAAAATAGACTTAAAATGGATGACCCAGACGGAAATGGTAGGCGTTCAAAGTTTTCATTAAAATCGTATGGATAAAACTTAAAAATGCAATAACTTTCTGAATACTCAAACTTTGGACGTCGGGTTTATGGCTAATTTATCCAAATGCAAATACGTTTAAAATGATGTTTAATGTGACAGAGGCTAAGGAAGTTAAAATTTAATCATCCTCTATGGGACGACCCCAATGAGAGTCTTACAGAAATATGCTTTAGCTTTTTGGACTAATTAGCCACAAACCCGGCTTCAAAACATTGAGCATTAAGAAAGTTATTGTATGTTTAATTTTTACTTATATGATTTTAATGGAAACTTTGAACGCCTACCATTTCCGTATGGGTCAACCATTTTAAGTCTAGTTTGCTGTATTGTACTCTGCCAAGTAAAACCTTTAATTTGATGTACATATCAACCCATAATTACATTTAAAATTTTATTCTGACTCCTCGTGGGCTGTCCCCCTTACATGACTACAAATATTTAATAGCGTCAAAAGGTACTTTGTGTTAAGTTACTATCACCCCCCATACGATATTTGTTTATCTCAAGAAATAAAAAAAATAAAAGGGGGGTCGGACTTTTTTACACATGCTATGCGCTAACACACTTTGTTAAGAGTCATTTTGAGTCAGTAGATCATTGTTGCGCAGTCGGCAATGTTAACCATACGGCTTGTAATGCAAAACATCGTATTTTATTCCTTTGTTTCGGGCGCCATTTTCAACCGATTTTCTATAAACTTGGTAAGTGTTTATATTAACTTGAATATGTGTAAGTGTTTATATTAACTTGAAGTGTTTATATAACTTGAATAGTTATATATTAGGCCCTTATACCTCAAAATTTTGAAAATTTCAAAATATTACTAAGGAAAATTAATCAGTATGTACCTTGATCACATTATGAGTGGCATTTCATATATATGAAATAAGTGACACTTTTCTTCCCTGAAGTTAGTACAATGCACCGGTCTAGTTAGATTTCTGGTGGCTTATAAATTAACCATACATTTTTTAAGGCCAAAGGGAGATCCGGTGTGTATGGTGACAGTGAGATCCACTTTGAACTTAACCATACACACCTAAACTAACCATGGTCACACTGAGATCCGTCTACAAAGGCCCGATTATTGTTCGACCGCCTCGCTGGTGTTTACACACACTCTATCTAGTTGCGGTCGAAGTGAGATCCTTTCTGGCTTGCATGATATTTAATATACTGAACGAACAAATTTTAATACAATGGGATTTTCGTTTTGCAGATTAATGGATTTTGTTTCTCTGTTAAGAAACAAAAGGCACACTGTTTTGGTACACCTTATAGTGTACCGAAATGAAAAAAAAACGAATGCGTGTAGGTGTTTGTGTCTTGAAAGGGTGCGAACATCACTCCAACAATCGAGCTAATATTTTGTCCAACTATACTTTATTTACCAAGGAGAAAGATCGGCCGATTCCAATCATTTCAAGATTTAAGTATCATTGGAAATGACACTCTCCTAAGCCGAAACACATTGTTAAGATAAGTTTTCACGCGTTAAAACCAACATTAATGATAAA
Organism: Neoaliturus tenellus; assembly: GCA_030545055.2. NCBI lineage: Eukaryota > Metazoa > Arthropoda > Insecta > Hemiptera > Cicadellidae > Neoaliturus > Neoaliturus tenellus. The sequence goes on from CM061535.1 coordinate 25,378,733, forward strand.
AAACGTGATCCTGTAAGCGTGAATAATGAAAACACTCAAGAAATTGTAATAGTGAAAACTGCTTCAATCGTAAATAGTTCGACCTCCACGCAAACATAAGCTTGATGAGCTTGAAGGCAATATTCTTACATGACCGTTTTGCCTTTACATGTATGTTTCTATTGATTTCAAAGCATGAAAACTCATCATAACAATGTGTTTCAGCTTATGAGAGGTTATTAGACTTGCTGCGAGTGAGCGTAGCGAACAACCGCACTTAGGCCTACTTGAAGGGTAAAAAATCCTCAGGTTGGCATTGCAAAGCAATCCGGATAACAGCTTGTATACCCAAAATTTCTTCAATATTTTCTACCATAAGAAAAGTTCAAAAGTGTTAACTCCTTTTAGTTACACCACTAATTTTTGTAAAATTTTAAATTATAAATGTATCCATTTTAGCGAATTTCCCTATAGGGAATACGCTATTACGGTAGTAGTCACGGTAAGACCTAAGCCCGGGACCAAGATACTTTTTCGTTTTGAGGTCCCTAGAAGCCAAAAACACCGTTCGTTCAAATTGATATATATATATATATATATATATATATATATATATATATATATATACAGGGTGTCCCGGAACTCTCTGGAACCCTTTTGTATATTTGTTCCTTGCATCGAGACAAGAAAAAAACATCATACAAATAGGGGTCTAAAATCCATCTTTTAGCAGCTAGCCGCCATTTTGTTTTTTTCACGTTATAATTTTTATTTCAGTAACGGAAGGTTGTATTCAGATCATACTTGGTATGAATCTTTATCATACTAATGTACATTTTCAGGAAAAAAATTAATTTTTTCCACTGTGTATTTTCAAAATGGCGGCCATTTTAAACTTTCAAACTCAAATATCTCAAATTTGGTAAATTTCAAAAAAAATTTTACCTCAGACAAAAAAGTTGCCAAATTTCATTATCTAACCAACGGTACCAAGTTTGTAAGGATCTGATTACAAATAACTGAGTTATTGTGATTTTTCTCCAAAAAAACATTGATTTTGCATCATAATTTATGCAAATTATGGCCATTTTCACGGAAAAAACGCAATAACTGCGTTATTTGTTATCAGATCCTTACAAACTGGTACCGTTGGTTAGATAATTAAATTTGGCAACTTTTTCGTACAGAGTAAATTTTTTTGAAATTCACCAAATTTGAGATATTTGAGTTTGAAAATTTAAAATGGCCGCCATTTTGAAAATACACAGTGGAAAAAATTAATTTTTTCCTGAAAATGTACAATAGTATGATAAAGATTCATACCAAATATGATCTGAATACAACCATCCGTTACGGAAATAAAAATTATAACGTGAAAAAAACAAAATGGCGGCTAGCGGCTAAACGATGGATTTTAGACCCCTATTTGTATGATGTGTTTTTCTTGTCTCGATGCAAGGAACAAATATACAAAAGGGTTCCAGAGAGTTCAGGGACACCCTGTATATATATATATATATATCTATGTGTCCGTTAACACGATAACTTTTGAACGGAACCTCCGATTTTGATGAAATTTGGTACAGGGGTGTAAGCCAGCACCTACTAGGTTGAGTTCGCGAACCAGAATGATCGGACCATGGGAACGGGGTTTTATGGGGTTTCAAAGGGATCAAAAATGGGTTTTTGGAATTTTTGGACCTTAATTTTTAAAATTCATCAATTTTAACTGAAACCATTTAAAAGAGCTTAAAAAAACAAACAATTTGGTATTTTGAATTTTTATCATAGCATAACTGGTTACGGGGAAAATCCAAAAATGTGTTTTCCATGTTATTCTTATGGGAAATCAAGAAACCCTTGTATCTTGCTTATTTATTGACATAACTTAATCAAATTTGGTAGATACATTATCTATATAAGGTTTAACTTATACTTGCTTATAAAACCCATATGGCGTCAAACCTACATACTCACCCCCATGGGGTTTATGGGAAAAATAAAAAATTCCCAGAGTTTGATACAATTTTCTGTTTACATTCACCAATTATTGATTAACTTAGATTTTCTAACAACACCCAATGGCAGCAAACCTACATACTCGATCCTATGGTGTTTTTTATGGGGAAAGTAAATAATCTGAAATTCCATTGGAAATTCGCTGAGTACGCAGGTCTGCTGCGACGGGGGTATTTTAATTTAAGAAGGAATAAAAATTTAAATTATGTGTCTGTTTAATTACCAACCATTTTAAGAGTTAAAAATCATACAACTGATGGGAACTGTGAACTATTAGTTGAAAAATAATTAAAGTTGACAGCAGAACAAACAGTTCAATGTGACTATGGCCCTAGTACTACATAAATACTCATGTCACTTATACTTATTAAAATGTATGTAGAATGTTAGGAAGAAGTTTCAAGTTATTGAATGTAGTATAAATGTTTTTTGAAAGTACGAATAAGGCACTCTTTCTTATTCCTCTTCTTTAATTCAATGTTGAGCACATGCAACTAGTTGGCCGGTAGAAGAAAGAAATGTAGAATAAGCTGCTGCCATTTATTTTCCGGACTTGACTATACAAAGCCCCATGACTTGATATTTTCAGGTGGTGGTGTTGTTGTTGGTTTTCCATTTGTATACCATCAACGATTATTCTACATTTCTGTATCAACAACACTGGTTGGCGGCCACTAGCCGCCAGTTTTTTCCATTAATTTTTCTTTTCGTATAGGATGGTTATATTAGGTTCATATTTTGCATGAACCTTTATAACACAAATGTTAATTTTTAGGGAAAAAGTATTTTCCCCATGTGTATTTTATAAATTGGCGGTCAATTTAAATTTTCCAACTGAAATATTCAAAAACCAGAAACTTTTATCCACATTTTACGAGGTGCGAAAAATTTTCAAATCTAAAAAAATATATATCTAAACAATTATACCAGTTTTTTAAATATTTCACAACAAATAATGGAGTTACTGCATTTCTTTCTATAAATAAAATAAATCTGCATTAGTTATAACGTAAAATCAATGGTTTTCTGAAGAAAACTTGAAGTAACTCTAATATTTGTGGACACATCTTTACAAACATGGTATCATTGTTTGGATAATTTAATTCACCAATTTTTATCTTGTAAAATTTTGATAAAATATACCGCTTTGGAGGTATTTTAGTTAAACAATTAAAATGGCCACCTGATGTGATATTTTAACATATGTTTTTTCAATTTTAAATAATTTATCATATGTATAATTTATTGGTTGTTTACTTTATCTTTGTTCTGTAACTTGAATTAAGAGATTATTAAAACCTATCCTTAGGTAATTTAATTTCGAGTTTTATTTGCATATCAATTTAATAATCTCTTATCTTTAATAAATATCTTTAATAATAATCTCTATCAAATATCATGGACAAACATCTAAACCCAAACAGATTTGATATTGATCCTGAAAATGACTGTGCAGAAGAAGAGTGGCTTCATTGATATCAGACTTTTACAAACTTTTTGGATGTGTGTGATTCTCACGCTACAAATGAGAAGGTAAAACTACGATTACTTGTCAATCATGTCAGTCCGTCTGTTTATAAATATATTTCTGGGGCTACAACATTTGATGAAGCTATTGCTACTTTAAAAGAAATGTATATTCGTCCTAAAATGAAATATATTCTAGGCATTTGCTAGCTACCCGTTTTCAAATGTCAGGGGAATCAGTGGTCAATATTTACAAGCTCTGAAAGATTTAAGTAAACCTTGTAACTTTTCTTCAGTCACTGCAGAACAAAATAAGAACGATTACATTCGTGATGCATTTATCCTGGGGCTACTTTCGCCAATCATTCGTCAAAGACTTTTGGAAAATAAAACACTATCACTTAATGAAGCTTTTGAAAAAGCTCGAGTTGTAGAATGAGCTCAACATCAATCAGAGTCTTATGTTAAGCAACAGTTAGTTTTAAATTCCTTGCAACATTCTGAAGCTACCGAGCAAAATCCAGCACAGTGTAATCTTTCCTCTAGCAAAGAGGAGGAAACCTTTATATCAGCTACATCCTGGAAATGTTATTTTTGTGGTTCCAGTAAAAAACACAACCGGAATGATTGTCCAGCGGCTAATCATTCTTGCCATACTTGTGGTAAGAAAGGACATTTTATGAAGGTTTGCCGATCACAAAATAAATCATCAACATCTACCAAGTTTGTCACTGAAAAATCTCCCAGTAAAAAATCAGCTCATTGCGCAGCAGCTCCAGAATCGTTGTCTAAGTCAATTATTAAAATTAAAGTTAATGGAATCGAAACTGATGCACTTGTTGATACTGGAAGCTCTGGAACTTTTATAAGTAAATCTCTTGTAGCTAAGAGAGGGTTAGCTGTGTTTCCAAGTACCATTAGTGTTTCTATGGCATCAACTTGTTATCAACCTCAAACTACTGATTTTTGTCTTGTTGATATGGCAATTCAGGATCATATTTACTATAAACCAAAATAACTCGTTCTAGACGGACTATGTGCTGACGTTGTGTTGGGACATGACATTTTCAAAGAACATTCAACTGTAGAAGTTACATTCGGGGGTAAGAAACCTCCACTGAAAGTATGTGGCCTTTCGGCAGCTAAAGTTACTCCTGTCAGTTTGTTCACAAATTTAACTCTTGACCTATTGCTGTAAAATCACGGCGTTACTCAGATGAAGATTCAATTTTCATAAGAGAAGAAACAGAACGTTTATTAAAAGAAGGAATCATCGAACCGAGCTCTTCTCCTTGGCGGGCCCAAGTAATAATCGTTAAAGGCGAAACAAAGAAAAAAACGGATGTGCATTACTCCCAGACAATAAATCGATTTACCCAGCTTAACGCCTATCCACTTCCAAGAGTCGAAGATGTAGTAAACAAGGTCTCCAAGTTCAATGTGTTTAGCACAATAGACCTCAAGAGTGCTTACCATCAGATACCCATTTTAGAGGAAGAGCGAATTTATACTGCTTTTGAAGCTTGCGGCCGCCTTTATCAATTTTGCAGAATCCCTTTTGGTGTTACCAACGGCGTCTCCTGTTTTCAGAGAAAAATTGATTCTATAATTCAAGCAGAAGGCCTTGAGTGTACTATAGCTTACTTGGACGATGTGACGATTGGGGGAAAGGATAAAGCTGAACATGACAAGAATTTGAAAATGTTTTTTGATGTGGCAAAGAAGTATAATTTAACATTAATCATGGAAAAATGCAAATTTTCTCAAGATGAAATTAGTCTACTGGGATACGTTATCACAAATAACGAAATACGTCCCGATCCAGATCGGCTTCAGCCTCTCCTAAAACTCCCAATCCCAAATGATGTCCAGTCACTGCGCAGAACTCTAGGGATGTTTGCACACTACTCTGATTTCATCAAGAACTTTTTCGGAAAAAATACAGCCTTTATCGTCGACTAAAAGCTTCCCATTATCAAAAGAAGCTGTTAATCCATTCAATCAGTTGAAAAATGATATAGCATCGGCAACTAAAGCGCCAATCCAGGATGGCATACCATACAGTGGAGACTGATGCATCTGAGTTTGCGATTGGCTCCACTTTATCTCAAGCTGGTCGACCTGTAGCTTTTTATTCAAAAACATTGTCAAAGTCGGAAAGAGTTCACTCATCCGTTGAGAAAGAAGCTCAAGCGATTGTCGAATCTCTAAAGAAGTGGAGACACTACCTAATAGGACGGCCGTTCCAGCTTATTACCGACCAAAGATCAGTTTCTTTTATGTTTGACAAGAAAAGGTTTGGGAAAGTAAAAAAAGAGAAGATTCAGCGTTGGCGTTTAGAGTTATCTTGCTTCAAGTATGATATTGTATATCGTCCGGGCAAAGAAAATGGAATAGCAGATACAATGTCACGGTTATGTGGATCCATTAGTGGTCGCCCAAATTTAGATGAAATTCACAGAAGTTTGGGTCATCCAGGAGTCACATGATTCTACCACTGGATTAGAACCAAAAACTTACCGTTTTCGTTGGATGAAGTTCGTCGCACTATAAGCCAATGTCGAGTCTGCGCTGAACTGAAACCGAGGTTTTGCAAGTATCAAGGGACTCTGATCAAAGCTACTGCACCTTTTGAACGCTTAAATTTAGATTTCAAAGGCCCTATTCCAAGTGCAAGTCACAATAAGTATTTATTAACAATTGTAGATGAATACTCGCGTTACCCTTTTGCTTACCCATGCCGAGACATGACTTCGGGCACAGTAATCGAAAAATTAAAAGAACTTTTTTCACTTTTTGGTATGCCTTCATTTATACATTCTGACAGGGGGACCTCATTAATGTCAGAAGAACTAAGATCTTTCCTACTTGCTCATGGCATTGCATCTAGCCATTCCTCTGCATATAATCCTCGAGGAAATGGACAAGTGGAAAAGTTCAATGGAACTATTTGGAAAACTGTCACTCTTGTTCTGAGAACTCAAGATCTGCCAATGAGACAGTGGGAGGCTGTTCTATCAGAGGCACTCCATTCAATAAGATCCCTGCTATGTGTATCAACCAATGCAACACCACATGAATTAATGTTCAAGCATCCTAGGAGATCACATTATGGAGGTTCTGTTCCAAGTTGGTTGTCTCAACCAGGTCCGGTGTTGCTTCGAAATCATAATAGATCAAGCAAATATGATTCTCTTGTGGAGGAAGTTGAACTAATACACGCCAACCCTGGTTATGCTCATGTTAGATTTCAAGATGGACGGGAGAAGACTGTATCTGTAAGAGACTTAGCCCCAGCACCAGAACAGAAAGATCAAGAAGTTTATAACACTCCAGATGATAACAAAGAAACTACAGAGGCTAGATTACCAGTTCAGCAAGATCCTACTGAAGAGATTCCAATCTTTAACAATACAAATGACAATTATGAAGAGCAAATTAATGAAGAGCCAGTTCACCAAGATGCAAATGCAGTTAAAACACCTATCTCAACTCCATCCACCTCTCGTCCTCAACGATGCAAGAAAAAGCCAAACTATCTCAAGGACTACGTCACATCTTGAGGTGGGAAGAATGATGTGATATTTTTACATATGTTTTGTTTTTCAATTTTAAATAATTTATCATATGTATAATTTATTGTTTGTTTACTTTATCTTTGTTCTGTAACTTGAATTAAGAGATTATTAAAACCTATCCTTAGGTAATTTAATTTCGAGTTTTATTTGCATATCACCGCCATGTTAAAAATACACTTTGGGAAAATTTGTATTTTTAGGAAAATGAACATTGGTGTGATATAGGTAGATGACAAATATAATAAAAAGGTTCGGCTTTGGTTTCCTTATCCACCAATAACAACAACATGATTGAACCATCCAATAAAGATTTATTAAGTACAAAATACAAAATAACGGCTAGCGGTTAACGAAGCGTTTTAGGTCATATGTTTACGGAACCATTGTCTCGTATTTTAATGTGTAGAAAATAATCGCCTGACTTTTTTTATAACTGTATACCCTTAGGTGTAAACACTGTATAAGTGTAGTTTGAGGTTACATAAATTTTGATTCAATTCGACAGTCATGAAAAATCAACTTACTTATTACTTTCTGACTATTCTTTGTACAGTAATTATACCTTTGTGACAGATTATTAATCTTGATCTAATTTAAAAACACTTTATTCGAATCAGGTTTGATTTTTTCTTCCTGCTATTGTTTAGTTAAGTGAAATTAAGTAAATTAAATTAATTAGCAAGAAATTAATTAAATTGGAGTTAAAGTTAAATGACTTTAACTTTATCAAAATTGTAATGAAATTTAAGGACAAATAATAGGAAGGTAATATTGCATTCGAAAATATTTTATTCTACTAATAATAAGTATATATAAGTATATACATTATATTTCCCTCGCACATTAATTTCTTTTCCCGTGCGGATTTGCCAAGATAAATTATGAACTGTAAATAAAATGTATTTGTTAAAAAATACTTGGTTTTTAATAACATACGAGAAAAATAATATCTTTTACATTACTCACTAGGTATTAAATACATTTAAAATATTTTCTTAAAATAACCCTACAGAACAAATTAATCCAACTACAACCAATGTTTTGTTTTTTAATAATAATTAAAGCAGACATAATTTTGTTTAAATACATATCTAAGTTTGACTGAAGGCCAGCATGATTTCTTCCTTGTTTCAAGCTATAGGCCGACAAACACTTCTGCTTTATTTACGGATTTTTTAAATCTTCACTTTTATCTACATTTTGAGATAACAGCACTTAGATGAAATAGTATATAGATAAATTTGACTTCTGAAACTAATCTTAAAGTACTGTACACTGATTCTGAAGGTATTATAAAAGACAAGTAAATAGTTTTAATCCACATCCCTCCAGAGGGTTCTGCCCCAACCTTTCTTCAAAGTTAATATTTTTAACTTATGGAATCATGGAATCAACATTTTTGAATTGGAACACCTATTATTTCTATTGTAAATATTATTGCTGGGTAACGTTTAAGCCCTATCATATAATTGAAACATAAACGTTTTAATTCAATCAACAAATAAAACGTATCTCAATATGTTGTTTTGATATTTTTGGGAGTCATTTTGATGAATTATAGAGACGGTATCTAGTCCTTGTCCACTAATAAAACTTAAATGAATAATCCCATTAATAAAACTAATTAGTCAATTGATGAAAATTAAATAAAATGTTTACACGTAATTTAGGTAAAGAAAAGGAAAAGTAGCTATTGATAAAAAAAATTATATATATGATGGAATTAATATAGGTAGGCCTACTGTATATAGGCTATATATTGTATGTACTGTAATTTGAGTTTAAAGCCAAGACCAAAATTTAAATAAGGCATTAAGTAATCTGAAAGTTACATTCATCCAAAAAATTAACTTAGTGGGCTTAATAAAAGGTAAATCAAAACGTTAGTAAAATGGAGGCAGCCGAGTGAACCTACCAGGCTGACTCCGACCGCCCGCCACCGCGCCGTTAAAAACCGGATCTCAGAGTGACCGTAGTTTGTAAATGCGTGTGTATCCATACACACGGTCACAGTGGGATCCGGATCTCGGTGTGACCGTAGATTGTAAATGCGTGTGTATCCATACACACGGTCACAGTGAGATCCGTTTGTGTATAGTCGACGCTAGCGCGACGTGGTGTCGTTTCATGGAAGCTTATACACACGCACACTATAGAAAAATCCATCAAAGTGAGATCCGATTGCTGTCGGCTTGTTTCGAGCTGTTTCGACTATTTCCGTGATCCTGACGACCTCAAGAGGACGAATCACAGGCTTTGGCGCAACGAGATCCGGGGGGGTGGATCTCACTGCGCAAACGGATCTCACTGTGCCGGTGTGCATCCATATGCCGGATCTCACTCCGGCTTATTTGTCAGAACACACACACACACACACACACACACACACACACACACACACACACACCATAATCCAATACTTAAAATTAAAAACGCATTTCTTAAACATAAATAATACCATAACACACCTTAATGCTAACATCGCAATGCGCAAGTTAAACCTTAAAACTAACACATCTTAAGACTAAAACCAAATAACACTTTGCATAAAACCATAGACACACACACACACACACACACACACACACACACACACACACACACACACACACACACACACAACAAATATTAAATAGTAATAGCCTAACAACAAGAGTAACTCAAATATATATCGGCCGCTTATACATTTGAGTTGCCCTCTGAGTCGGGTCGGAGCGCTGCGTCCAGAGTTCCGAGCCCGACTGCGGCGGCAATAGTCGTCGGGATAGTTCTCGGCTCCCAGAGTGGTGGGGGGCCGGGAGGGGTTTGAGGGGCGCGGAACTTTCCAGAAACGTCAGTGGAAAATTCCAAACGGATGTGCTTTGTTACATGTGGGTCGCCTAAAACGCAGGTGGAGCCTTGTACCTCTCAATTTGCATTAGATAGCATCAAATTACATCCGCTGACAAGTACATCCGCGGCTTTCCCCATCGTGTGGCAGCATAATTATCGTCGATTGTTATCCACCCTCTTCCGCCGCTTAATTATAGTTCCAACGGAAATAGGCCGCCGAAACACGCAACTTGTTTTTAACATACAATAGACTATTGTTTGGAAATGCATTACTTATGCTCATAATCCTTGGCCTGGTCGGTACTTCTTACACGCTACACCCAAGACGTTGTGACGTCGGGGGGGGGGGGCTTCCGGCTTCCGGTCCGGTCGGGGGGGGGGGGCCATGCATGAGTAACCATCCACATGTATATAAACGACGGTAAGCTCGCGCGCCTCCCATATAGGGAGCTGACACCCCAGCGGTAAACAACCAATCCGTGAGTTCATACCACATAGTACTATAACACACGATTTATTTTAACATTTTAATTATTTTTACACTATTTCTTAACACTACACCAGTTATTTTATAGATCTCAATTTTATTTTTGTGTCGAGTTTCCATTTTTTTTTTTTTTTTTTTTTTTTTTTTTTTAACTAAATATGCTAATTAACATCGTGTGCAGGAAACTCACACTGATTAATTGCAGGTTCCATTCTTACACACCTGTTTCCTCCTTAATATGCAAATAACTCTCTTACTTTAACAACACTTAAACTCTAACCGCTACTTCTCGGTCATATTAATATAATTAGTGCTACACTACGGGATTTACCTGTGGAATAGTGCATGCTATGTTTCCTGCACGTCTGCAGGTAATACACCTTACAATCATATACTTATTGCTACATTACACAAGACATTTCTTGCACACCTGCAGGTAATACACTTGCTGGCCGTCTACTATTATAATTATTGCTACAGTACGAGAGACATTTCTTGCACACCTGCAGCTTATACACTTTACAACCGTTTAATATTAACATTATTGCTATACTACAATAGTTACCTGTTCAATCACAGTTGTGGTCCCCCACTTGATTATCTACAGAGCAATACTTGCAATCCTACAACTGAATAATTAATTAATTAACTTCCGCTATTACCGATACTTTTCTTAAACTATCTGTCTCTTCCTCTGACTCTTGTGACCGTAGCCGCAGCCGACTGACAAATAACCGAGCTATCCCAAAGCTCGCTCTTTTATGCGGTTTTCTCGGGGAGGGGGTTGGAGGGGAGTCGCACGTGACTCATCGATCGCATAAAAAGAGGGGTTGCTGCCGCGCGCGTGCCATTTCGGTGGCGGAATCGGTCGGGTGAGGTACTATCCGTAAGTCTCTAGCGCTTTTATAACTAACGCTTGTTACTCTAAAATGTGTTTGCACTTAATATGCTAATTAGTCTCTATATTTATGCACGGGACATTTCCTGCACACCTGCAGGTGATACACCTTACAACGGTCTACTATTATACTTGTTGCTACAAAACAAGATTTACCTGTCCAATTGGCAATTGTGATCCCACTTAGTCGTGCACGGGATATTTCTTGCACATTAGCAGGTCATACACTTTACAACCGTCTAATATTATAGTTATTGCTACAGTACAAGATTTACATGTACAATTGACAATTGTATTCCTACTTATTCGTGCACGGAACATTACTTTCAATCCTGCACCTGAATAATTAATTAACTTCTGCGGCTACCGATACTTTTCTTCGCCTATATGTTTCCCCCTGCTACAACCTTTCGCGGCGCCGCCCGACAAATAACTGAGCTCTCCGAAGTTCTGTTCTTTTATGTCATCCTCTCAGGGGGAGGGGAAGGGGGGGGGGAGGGGCCACACAACCCCTATAAAACGGGCATCGGTACCGCGCGCGCGTCATTATAGTGGCGATAGGGCAACAGTGAACAACTATCCGCAAGTCTCTAACACCTAGTCTAACACTTTTTTTTTTACTTACGCTTTTTTACTCTAACATATGTTTGCACTTATTATGCTAATTAGTCTCTATATATTCAGGCACACTCGCGGGCGCCGGTCATATACTCGCCGATTGTCGGAGAGTACACATCTCCCCTTCGTGTATTATCATGACTTCGCACTCTTTACAACTAAAACTTTTACGCACAAAACATATTTTACAGAAACAATCTAACTTCACAGTTTCTAAACCGCGTACTACATTGGCTAAGCTTAAGAAATACTACAGTTTTCACCCGTTGTACTTTGCAAAACCTAGCCTGTGCAACACTGCATACTGTACTGATACTGTTTTGCACGCTGTCTTAACTGACATGCTGCAGTATCAACATTTCAATCTTGTTACTCCTATTGACGACGCTATCCAATTATTCGTATTCACTATAGTACCAGGTTTATATGATCGTTCTTCCTTGGACACATGTCTCATTCTACTGTATCGACTCGCACTGTAAACACCTAGGAGCTCTCCTATCTTGCAACTATTATTTTAATTTAATTTTAAGAATAAACGAAAACCTCCCGCGGCCCGGCGCCGCCCCACCCCTCCCCATTCCCACCGAGCCCCTGCGGCTCCCACTTTTTTAAAACTCCCTCCAAATGACCTTGACCCACTTCCCAAACCCATCCATCACTGTCACCCCCACCCCACACTTCCAACCCCACACCTGCCACTTCCAACCCCCAAAAAAATGAGTGACCTTGAACTGGGGCAGAACCGGTGTTTTGCCACTACTATTGACTTTAAAGACACTACTGTTTTTCATATAAGAACGTGAAATATGAGACTATAAAAATGTTTTGACCCCACAAAATGTCAGAGTCGTGGAATTTATTGCTGGAAAAACAATTTATTAATTTAGTAATATTTTATAAATATATAATTTATCTATTTATCCTGTATTTTTCTGTTTTCTATTATAATATAATATGTATATATGTGTGGCATGTCTGTTCTGATTGTATATGAGCATCTGTTCTCACATACGACAGAACATGGCATACATACATCGAAGGGCGATCTCAATAACACAATAATTTGACACTACTAGTCTATAACAGTCGCACATTTATTCTAAGAACATTAAGAAAATGTATGGTTAATATACACATTATTTTGATTATTTAAACAATTCAGAGACAGTATAATCAGTAAATACAGTGTAACATAAAAATGATTGAAAATAAAAACTGTTTTTAGTTTTTCAACTATCGATTCAAACATAAGTATTTGTTTGTACTGTGTTATGTACGAGATTGCATTCAAATAGTAGAGTAGCAGCATTTACGTAGAGAAAATGCATGTATAAAAAACATTTCTATGGGTATGTCTTAAAATAGCTGTGAAACTGATGAACTAATAAGTAATTTTACTGTCAAAACATTGGGGTATAGTACTTTGGAGATGATTACTAAATTATACTGTAGGCCTAAATCAAAACAAAATTATTATTTTGTTAACTTACCACGAAACAGAGTAATTAAATACTTTAAAACATCATCTCAAATTGTACTACCCATAATACTACCCAATCTAACAAATTGGAAAAACAAAATAATCATTCTGAATTAAATTTATGCTTTTGTACTTATTCGGACTGAAATTTAAACAGTAAATTACTATATTTCAATTCTTTGTTCTTAATCCCTTATTATTCAATTTAAAAAAAGTAACATGTATTAGGAAGATTTCGTTATGTATATTAGATTAGCCTACCAAATTTATTGCAACACTTGCCAAACCAATATCAATCACTGAATTGGGAATGTTGTAATATTATCTAAGGTATTGTAGTTATAGTAGAATATTTTAGTAAGGTCTAAAGTTACAATTTTCGTGGGAGATCATAAAATTACTGAGTTAAAAAAAAACCTTAGACCCATATGATCTTGGCCTATATTTTTTGTTGTTTAATTGATTTAACTAGCTCGATCAAAAAACAATCATTTTACAACTTGTATACATTAATTACAAATAGACAGTCCGCCTTGTTGATAATTAAAAATGATTGGGGGCTTGTATGCAGTTTTAATATATTGTTAATAAGTGAATCTGATGAACAACCCTAATGCTAAGGGAATAAAGAACCACTTTAACCCTGCAACGATTGAATCGAAACCGAAATGCCTTTTCTGAGTAGTATGACAAAACCAATACTAAAACCACTTTTGTTTGTTTGTTTTTTGTTTTGGGGCTTCAAACATTGTAATAAAAATTATTTTTAAATTAATAATAAATCGGACACACACACTGAACATATATTATAGATAAATTAAATCACTAAGCCAAACTAAAAATGATGGGATCGAAACAATTTAAAATCTTTATATTTTTATTATAATAACATTTTAAATAATTTTTAATTATCATATATAGTTTATAACTAACATAATGTAAGCCTAACTGTATACAAAAAAAAAAAGATTAATCCTTTTTTACCAAACCAGGGAGGTAATAATAATGATGAGGCCAGGGGAGGTTTGGATGAAAGGGGGGGACGCTGCGTGCTCAAGGGCCTAGCAGATAAAATAATCATTAAAAAAGTCGGCGATTGACGGCTCTACTGACAAACTGTCAAAACATAAACTACCCTGACTAATACAATAAATTGTAGAACTGCAGCCACAAGATAAGTCAAGGTAAAAGTACTTTTAGTACTAAGACATGGACGAACTATAAAGTGTGATTCATTAACATGCCAATAAAAAGGACATTTTAGCGAATTTCCCTATAGGGAATACGCTATTATGGTAGTAGCCATGGCAAGACCCAAGCCCGGGACCATGTTACTTTTACATCTTGAGGTCTGTAGAGACCAAAAATACCGTTCATTCATTTTTATATATTTATTTATGGGGTTTCAGTTGGATCAAAAATGTTTTTTTTCATTTTTGAACATGTGTTTCCAAAATTCAACAATTTTAACTAAAACAATTTAAAAGAGCTTAAAAACAAACATTTTAGTATTTGGAATTTTTAACATGGCTTAACGGGTTACGGAGAAAATCCAAAAATATTTTTTAATGTTATTCTTATGGGGAATTAGTAACAAAACCCAGTATCTCACTTATTTAATGACATAACTTGACAAATTAGGTATGTACATTCACTAGGTAGGGTTTAATTTATATTTACTTACAGCACCCATATGGTGGTAAACCTACCTTCTCAACCCCAAGACCCCTATAGGGTATATGGGGAAAATGAAAAATATCAGAATTCGGCGCAATTTAGTTACATGCACTGGGAATGGATTTTCCTATATCTACCTACGATACCCCCAAGGCAGCAAACCTACATCCTCGTTCCCATGGTGTTTATGAGGGAATTATAAAAAAATGAATCCTGTTGGAAATTCGCCGAGTACGCAGGTCTGCTGCAACGGGGGTATTTTAAATAGGAGGAATAAAACATTTCATTTTTATAATCAATATTTATTTTTTGTGGTAGTTTATTGAATGGATGCTGTAATTATCCTTAAAAAATAACTACAGTAATTTTTTTAATATCCTTATATAAGATCTACGATTTATTAAAAAAAGTAACAACTAGTTATTTTGGAATTATTATTAAGCCTTCAATCAAATGCATGAAATATGATCTTATATAATAAAACAATGCATTTAAGGGTTTAGAGAGAAAACTTTTGAACGGATCTATTACGTTTTGGTGTCAATGGATTTCTTATAACATCTAGATGATAGGAAATATGGTATTCCTCGGAAAATACCTTATAACTCCGTAAAATGAAAATTAAACCTCATTTATACCAATCCAAGACGTTATTTTATCGAATTGTTTACTGCTCCAGGTGATCCATGTCCTAGACTAAAATTTAACACCACTGCTGTTTTACAAAATAGTTTTAGTATACATGGCAGATAACTCCAATTCAATGATTTTTGACGGATAACAAATAAAAGCAGACACAAAGATTGAAATTATTTGCAACGTAGTGTAGTAAACATTTAACATATGTGCATTTAATTGAATTTTAGTTACAATATAAAGAGAGATACTTAGCCCAGGCCCTAATCAGGTTGAGCATGCTCTGAAAGTCTAATGAAATTGTTGGGAACATTTATTAGATGTAAAAAATCGATGTTGCCACATTTCCAGAGTGGGCACAACACGGGGCACGCCCTCTACAGGAGGTCATAGAGGAAACTGTATTGGCCCATGTTGTTGTATATCATTTTAAAGGTCTTTGAATGTAGATCAAAAGAAAATGATAATTATTGAATGTAGAAGGAGATGGAAATAAAGTGCAATAAAGAGACTGAGGAAGACAAAAACATTTTGAATACTGTAGATAGAACCAATAAAAAATTACAACTGGAATGGAATGAATTGTAATTGTATATTGTAAGAAATCTGTTTCATTATCCCTGGATTTTGCTATTTCCATACTATATTTTGGAACTATATTATCACATAATGAACTGTTGTTGTTAAACTGTATTACTGTTCACATTGCCAAATAAATGGTGAAATTTAGGTTTTTTCATTCATGTAATTGGGGATTTCCTAAATGTTTAGACCACTGAAACTTATAAAACATCGCACCTCTTTAGAACTCTTTAGAATAATCATTAAAATTACTGTACTCGCCATTTTTGACGGGCTGTTAGCTAGTTGTATTATAAATAAATTTGAAAATCATAGAAGCTCACTTTTGGTGGATTCGTACGTCGTTGACAGACTTTTAAAAACTTCCGAATTTTTTGTGATGGAGTATGAGGATTTAAACGGGCCAAATTTATTTCCTGCAGCACGATCAGCACGATCCTGAAAATTAATTAATCTATTGACATCATACTTTATGCCTTCCTTGTTTTTAGATCTTAGTGTGCATATCAAAGTTTTTGTGTAATTAAACCTTAACAGTGTTGGCTTTATTGCAAAATTAAAACTGAATCAGAATCTGAACGCAGTATTCTAGTTTCATTTAGTACAGTATGAAAGGTTATAGAATTAAAATGAATTGATCTTAGTACGTTGCATTGAATTCGCGGTTTTTGTATTCAAAATGTAATCTTCTACTTTTTTTAAAAGACATTAAATATCAAAATATATACTGACGTAAACAAATTAATTGTAATTTTATAAATACGCTTTCGTATAGCTATTTTCATCTTAATTTGATAACATAAATTATTAATAAGGTATAATAATATAGTTTTGAAGTTGTAATGCAAAAACACTGAAATTTATGTGGTTATTCCATTTACTTTTCTTAAAAGACGTCATTACTGAAAAACTAGTACAACTTTTGTACCGTAATTCATGTTGTTAGAGTGACTTTTTTTTCCTATAGGATACGCTGTATAGGGTACACTGTTTTGAAATGGCCCTCTCACTGCGGGGCAAAAGGAACCAGGATTGTGCTTCCCCCCCCCCCCCCCCGGAACCTTGGGGTCTTCTGCCTTATAAGTCAAAAATGCACGTAGATGTTGAAAAAGAACTTTAAAAAGTATTTTGTTTATCACTAAACAAATTTTAATCCAGTTCATTGTGAAGGTTGGTTAAAAGAACTTTCAGAGCTGACTAAGAATATTTTTGGTGTTGAGTAGTATTATGTTGAAAAAGGATCTTTTCGTCCATTATAAAATATTATTTATTACATTTTAGAAAAATACTTGTCAAGTATTATTTCAAAAGTATGAACAAATACTAAGTGGCTTGTTATCAGGGTTTAGGCAATAAAAAAAAACAACTTAAAACTATAAAATGAACTTGCGCTTTTTAGACTGTGTTTATGCGAGTATTGGAATGTCTATAGTGAACATTAACAGTTGTCTTCATTCATATAAACTTAATTAACTTTCAGAACGTAAGTATAATTTTGAAATACAAATAATATTTTCTTGAACAGATCTCCGATATCCACGATCAATGACTTTTACGAATATGACGAATATGACAATGACAGAAACGGCACAAGCTTAACGCAAACCTAAAAAATGCTTTGAGAAAGATAACTGGAGCGCCGATGTAGCGCTGAAACGTTGAAACGTTTCTCCTCTTTTAAAAGGCACTTGAATTTCCTCTCGCAGAAGTGGTGCCACTAACGTGGCTATATTGCTGTTGGGCTGACATATTCTAATTCAAACGCGTGTTTCGTTTTGTACATTCTACACTTGCATCTAATACAAATCAATATACTTTTCAATAAAACACATTGTTTGAACCAAATCAAATATTAGTTTTATGGGCTAGTTTTTGTTAAGTTAGTTATTAACTTATTGTAAGAAACGCTGATAAATTAAATTATAAATTAATTCATTACATTGAGTTACTAATTTTACTTGTCATGAACCGGATTGCATGTATACCTATGAATCTCTTAATCACGCAGATAAGCATTCTAATGACAGTTGAGTAAAACATAGCATATTTTACAAGACTCAAAGAGGATTCTATGCGTTGTCAAAAGTTCTTCGTGATTTCAGTACCCTATTCGCCAAAGATGTTAGTGGCAGGCTTAAATTTTAATAGTGGTGTTGATATTTTCGCCCAAAACAGATATAACCCTCGAGAGTAGAGGAGTGCGATGAAGGCCGACATTTAATACTAATCGCGACTTCCACCAGCGATCTTGACGATGTGATTCAGAACTATGCTTTGTTATTCTTTGTTGGTGAAAGTAATTGTTGTATACTTTATGCTCTATGACTATTCATCCCATTTTATATTGTCTACATTGTATATGAAACAGATAAACAATCCTTGAGTATGTAAGGTTTTGTAAGGCTGGTAAAGAACTTTTGTATAGTTATGTTAGAAAAGTAAGCCAAAGTCTGATCGGTATAACTGTAAAGTAGATTTAGTAATTGGTTATAACATTTTTTATATTAATAAACTTATTTTTGCTATGAATAAAGAAATAAATTCTTTAATAAAAAACATAGAAAAAAACATACCAACACTTCCCCATTGTCCCTGTTCTCTTTAAAATCGATTGAACTCGAAATAGAAATAAATAAATAGTCTATGTTAAACTATGTTCCTGTGTAAAAAGTAAAATTTTTACGTTAAATAATGAACAAATAAAAACTCACTGAATAGTTTTGTTAATTCAATTTGAAAAGAATGAAAATGGGACTCCAAATGTAGATATTATCCGTTTGAAAACCAGTAAGTTGTTCTTTACAATCATCCTCCAAGGATTTCACATTTTCATGAATACACAACTTATGAAAGTTTGTGAACTTTTGTTGATGATGCAAACTTTGGTTGGGGATTGTTCTTCATCACTTAGATTAACATTCCATATTTTACGCTACATTACCAGAAGTATATTATTAAACAAATAACAATGAAGTATTTATTGAAAGATATATTAAAAATATGATGAAATTTTTAATATTTTATCTAAAGTGATTCATAAAAAAATTTGAAATTTAAGCGTAAAAATCATTTTTTAGTACGTTATTTATTAAAAATTAAATACTGTTTTTAAAAATTTAACGATTTAAACAACCGATTTGAGGATTACAAACTACACTAACTAACTTTCTCTTCTATATTTACCGTTTTTTATCATTAGTAAAATTGTCATAAACACATACATCTACCTAGCCTACATGAATTACTATTGATACTATTGATGAATACTATTGATCAGATTTTCACAACACTGAACTGTCAGAGGTAAAAGAAATATATTGCTCAAACAACTACTACCATATTATGAAATATTCAATTGAATATCTTTATTCATCTAGCGTAAATATTTTATATGGTTACTTAACTGTAGATTGCGATACCGTAATACGTCTAATAGATGTATCAGCCAGATTTAATAAATCGAATTATATATGTGGGAAATTAAGACCAAGCAAGATCTATTACTAAAATATACACATCTTATTATTTATAATAAATAATATAATAACTATCCCCGTCGCAGCAGACCTGCGTACTCAGGGAATTTCCTATGGAATTTTGGTAAATTTTCTATTTCCCCATAAAATCCATGGGGATGAGAGTATGTAGGTTTGCCGGGATATGGGTTTTCTAAGCAAATATTACTTAAACGCTTCCTAATGAATGTACATACCAAATGTTATCAAGATATGTCAATAAATAAGCAAGATAGAAGGTTTTGTTGATTTTCCATAAGAATAACTTGGAAAACATATTGTTTTGGATTTTCTCCATAACCATTTAAGCTAGGTAAAAAATTCAAAATACTAAATTGTTAGTTTTTTTGAGCTCTTTTAAATGGTTTAAGTTAAAATTGTTGAATTTTCTAAATAAAAGTAAAAAAAGCCAAAAGTCCATTTTTAACCCTTTTGTAACCCCATAAAACCAAGTTCCCATGAATGAAGTTCCCAAGTTCCGATCATTCTGGTTCGCCAACCCAACCTAGTAGACGCTGGCTTACACCCCTGTACCAAATTTCATCAAAATCGGAGGTTTCGTTCAAAGGTTATCGGGTTGTCGGACACACATAAATAAATAAATATATATATACATATTTGATTTTGAACGAACGGTGTTTTGGCTTCTAGGGACCTCAAAACAAAAAAGTATCATGGTCCCGGGCTTAGGTCTTACCGTGACTACTAAAGTAATAGCGTATTCCCAATAGGGAAATTCGCTAAAAAAATCGATTGTAAGGACACAAATATATATATAACAATTATCAACTGAGTGAAGTATAAAAAACAAATTTGTGAAAAGTTGTCGTGGTGAAAAGGGAATGAGCATGACACGAAATATGTTAAATTTAATTCAACAGGGAATGCCTTGAAGTTATTTTCAGACTTTTGTAAAAGGGCAGCGAAACAGGCCAAATAGCCACAGCACTTGTGCATTTAGTATTTTATTCGTTCTGACACAAACCCTGCCATAGTGATTCTACTTCTTCATTTAAAAGGTTGTGGTTTTGGTTAATTATGACACTATTATTGTATATCTTCGGGGTTGCACACGAAGAGGAACATAAAATATGTGTTTAATGTGATTACTTTTAACCATCCGAATGGACAACACTTTGTCCACTTTATTGTTTATTATTTTATTATTTGAGTTTATTCTTGAATTTCATATTCACACTATTCAAATAGTTATAATCATGTTAAGAGTTGTGCAGTACAAGGTAACACTAGTTCAAATGTATTGTAAACTTAATAAATTACAATGTAATGTCTCCTAATCCACCATCACTACCATCAATATCAACGGTTTCGGTAGTATTGTTTACCATATGCATAATTTTTAATAAGCCAACACATTTTATACTTGGTTTATTAATCCCACATGTTCCTTTAGTTCATCTTTACATGCGAGATCAGAACAAAAAAAAAATTGTAAGCAGCATTTGTGCTTAATTATTTCAATTTTATCGCACTTCGTAATATTGGTAAATAGCCTAAGCTAATTCTGATGTGAAACGTTATCCTGTTATTAAGCAACCTCCTGTGTTGTGATTGAATAAAGGAAATACAACAAACTATAACAGGGCATCAGGCATTATGTTAATTCAGAGTGTATTAAAACAATCAAACAATTTTTATGCCTAGGGTGAAGTTGACATCTTAACCAAAGAAGTGGACAGCTTAAGCAAAAAATTGTATTATTTTGGGTCGTCCTTTGGTCGGCTGGTGACACAAATGCCTATAGTAGTTAACTCGCCTACGGCTCGATGGGGGCTCCGCCCCCATGCCCCCTTAGGGGTATCTCTAAATTCGTAAATTAATAAAAAATGCCAAGTATGAAATTGGTTAGTTTTGCGGAAGAACTGAACAGCCAAGACAGTAACAAAACCGTTTAATACACACAATTCACAATCGATAGCTAGAAAAGCTTTTAAAATCTCCTATGAATCGGTTTTAATAACTCTTCGTAGTTAAAATTTGTTAAAATATTTCGAGTGTGATACAATAATTATTTATTCTTTGTGTTATGCTGAATGGAGGGTCCACTCCCTAATTTGTTGCCCCAATTCCGTAATTTCTGAAAAAACTTGATGCAGTGAACGGGCTTGTTGAGGGTTATTAACTCCAATGTGTTCGCTGAATTAGTTTGTAAATAAAAAAGTCGAGTGTTATACAGGTTAGCTTTACCAATGAAGTGCACAAACAAGACAGTAACAAAAGGCTAATGCACACTTCTCACAATCAATAATAATTAAAGCTTTTAAATTCATCAAAAATTGTTGCAATAAATCAGTGAAAACAATAACACAACATTAAAATGAAATAATATAAAATCTGATAAACGAGATAGAAATCACAAAAGACTAGAAAGTTTTAAAATGATTCCCTAAATTCCGAGGAGGAACTTACTAAAAGTATGTAAATTAGTAACACCAGCCCCGACAATAGCTGAATTCATATTTTTAATTGTCTCTTAAAAGAAGGTAAGGTCCCCAATTTCAAGTTTTCGGTAACTATTCTGGTCCTGTAATAAATCTGTTTTGAGAGCTAATGTGTAGAGATACGGCAAAATGTTCTGAAAACTGTAAGCCAGTCATATTCAGCAACATTGTTCGATAGGACCAATCGTTTTGTCAGTAGAGTGGAAAAACTGAAAACGCGATTGCAAAAAATTAGACTGGATATATACGCAATTGGTGCGATGTACGACAAAAAGTCACAGGAAAAAAATCGTAGTTCATCCAATTCAGTACCGTGGTAGTCTCAAATCTATGAAAGGCCTAACCATTTAGCCTCTAGAGCTAAAATATACTAAAATTATGATTTCTTTATAGTTGTCCAAAAGCCACTACTTATTTATCACAAAACTGGGAAAAAGTGAAAAATGTTTTTTGAGAGTGAACGGAAAGAGATAGGCTACGGCAAAGTATGTTAGAATCAAAATTGTAGATATTAAAAAGACCTATAAAAGTTGTCATTTAAACATTTTCGTAGGACAAACCATTTAGTCGCTAGGGCCCTAAATCTAAATATAAATTTCACAAAAAACAGTTTGGAGGGTTAACGGTGCGATGTACGACAAAAAGTAAAAGGACCAAAATTGTAGATCATCCAATTTCCTATCGTAATATGCTCTCATATTTCAGATAAGACTAACCGTTAGGTCACTAGAGCTGAAATACTAAAATTACGATTTATCTAGTGGACCAGAACCGGTGTTTTCCCACTACTTACGTTCACAAAATCCGGAAAAAGTGAAAAATGAATTTTGTGAGTAAACGAGTAGAGATACGGCAAAATATACGGGAAAAGAAATTGTAGATATTATAAAGATCTATCGAAATGAACCTTAAAAAAATTTTTACAACCATCGGTTTAGGCACTAGAGCCCGAAAAACGAAAACGGCATTTCATTAAAAACGCTCTGGAGGCTTAACGGTGCGAGATACGATAAAAAGTCACAGGATCGAAATTGTAGAAAATTAAATTCCCTATCGTAGTATTGTTCTCAGATTTTAGATAGGACAAAGCGTTTGGCCGCTAGAGCCAAAAAAGTAAAATTACAATTTTGAAAATCCGCCATTTTGAATTTTTTTTGTAGGTTAAAACTAAAAATTTGCAAGTTTAAGATTTTACACTTAGCATTGACCGTTCAAGCTAGACGTATGCAAAATTTCAAGTCTCTAGCTTAAATAGTTACGTCAGAAATTCGTATCCCATATAAGTCAGTCAGTCAGTCAGTTACACATAGGGCTGTATAGTTTATTAGATTTCTCCACGATTTTAAATCATTAGAGATGGATTTAAAACTATAAAATAAAGAAATCCCAAACATAAAATCTAAAAATGAATTGAACCCTGATAATATTATGATAAAAATATAGTGAAATATTTTTCTGTTCTATAATACATTTGTAGCCTATATCTATGCTGACGAATCTTGGATACTCCTGAACTCTGATGGTAAAGCCCTGAAAATGTTTAAGAGCTCTAAGACTTATATTCAGCCATGTAAGAGAAGGGCATTGAGAGGAAGAGTTACCTTTGTTGTTGCTAGTATTTTTATATTATTTTTTTCCGAATTTTCATGATCTATTTCGTTAGCAAAAATCTATGACATGTACAGTAGAATGCTTTAGCATATTGTAATTTTATTGATTATTTGCTGTATCTATGTAATCCCCTTCTGTTAGCACATTGATATGCACATTAGAATTAGCTTGCACATTAAATAGTTAGCTTGTGTTTTATAAGTAGTAACTTATATTTTTGGTAACATTTTGCCTTAAAATTGTTTTTGATGCACTAGTTAGCATATATACGTTATAGACAGCATTTATTATATTTATAGTCTTTCTCAAATTTTTGTATCATTCTGATATTGCCTTTGATGCTCTATTTTTGTGTTTTATGAGTGTTCCATATCGTATCTGAAACTGAATCAATGGTAGTCAGTAGTACTAATTATTGCATGGTTGTTTCTTTGAATGAAACATGTATTATAACGAGGCGTACCTTAAAGTAAACATTTTTATACAGGGTTAGGCAAAAGTCTGGACACCCCCAGTTAACTTTTTAACCCGTTGCAGTAGGAAAACCAAACTCGGCACATGTTAACAACATGAAAAATTGCACTTTTTCATCAACTACACAACTTTGCCCCTGCCCCCAAAATGGGGTATTTTGAGGGCAGCCAAAAATTTTCAAATGTAAACCCCTATTGAGTGACCCCTCATTTTAAATGGTGTATCAATAGAAATTAAATGGCGCAAACCGGAGGTCGATATCTCACCCCTAACCAAAATGGCAGCCATTTCAAAATTTAAGATGGGAAAGCAAGTATAAGTCTGGACACCCCTAATTAATTTTTTTAACACGTTGCAGTAGGAAAACCAAACTCGGCACATGTTAACAACATAAAAAACTGCACTTTTTCATCAACTACACAACTTTGCCCCTGCCCCCAAAAAGGGGTATTTTGGGAGCAGCCCCAAATTTTCAAATGTAAACCCCTATTGAGTGACCCCTCATTTTAAACGGTTTATCAAGAGAAATTTAATGGCACAAACTGGATGTCGATATCTCATCTCTAACCAAAATGGCAGCCATTTTAAAATTTGAGAAGGGTAAATTGACATTTGTTCAAACTAAATCGGAAAATAGCTTTTTAGAATTTATAATTTCTGGAATCATTGTAGAATTGAACCTAGTAGCAGAAATGAACTAGAGTAAGTTCAATTGTAAAATAATTCCAGATATTCTCAATTCTAAAAAAGCTATTTTCCGATTTAATTTCAGCAAATGTCAATTTACCCTCCTCGAATTTTAAAATGGCTGCCATTTTGGTTAGAGATGAGATATCGACCTCCGGTTTGTGCCATTTAATTTCTCTTGATAAACCGTTTAAAATGAGGGGTCACTCAATAGGGGTTTACATTTGAAAATTTGGGGCTACCCCCAAAATACCCCATTTTGGGGGTCGGGCAAAGTTGAGTCTTTGATGAAAAATTGCATTTGTTGTGTTGATAACATATGCCGAGTTTGGTTTTCCTACTGCAACGTGTTAAAAAATTCATTGGGGGTGTCCAGACTTATACTTGCTTGCCTATCTCAAATTTTTAAATGGCTGCCATTTTGGTTAGGGGTGAGATATCGACCTCCGGTTTGCGCCATTTAATTTCTCTTGATACACCGTTTAAAATGAGGGGTTACTCAATAGGGGTTTACATTTGAAAATTTGGGGCTGCCCCCAAAACACCCCATTTTGGGGGCAGGGGCAAAGTTGTGTAGTCGATGAAAAAGTGCAATTTTTCATTTTGTTAACATGTGCCGAGTTTGGTTTTCCTACTGCAACGTGTTAAAAAATTAATTGGGGGTGTCCAGACTTATACTTGCTTTCCCATCTCAAATTTTGAAATGACTGCCATTTTGGTTAGAGATGAGTTATCGACATCCGGTTTGTGCCATTCAATTTCTCTTGATAAACCGTTTAAAATGAGCGGTCACTCAATAGGGGTTTACATTTGAAAATTTGGGGCTGCCCCCAAAATACCCCATTTTGGGGGCAGGGGCAAAGTTGTGTAGTTGATGAAAAAGTGCAGTTTTTCATGTTGTTAACATGTGCCGAGTTTGGTTTTCCTACTGCAACGCGTTAAAAAGTTAATTGGGGGTGTCCAGACTTTTGCCTAACCCTGTATAATAGCAATTGCCGTAGGTATAAATAAAAAAAGGTGATCAGTACTAGATGACAAAAATATAGAGTTAGAGAAGCTAATGTAGCGGGAGGAGATTGTCAGAGTAGTAAAGTCGATGAGGTTGAGATGGCTCGGTCACTTGATGAGGGAGGAAAACTGCAGGGTGACAAGAAAGAGAGGTGACCCTAGGATGAGATGGATGCAGGATCTAGAGGATGACCTTAGAAGGCAAAGAGAATATAGAAGAGTGAAGACTAATTGTAACGGAGGCCAAAGCTTATCTTGGGCTGTAGGGCTAGAGGGTAAGGTATGGCAAGTATTTTTCTGAATATTTAGTGCGATACTTGATTAAAAATTCTAACATCAGTTAATGTCTTCCTCAAAACTACTTCCCGTGTTAATAATGTCTCCTCGTCCGTTCATTCTCTTCATTTTGTAGGCTGTAGAAATATTTGCCATTTAACATAATAATCATAAACGAAAATGGCGAAATACAGTTAAAATATTGCAACATGATGTGGTCTATGGCACGTTAAATGAATTAATGTCCAAAATTACTTTTGGTTAAATTGCATGTTTATTTGTTGAAGATGCTGTGAACAGCATTTTATGTATAATACTAGAAAACTATAACTAAAAATATACAGGAAAAGTGCTTAGAGATACAAGGTCGGATATATTGCTAACACATTTAGATTTTGTCATTTTATCAATTCAATTCAATTCAATTAATTTATTGATTTTACCACATGGGTTACATCATTTTATCACGATAGTTTAAGAAAATCAATGAATCAGTGGTAATTGTCAACAATGTATAACTAGTAAAATTGGCTATATTAATGACGACTGATTGACTTTTTACATTATTAAATCTTTGTAGACGGTTTTATCTATTGGCTTTTTCAAGAGTGTTTTACCAATTGTCACACATTTCTTTTATCAATAAAACATTTTATTTATTTCCATTCTTCTGTCGAACTTTAACATTTACATAAGTTCGTGAACAGTTTGTAGGTGAACGTACGTGAACAGTACGTGAAGCAGTACATGAAGGTTTTACCTAAATATGATAAAAGGTGAGCAATTCAATCGGGTTTCTGCAATGTAAAAGCGTGCTATTGTTTAGAAACAGGAAATGAAATTGTAATCCGAGGGATGTTATTATGGAACCTCATGACGTGTAGTAGTTCTAATCCTGAAAACGTTTATAACAAAATGGGTTGATCTTTCACCTAGCATAACAATAATTTATACGTTGTTAGCTAATAAATAATGTAACACAACTCATGTAACAAACATTAAAACTGTTACAATATGTATTACTACTATCACTACATAAATAAAGCAAACTACAAACAACAAATCAGTGCTTACAAATCGACTAGAACATTAACGAGAAACTGACGATTTCTCTGACGAAAATTTAAATTCGCACTTGTTTACATGCAAGATGCAAATACTTGTTATAAAGACTTGCAAAGACAGTTATAAGGCACAAGTATGATGAGCCAAATTTTTAGAATGTCAACATAATATTAATATAATAATATTTACACACTTATTTTAATATTCAAACATCTAACTGGTACAAATCTAAGTTTAAAATTATTCAACACCAATATAATTTATTTTTTATTTTTACACTTTCAACATATTACTTATTTTAATAATTTGCTCTTTCTTTTACATAAAGCAGAAGAGTTACAAGTAGGTCTAATCACTAAAAATGAAATGTCGGAATGGTAAAGGTATTCAGAGATATGAACTGCTACCGTTTATATTAAACAAGAAATGCAGTTGAAAGCCAAACAGTTTATGCAGGGACATGTAGATCTCAATCTGCTCAAGGTTCGGGCCATATTCGTTATCTTTGACCCAACAATGCATAAATTTATGTTGAGATGTAATATAAACGCCTAAACTGGTACAGCTTTTGGACCAAAAGTAACTGGCGAAAAAGTGTATAAAATTATATGTGTTTTTTTAATACAATACCAAGTATAAAACACACATAAGTAATAAGAAAAAGTCAGCTGCACACCTAAACTACAAACAATTAAACCCATAAATATTTTCAAGACAATAGACAATTATTAAATGACAGCTGACATTTTATATGCGAGTAAACTTAAAAATATTATATTGAAGAAGCGTATTAAAAAAATATATGACGATTACATGACTAGCATTTTATGGAACAAAAATTCACTATAAACCGATGATATTTCTTGATAGTTTTCTTGTGGTAAAGGTTTACTTGAGTTGAATCAACACCATGAAGTAAGTGACTACAGCTCCGAGCACCTACAGGACATAAAAATATATCCTTTAGAGAAAATTTAGGAGATGTGAATCTAATTATATTAAATAGATATATAATGCCTGTAACTACGTATCTGTTTGTTGATAAACAAATAGTTTCATTATGGTTTTTTTTTCTTATCTGAAGAATTATGATGTGAGAAATTTTCTTATCGGTGATATAAAAAAATTCGTTATGAAATATTTAGTATTGAATATTATCTGTAAAATTATTTCCATTATACAAAAGATATAATTAAAAATAATTCTTGATTGGGAAACAAATCCTTTATCAAAACAAGGCTTACTGAGATATATTTTATAGAAAAATAAAACTAATTCTTTGCTATAAACTCATCAAATTGTCTTATGAAAACATAGGCTTATAGATTAAACCAAGTGAGCGCTACAATGTGATAAACATTTTAATTAAACTTGATGTACATTACCTCGAACTTAATGAAGCGTTACTTCATTAAAGCGAAAACAAAGCGGTAGTTTCTGGTACTGCATGCGATTATGAACAAGATAAAGTATATATTTTTACTTAAATAAAATGTAACATAGTTGTTATTACCACTCTACCTTGAAAATACAATGTGTCTCAAAACAAAAACAACAACAAAAAACTGAAGTTACAATTCATTTTGCCTCTGGATTGTTTGATTAATACTTGTTGATAGGTTATCTTACCTTAACAATCCTAGAGGAATATTTCGGGTTCGAAAATCCAAGAACAGTCTGTCCCAAATTTTAAACCGGCCAGAAAAAAAGAATTGTTGTTGAGTTCAAAGAAACGGGAGTGTACAAGTTAAAATGCGGAACTTGCCCTAAATTTATGCAAGCATCGGCCAAATAGAGGGAAGTTTCAAAACCCGCTACAAAAAACATCTTCCCAAATAACCGCCAATCAATACATCAATATTTGCTGAACACCTGATAAACAATAGCCACTCATATTCAACAATAGAACAAGATCTTTAAATTTTACACAAAGCCCCCAAGAGTAACAGACTAGATATAATTGAACAGTGTCATGTATATAGCAACACAATAAGCAGCCCTGACAAAATCCTCAATGACCAAAAAGTTGTTCTGCTAATGTCATTTTTGACACCATATTAAAATTAAATAAGCAATCAAACACCTAACTAGAATTTTCCAACAGCCAAACTGACCCATTATTTTTTATATAAACTAAATTTCACCTAAACGGCAAACATGTTATCACACCAGTTGTCACAATGTGCCTTTTCAGAAAGTGAGGTTAAGTAGACAACAAGCTTAGAACCATAGTTCTCAGTGTTAATATTCTGTGTTTCATCGTCATGTACTATGTTTTTAATGTGAATTGTGTTAAATGTGAAGAGTTTAAATGTAACGAAGTCCACCGGATGGAAAAATTTTAATTAGTTTAGTCAACCTGGTCCTCAACTGATGATGGGTTTTCGAGCCCGAAATCGATTTTTAGAGATATTCCACTAGGATTGTTAAAACCTATCAACAAGTAAAAAACTGAACATATTTGTTGCTGTGTAAAAAGTGTATTAGCATGGTTGTAAAACTTTTTATACATGTAAAATAACGCACATTTTCTCAAGTTAGTCTGGATCTAAGTTTTAATTTAATAAAAATACAACATGGCTCCCACTGATGTCAAAGAGTTTGTCAAAGGAGTGATCTTACTCTAAACACAATCAAGTTTTTTCATCAGTGATGTAGCAAAAGGCTGCACTGATTAGTCTTAATTCTCGAATCAATATTATTAATCGAATCAATAAGCTTAAAACCCCTGAAAGGTGATGGTAGGCCTACGCTCCAAGATGAAGCGGACCTAACGACCTGATATTTTTCATTTTGAGCTTTGTCTAAGACCAAATTTTACAAATCGAAAAATTTGTGGATTAGAGGAGGCTTTTAACTTGTAAACTAGGTCTTAGACAAAGCCCAAAATGAAAAAAAATCACAGGTCGCTAGGTCCAGTGACCGTGTGGACCAGTACAGCACATTGGACATTGACGCCCAATCCATTATTTTCTACAACTTCATCTTGGAGCGTAGGCCTAACGTAACGTTTCAGGTGTTTTAAGATTCCAGTCAATATATACTTATTGTATTAAGATCGGATGGGGTTCCATATGGAATATATCACCTATAGAATGTTCTAAATCTTCTTTGTACAAATTATCAGATTTTTTCAACGTAGTATTCAGAAAATAGGGACTTTCTTGCACGTTCATGACGTTCATTCCTTATTGTAGTTTTTTTTTTTTTTTTTTTTTTTTTTTTTTAATCTTTGAGTGGGATTACAGGTTCAGCTGACAATCACGAATCATGTTGAAAAAAATCTTCCTCTCTTACATGACGTACACTTCACAGTTGTTCAGTTTTGTTTGGGATACGGTAAAGAACATTTTACTTAAAGAGCTTTCGGTTTGGTATTTTTCGAACTCTTTTTAACACATAAAGAGTAAAACCAATGAACCAGGTAAAACTATTTTAGTTTCGACGTTAAAATTTGATGCGATACAAAATTATCACTTTTCACGATTTTTTTCTGTATCCATATAATAAATTAAAATTGAAATCTTACCGAGGCAAATAAATCCAAAGATACTGTAAAGAATTTAGCTCCTGAAACAGTCAAAGACTTTTGGCACTGCTGGCATACGATTTGCACAAAGGTTTTGGCCTCTTCTGATCCATCGTACCAGTGACAACTGTAAGCAGCTTCCATCACAGAGGCGCTCTGTAAAAGAAAATAAGTTCCAGAAAAAGATTCAGAGTCACCAAGACTGAGACTGTTACACAGGTGTTCAACTTATTGTGTTTAAATTTTCATTTAAACCTAAATAAAATCTAAGTTTCTATCTAAGTTTTGTTATCATATCATCAGTAACAATACAATAAAGTGATTGTTTTGATAAATGAGACATGAACTTAGTAGAAGTGGTGATTACGTTTATATAGTACGAAATACAATGTATGCATGATTTATTAGGTTTACTTGTTGATCCAATTACGTGTTTTCAGTATACCGACAAAAAACTTATAATTTGTAAGTAGTGGTTTGACTTTTCAATTTTTTAGATGTTCCATTGGAGCACTTTTTTAAATTTATTAAACATTTTTCATTGAAATATGACCAAAAAAAAATTACATTTTAAATTTAATTTTTTTGTCTTAGATTGTATAGTTTAAAAACGAAATATCGTGGGCATTGTGTGTATGGATATTCCTCAGAATCACTGGACTTAATCGTACTGTAGTGGTTAATGAAAATACAAACGGGGACAAATGGGGCAGTCAGGCGGCTCACAGAGTGTCCACTGAGTTCTTTCTCGAACGGTTGATCGGTCTGCTGAGTGCAAGAGAACCTGGGCTGCAGTGGCTTGGTGCCCTGGAATTGTCTTCAGAAAGAGAGATCAATTTTATTTAGGGGCTATTACATACACTGACGCAAGTGTTCTGTACCGCAAAATTTATTTAGAACTTGGTGGCTTTCTAAGAAACCTATACGCTACGCAAAAATATTCACTGATGACTAATTAAAAAAAAAAAAAAAAAATACTATATTGATCATATCAACCCTTTAAAATATTTATATTTATATTTTATAAATTAATGCAGGGAAACAAAATTGATATTAAACATAATTACCATATCTATGTGGTTTTTTAGAAGCGGTAAATAATGTAGAGTGTAAAATCACAATGTAATGCCCTAAATCACAACGAGAAAGCACTCCAGGCTTGTTAGTGCAACAACGTGACTATTAATTAGTGTTTAGTAATTAATACGTTTGTGAACTATGGTGGAAGTGGATTTTAATATGTTATACGAAACTTAGCAAAGTATTATTTT
This sequence comes from Neoaliturus tenellus, assembly GCA_030545055.2. Lineage (NCBI taxonomy): Eukaryota > Metazoa > Arthropoda > Insecta > Hemiptera > Cicadellidae > Neoaliturus > Neoaliturus tenellus. The sequence continues at coordinate 25,410,887 of CM061535.1, forward strand.
ACTATAAATCCCGCCAAATAATCTAACGAATGTAGTTTCACTACTATTCCATTTAAATAATTGAATAAACAGCTGTCCATGAATATTAATACATTGCGTAGGCCCATTGCTTTTGGAAAAGTACCCCCTCCACCCCTCTCGGCTATTCCAGTTATTTTTGGTCATTCGTCGACTTTTGTGACGTCCCTTTTAAAAGGTCTAAACAACACTTTCGTAATTTATTATATTTTAAACACATTTTCGTACAACTAATTGATTTGTTCACTATTTTATTCCTATCAAAAGTTTTTAAAAGATTTGTAGAGTTTTACTAAAGTCTTTATATAACAGTAAATAACTATTTCATTCAAAAGCTGTGTAACGAAAATTTTTTCCTTTGTTTTCTATTCATTCATGGATTTTGTTCTTTATGACTGCAATGCTCGAAGAAAAGTAATTGGTATTGAATCCTTCATAGGACTTATTGAATACTAATTAAAACTTATCTTTAATTTTCCTCATTTATGATTATTATTCTCTATTAGTGTAAAGGTATATTTTTGAAAGTGATTAAGAGTAACTAATTAAGTGCACTTAACCAAAGTGGCTTACCTCCTCGATGAGCTCGTTTCCGTGAATGCAAAAAACGAACACTTGGGCCAAGGAGTAGAGCAGATAACCGATAACTGTTAAAGAGAACATGTCCACTCGGTCAATCTGCAATTGTAAAATGTATCATTAAAATTTGTCACTTTAAAGTTAATTTGACGAATTTGATAAATTCTTTAGTTATTGGGAGGTAGGTAAATTTTAGCAAACAATTATGTTTGTTTGTTTGTGCTTGAGTCTACTCCAGAGGCTTGTTAAAAGGATTGTACAAGTGCATTAATGATTTTAAGGGAAAGCGGTCCAAACCTAAAAAAAAAAAAAAAAAAAAAAAAAAAAATGGTTGGGACAATGTGGACTGCCTTAAATTTAAATTCCAAGAAGTAAAATCAAAAACTCTATTATAATGTTATGACACCATTTATTTTCAAACTGATAGTAAAATTTGTGCGCGCGCGCGCGCGCGCGCGTGTGTGTGTGTGTGTGTGTGTGTGTAATCTTCATTCCAACTCCATCAATATAAATTCAATAGTGTTAGTATGCTTTGTCCAGGCAACCCTCAATGAGGGAAGATTGTTATTGAATAAAGATATATTACGATGAGAATATATGTGACCCCTACCTAACTTCAATTTTGAATCAATTTTTTTCTTCTTACGATTTTAAATAATAGATCAAATGCCTACAGTTTATCTAGAGCTGTTTCATAAGTAAAGTATACAATCAAGGTGTCATTGATCTTTCTCTGGAAATGTATTTTTTCAATAAACACTATGAGACAGTCAGTAACTTCGAAGGTTACACAACCTTTACTTAGACCTTAATAATTTTCATTATTGTAGTAAAGTAACCTGTTGAATATGTCAGTTAAATTTTAAAACGCAGATAAATTTGTATGTGAGACAATTCCGTGAAGTTAACGAAAAATTATTAGAATGAAATTATAGATAACACCCTTGATCAGCTGAAGATTATCGGAAGCAAAAAAGTAAGAGTTGTAGTATATAAAAAAGGCAATATTTAAAAATATATAAAAATGGGTATTAAAACAAATAAAAGTGTGATATACTTTTTTTTAAACCTCCACTTTCCCGTAACCATGGGCCTAGGCCTGTGCGGTGGTATAAAGACAGCAAGGTACGGTCACGGCATTAAGTCACATAGGCTAGCTAGAGGTGACCGCTCATGTTTGTGCATGTAATGTCGTTGCCCAGGATCGAACCGGGGACCGTTGGCTTGTGAGACCAGAGCTCCACCACTGAGCTGCCGCACCCGTTACTTAACGCCTTATTACCTATCTAGTATCTATTACCTATGCATTATCTATTAAATCAGAATTCTCTTAATTTAACAGATGAGATGTTATTTTTTTAGTGAACGGATTTTTAATAAAGGGAAATACGTATGAAAGAGTACTATGTGAGTAGTGTGGTTTTGCCGGTGCTGGGACAAGTCAAGGTCATGCGGTTCGAACTGGCAGGTGTGGGTAGTAATTGGGGGGTGGGGGTGACAGTGATGGATGGGTTTGGGAAGTGGGTCAAGGTCATTCGGAGGGAGTTTTAAAAAAGTGGGAGCCGCAGGGGCTCGGTGGGGAGGGGGGGTGGGGCGGCGCCGGGCCGCGGGAGGTTTTCGTTTATTTTTAAAATTAAATTAAAATAATAGTTGCATGATAGGAGAGCTCCTAGGTGTTTACAGTGCGAGTCGATATAGTAGAATGAGACATGTGTCCAAGGAAGAACGATCATATAAACCCGGTAATATAGTGAATAAGAATAATTGGACAGCGTCGTCAATAGGTGTAACAAGATTGAAATGTTGATACTGCAGCATGTCAGTTAAGACAGCGTGCAAAACAGTATCAGTACAGTATGCAGTGTTGCACAGGCCAGGTTTTGCAAAGTACAACGGGTGAAAACTGTAGTATTTCTTAAGCTTAGCCAATGTAGTACGCGGTTTAGAAACTGTGGAGTTAGATTGTTTCTGTAAAATATGTTTTGTGCGTAAAAGTTTTAGTTGTAAAGAGTGCGAAGCCATGATAATACACGGAGGGGAGATGTGTACTCTCCGACAATCGGCGAGTATATGACCGGCGCCCGCGAGTGTGTCTGAATATATAGAGACTAATTAGCATAATAAGTGCAAACATATGTTAGAGTAAAAAAGCGTAAGTAAAAAAAAAAGTGTTAGACTAGGTGTTAGAGACTTGCGGATAGTTGTTCACTGTTGCCCTATCGCCACTATAATGACGCGCGCGCGGTACCGATGCCCGTTTTATGGGGGGTTGTGTGGCCCCCCCCCCCAACCCCTCCCCCTGAGAGGATGACATAAAAGAACAGAACTTCGGAGAGCTCAGTTATTTGTCGGGCGGCGCCGCGAAAGGTTGTAGCAGGGGGAAACATATAGGCAAAGAAAAGTACTGGTAGCCGCAGAAGTTAATTAATTATTCAGGTGCAGGATTGCAAGTAATGTTCCGTGCACGAATAAGTAGGAATAGAATTGTTAATTGTACAGGTAAATCTTGTACTGTAGCAATAACTATAAAATTAGACGGTTGTAAAGTGTATGACCTGCTAATGTGCAAGAAATATCCCGTGCACGACTAAGTGGGATCACAATTGCCAATTGGACAGGTAAATCTTGTATTGTAGCAACAAGTATAATAGAAGACCGTTGTAAGGTGCATCACCTGCAGGTGTGCAGGAAATGTCCCGTGCATAAATATAGAGACTAATTAGCATATTAAGTGCAAACACATTTTAGAGTAACAAGCGTTAGTTGTAAAAGCGCCAGAGACTTACGGATAGTTCCTCACCCGACCGATTCCGCCACCGAAATGGCGCGCGCGCGGCAGCAACCCCCCTTTTTATGCGATCGATGAGTCACGTGCGACGCCCCTCCAACCCCCTCCCCGAGAAAACCGCATAAAAGAGCGAGGTTCGGGAGAGCTCGGTTATTTGTCAGTCGGCTGCGGCTACGGTCACAAGAGTCAGAGGAAGAGACGGATAGTTTAAAAAAGTACTGGTGATCGCGGAAATTAATTAATTATTCAGTTGTAGGATTGCAAGTGTTGCTCTGTGGATAATCAAGTGGGGGGACCACAACTGTGATTGAACAGGTAACCATTGTAGTATAGCAATAATTTTAATATTAAACGGTTGTAAAGTGTATAAGCTGCAGGTGTGCAAGAAATGTCTCTCGTACTGTAGCAATAATTATAATAGTAGACGGTCAGCAAGTGTATTACCTGCAGGTGTGCAAGAAATGTCTTGTGTAATGTAGCAATAAGTATATGATTGTAAGGTGTATTACCTGCAGACGTGCAGGAAACATAGCGTGCACTATTGCACAGGTAAATCCCGTAGTGTAGCACTAATTATATTAATATGACCGAGAAGTAGCGGTTAGAGTTTAAGTGTTGTTAAAGTAAGAGAGTAATTTGCATATTAAGGAGGAAACAGGTGTGTAAGAATGGAACCTGCAATTAATCAGTGTCAGTTTCCTGCACACGATGTTAATTAGCATATTTTAGTTAAAAAAAAAAACTCGACACGAAAATAAAATTAAGATATATAAAATAACTGATGTAGTGTTAAGAAATAGTGTAAAAATAATAAAAATGTTAAAATAAATAGTGTGTTAAAGTACTATGTGGTATGAACTCACGGATTGGTTGTTTACCGTTGGGGTGTCAGCTCCCTATATGGGATGCGCGCGAGCTTCCCGTCGTTTATATACATGCGGATGGTTACTCATGCATGACCCCCCCCCCCCCCCCCCCGACCGGACCGGAAACCGGAAGCCCCCCCCCCCGCCCCCGCCCCCGCCCCCTCCCACAGGCTGCGTGTACCGGCGATTAATTTCCGTTGGAACTATAATTAAGCGGCGGAAGAGGGCAGATAACAAACTGCGATAGTTATGCTGTCACGCACGCGACGGGGAAAGCTGCGCATGTAGCTGTCAGCGGATGTACTTGTCAGCGGATGTAATTAGATGTTATCTAATGCTAATTAAGAGGCACAAGGCTCCACCTGCGTTAGGGGCGACCCACATGTAACAAAGTACATCCGTTGGGGATTTTCCACTGACCTTACTGGAAAGTTCCGCGCCCCTCAAACCCCTCCAGGCCCCCACCACTTTGTGAGCCGAGAACCTTTTTGGCGACTATTGCTGAGTTAGTTCGGAACAATTCGTCGGACGCGATGGTTGTTCCGAACTCAGAGGGCAACTCAAATGTATAAGCGGCCGATATATATTTGAGTTACTCTTGTTGTTAGGCTATTATTATTTAATATTAGTTGTGTGTGTGTGTGTGTGTGTGTCTATGGTTTTATGTAAAGTGTTATTTGGTTTTAGTCTTAAGATGTGTTAGTTTTAAGGTTTAACTTGCGCATTGCGATGTTAGCATTAAGGTGTGTTATGGTATTATTTATGTTTAAAAAATGTGTTTTTAATTTTAAGTATTGGTTTATGCTGTGTGTGTGTGTGTGTGTGTGTGTGTGTGTGTGTGTGTGTGTGTGTGTGTGTGTGTGTGTGTGTGTGTATCTATGTCTGTGTTTGTTTATCTGTGTACTAATAATTTTTTACATTTCACAGCTAGCTGTTAGGATGGGTAGATTAAATTTAAATTTAAATGTAACTTTAAGAAGTTCGATTGAACTTCATTAAATATGGGTGGGACATGCGCGTTGTGCCTTAGGTAGCGCATATTTTTATTGTTTTTGATTTTTGTTTTTAATTTTGGTCAGGCAAAAATATGATTGGGTGGGTTTAGATTAAGGGTGGGAGGTTAGAGTTGCGTCTTGCATTACCTGTTCCAGAGTCCCCATTGTAAAATTGGAATGGTCAAGTCCAGTGCCCAGGCCCGAGGCTGGCCGCCCGTATCACAGACTACCAAACTGGATCGCCACGTGCGTGCGGGCCAAAAATCGGGATCCCTAGCAAGACGTAACTTTTTGGGTTGGGATTGGGAGTGTTTGAGGAACACAGGGTGGTGGAGACGGTTCTGGCCGCCTCCATCACCTTGGATCATTATTATTTTTTGGTGACCTTGACCTCAATTCACTCATGCATAACCCCCCCCCCCCCCCGCCCCCGCCCCCGCCCCCGCCCCCGCCCCCGCCCCCGCCCCCGCCCCCGCCCCCGCCCCCCCCCCCCCCGCCAGCCAAGTGCTAACAAATTTTCTTATAACTTGAGAACGGTTTGCCGGAATAGGGCAAGCGATACATCATTGGAAAGCTCTAATTAAGAGTAATATTGTGATAAAGACAGAATTAAATTATTTTGTTTTAATAAAAATTTATAGGAAGGTTTGTAATTGAAGTTATGGCATGGATAGAAATTGAAAGATTAGTAAACATAGCATCTCCAATTTTAGTGATGATAGACCCCACCTTTGGTGTATATTGGTGTAACAGTGATCTGTTATGGCTATGGAAGGAGGTATATGTGGAGTATTTGCAATTGGAAGAAAAAATATAGGCTGTAATCATTACTTTTCAGCTTTAGTCTTAACCTACTATTTTTAACATCTCACTAAAAATCTACCGTCCCCCACTACAACTGGGAGGCTATAAAAGGGAGCAGTAGAGAAGCATTTCATTTCGCTGCTAAATTTCAAAGAGTAAACATCAACAAGATGTATCAATGTGAAATTTGCTTAGAAACTTTTCATGATAATATTCTACTAGAAATACACAAAGAGTTATCCCATAATAATAATGAAGATGTAACAGAAACCAAATATGAAGATTTAAAACTATATGGAGAAGAACAACAAGAAGAACATCAAGAAGAAGAACAAGAAGAAGAAAAAGAAGAAGAACAAGAAGAAGAACCATTAGCAGGACCATCTAATGCTATAACCGAGTGTAAAAGTATTTGCTTTAGCAGGTAGAGTAGTAATGCATCACAAAATTCAAAATGAAGAAAAATTGGAATTAGAGCAGTTTCTTAAAGAAGCAAGAAAAATTGTCAGTAAAACTATAAAAGAAGAACTACAAAGATTAAACTTTATTAAATTTGGCATATTATTAAAAGCGTTGTTTATTAATGTAGAAGAAGAAATGTCACCCAGAGGATTTATAACAAAAAACCAGACAATTATGGCTACTTCAAATATTGAGTCAATAGTTGAAAAGAGTTTTGATGAAATTTTAACTAAAATTCAAGAACATGAAGGGAGAGGATCAGGTTGGAGTTTGTTTAGTATTGAGGGCATGGATTTAAGAGTTCACAAACATGGATATGGGCTAATGGGCAGCAGTTACATTCAGCTGCCAAAGAAAATACGGGATACAAAATCGTGTATAAATGTAAAAAATGAAGATACAGAATGTTTTCGATATGCAATGACGTCAAAATTTGTACCACCTATACATGCAGAAAGACCTAGCCAAGAATATGAGAACCAAAGATATAGGTACAATTTCCAAGGGTTGTCGTACCCAGTAGCATTGAAGGATATTACAAAATTTGAAAAACAAAACTGTGGAACATCTGTCAATGTGTTTGGTTTGGATAGTTCAAATTAAGTATATCCTCTGAAGGTTGTAAAGAATGAGCTGGCAGATCACACGGATTTATTGCTAATTACGAATGGTGATGTGTCACACTATGTATGGATTAAACAATTTGAAAAGCTTGTTAGTAAACAACTATCCAAACATGAACATAAAAAAATAATCTGCAAACGATGTTTTAATTTTAAAGAAGAAAGAAATGCACACCGTGGATGGTTACAAGAACATCAGAAGCTATGTAACAACAACTATGAAGCCAAAATAATGTTACCATCACCAGATAAGGCTGAGCTAAAATTTGAGAAGATATCTCATCAGTACCGTATCCCTATCGTTGTATATGCAGATTTTGAATCTACACTTGTTCCTATTGAAAATAATAATGATGGAGCCAAGAAAAGTGTTAAGTATCAAGTACATGATCCTAACAGTTTTTGTTTATTAATTAAATCTACACTGTCAGAAGATCATTTAAATAAATATGATCTAACAATCAAAACCTGTCATATATCGTGGGGAAAGTGCTTCAAAAATATTTCTTGACCGCTTATATGCCATAGCAGAAAATGTACAAAGAATGTACAGTGATATTGTACCAATGATACCCATGGATGAAGAAGAAGAGATTCAATATGAAAATTCAACCAATTGTTATTTATGTAAAAATGAATATACTATGGAAAATCACAAGGTACGTGATCACGACCATCTAACAGGATATTATAGAGGTGCCGCATGTAACAGATGTAATATTAACTATCAAATTCGCAACTTCATACCCGTAATTTTGCATAACCTAAGTGGTTATGATTCACATTTTATTATACCAGAATTGGGACGAGATGATGGAAAAATTGATGTGATAGCGGAAACCACTGAAAAGTTTATTAGTTTTAGTAAAACGGTTGGAAATATGAAGTTACGTTTTCTGGACTCTTACCGTTTTATGTCATCTAGCTTAAGTAAACTCACTGAAAACTTGAAAAAAGAAAATTTTATAGAAACAATGAAGATTGTAAGTAGAGATAAATTGGATTTGGTTCTCCGCAAAGGTGTTTTTCCCTATGATTACATCGATTGTTTGGAAAAATTTGAAGAAACATCACTTCCGCCAAGAGAAGCCTTCAAGAGTAAGTTGTATGAAGAGGACATCAGTGAAGAGGACTATCAACATGCTTGTAAAGTGTGGAATGAACTAGGAATGACAACATTGGGAAGAATATTCCGACTTTTATGTGAAATTAGATGTGACTTTACTTTGTGATATAATGGAAGAATTTAGAGATACCTGTTTTGAAGCATATGGATTGGACCCACTTCATTCTTATACATCGCCTGGACTAGCATGGCAAGCTATGTTGAAAGAAACAAACTGTAGACTTGAACTTATTACAGATATAGATATGGTTTTGATGATAGAGTCAGGTGTTCGTGGAGGATTGACGCAAAGTGTAACCAGACATGTAAAAGCTAACAACAAATATCTCCCAAACTTTGATACATCACAACCAACAACATTCTTAGGTTATTTTGACGCAAATAACCTATATGGATGGGCTATGTCAAATCCTCTTCCATATGGTAATTTCAAGTGGGCGAACCCTGATTCGATCGGCAATATAATGGACATACCCAAATACGGAGATACTGGATACATTTTGGACGTCGACTTTCAATATCCTGAACAGCTGCATGATCACCACTACGATTTACCACTATTGCCAAAGACGGAAATATCTCCAACTGGTAGATGGCCCAAATTAATGATGACGTTAACCAACAAGTCGAGATATGTAGCTCATTATTGGACAATACAGCAAGCAATAGAATGGGATTAAAAATAATAAGAATCAATAGAGCAATACAATTCAATCAATCTTGTTGGTTAAAACCATACATCGACAACAACACAAAAAGAAGGAGTGCAGCAACATCCGCTTTTCAAAAGGACTTTTTCAAATTAATGAATAATTCAATATTTGGCAAAACATTGGAAAACAAAAGAAAACATAAAGATGTAAAATTAGTTAGCGATCCGGCGAAATTGCAAAAATTAGTACAAAAACCAAACTTTGGAACAAGTGTAATTATTAACGAGAATCTTGTAGCTGTTACAATGGACAAAATCTCAGTTACAATGGATCGTCCTCTATATGTGGGAATGTCTATCTTGGATATTTCTAAAACCCACATGTATGACTTTCATTACAACAAGATGGTGAAGTTTTATGGAAGAGAAAACATCGGGATAGCATATATGGATACAGATGCTTTCATTTATTGGATAAGAACAGAAGACATGTATGAAGATCTACGTACTTTTGTATATACTACTGACTTTGACTTTTCAGATTATCCTAAAGATCATCCCAACTATGACTACGATAGAAATAAAAAGGTGTTGGGCAAGTTTAAAGACGAAACAAATGGTGTACCAATGGAAGAAGTTGTCGCTTTAATGTCCAAACTGTACTCATTCCAACTGTACATCAGTGAAAAGGATGAACATCAAGTGGTGAAGAAAGCCAAAGGCATCAAGACTTCATATCTAAAGAAGAAAGTGCAGTTTGAACATTATAAAAGATGTTTATTTGAAAATGTGGAAACAACCGCAACATTTAACACCATCAGAAGCTACAACCATATACTGTATAGTGTAAAGCAAACAAAGTGGGCATTAAGTTATAAGGATGATAAACGCCACATTCTTGAAAATAACATCAACACATTGCCATTCGGCCACTATTCCCTAATCCCTATTGATCAGTAAACCTTTTCTTCGTCCTTTACCTTCTTCCTTTTTCCTTTCGTAAAGAAGAGGGGACATGACAAGCCCAATGTCATGTTCCCTCTTTTTTACACAAACGTAAAATGGCCTTGACCTATATCCTAACCGTATATAAAAGAGGATAAACCATTCTAGAGATTAGTACCTTTACAAGCGATGTGGAAGACACAACTGAAGATGGAAGACTTAAAAAATAAAATTGTAAACGAACTTCATAAGCCGGCAAGAAGAAAATTTCCTAGAAGAAGAACAGTTATAAAAGGAATGAATGATCTTTTCCAAGCCGATCTCATTGAAATGATACCACATAGTAAGTTGAATAAAGGATTCAAATACATTTTAGCGATTATAGACTGTTTTACTAAAGTGGCTGATGCCTTACCGCTAAAGGACAAGACTGGTAAAAGTGTTACGAAAGCTATGGAAACCGCTATACAAAGAAATAAATTCAACATCAAACATCTACAAACTGATGATGGGAAAGAGTATTTTAACAAAGACTTTGCAGCTTTAATGAAGAAGTATAAAATAAATCATTATTCTACAAATTCTGAAGTTAAAGCTTCAATAATAGAAAGATTCAATAGAACATTAAAAGGAGCAATGTATAAAACATTTTCCAAACGAGGATCATATGTTTGGTATGATATCTTACCGCAACTTATAAAAGAATATAACAACAAGTATCATCGAACCATTGGTATGAAGCCTAACCAAGTAAATAGCGGTAATGCTAAGATGGTATTAAAACGTATTAGGAATAATACAACTCCTAAACGTGAAAAAATGCAGCCTAAAACATTTAAAGTTGATGATAAAGTTCGTATAAGTAAGTACAAAGGAGTATTTAGTAAAAGATATCTGCCAAACTGGACTAATGAAGTGTTTACAATCTATAAAGTACAACCAACAATACCTGAAACTTACATCTTAAAGGACAACAAGGGTGAATTACTCGAAGGTGGATTCTACGGACACGAGTTGTTAAAATCATCAGTCGGCGATGTATATCTTGTTGAAAAAATTTTACAAAGAAAAAAGGATAAGGTTAAAGTACGTTGGTTGGGATTTGATAAAAGTGAAGACTCTTGGATCCCTACAAAAGACTTGGTGTAGTAATTTGTGAACTCATTACGTGTTTAACCTTTACACAAGATGGAGATTGTGCAACAAAAGGATAGATTTTTTATTAATAATATTGATGAATTAACAGTTGACAACGACAAGTTAAATCATGGAAAACATGGTGAACTACTGCCAAACACAATAAGATGTTTAATAACTGGACCGTCAAATTGTGGAAAGACGAATGTGGTTTTTAATTTAATAACAAATCCTAAAGGATTACGTTTCAACAACATTTACATTTTTTCCAAATCTTTGCAACAACCCAAATATCAATTATTGGATAAGGTACTCGCAAGTGTGCCTGAAGTTAATTTTTACAAGTTTAATGCTAGTGAAACTATAATGGAGCCAAATGAGGCTAAACCATTTTCTATATTTATATTTGATGATGTATCTTGTGAAAATCACGACACTATTAGAAGTTATTTCGCCATGGGAAGACATTACAATATTGATAGCATTTATATTGGTCAAACTTACAGTAAAATTCCAAAACAATTAATAAGAGATAATGCAAATCTACTTATTATCTTCAAGCAGGATGAAACAAATTTAAAGCACATATATAATGATCATGTAAATGCAGACATGTCATTTGATAAATTTAAAGAAATGTGTGGCAAAGCATGGGCTGAAAAATATGGATTTCTTGTTATTAAGAAAGAAGAAGCTATAAAAAATGGAAGATATCGTATAGGGTTGGATAAATTTCTATTAATCCATTGAACGATTGATGATACGTTTAGTAATAGATTGGTCTTCACAGCGTAAACATGGTGAACCAAGAAAAACTATTAAAAGAAATAAAATCACTGAGTGACTCAATTAGACTTAAAAATCGAGCATTAAGAATGGGTTTGAATGAAAGAGAAGAATTCCTGGAGACTACATTTAAGCCTATTACAGAACCTTTAAAACAGATAACAGAAACTATTGGTAAACCTCATTATGAAGGAGATGTTTTGCTACCTGTTTCTAAATTTGAAGTAAAGAGTTTGAAAAAGGAAGAAGATGATGATGATTCTTACACAAGTGATAGTGAAGTTTCTCAAAAAGAAGAAGAAGAAACAAGACAAGAAGAACCAGAAATAAATGTTGAAAAAGAAGAAGAACAAGAACAACATATACCTGAAGCAGAGCAATCAATTCCAAATCTAACAAAATTAAGTAGTGATATATTGCAACAAGGACCTCTTGGAAGAAAGTATATCATGAAAATGTTACATGAAATAAAAAATAACCCAAAATTACACAAGTCACATGTATATGGTGCGAGAATTGATGGAAATGAATTAAAAATAGGAGATTCAAAAGTACATTTGACTGAAGATGATGATATTGTTATTGGTGAGCATAAATATAAAGGAACAAAAGGATTATTTGAACTGATTTTCAAAAATATACCTATAAGATATACGCTTCAAGATTTAAATACTTTTAAAGAAATTTTGCAAAATACTAATGCTCATAAGAAGAATTACTCCAAAGATTCAATGATAAATAGAACACGCGCAACTAAATATACAGTTGTAATAAAAAGATTGTTTCCTCTGAAAAAACTACCAACATTACGAACTGCACCTGCTGTGAAAAAACCGCTTAAGAGGAAGTCATTATCACTTATGGACTTATCACTTATTGATGAATATGGTAAAAAGAAAAAAGGAGAAACTCCAACATCTGGTAAAGGTTTAATGAAAAACCTATATAATACAAATGTGATTTACTATAATGATATAAACAAATTGGTTGATAGAATGAGACTATTACATGAAGCCATGGAAGCTGGTCATACAGGTTTAAATAATGAATGGGTGGCTTTAGTTGACGAACTTCGAAATCGTGGAATAATTGTATAAATCATCACGGATATATAAGAGAGCAGTGAGCATACAGTGGATCAGTTCAATCATGAGCGTTGACAAGTTCGGACGGTACTCCGGGGTAGGAGTACAAGGAGGAGAAAACAGAAAAAGAAGTGGATTGCCGCAAACACCTGAAGGTGACTATGATATGAGTAACAAACGTCTAAAATTTGTTAAAGACCCAGAAGAAGATACAGATGGAGCAAATTTTAAAACAGTAAAAGAAGCAACTTCAACATCATTGAAATTAAACAAGAATACTTATGATGTTAAATCACATAGAATAATTAATGTTGGTAAACCAACTGACAGTTCTGATGCAATTACTAAAGAGTATTTATCATCTGAACTTTTAAATACTTTAAAATTGCAATGGGGTAATAATTTAAAAGACGGACAGACATATGATGCTGGGAATCATAGAATAACCAACGTGGCAAATCCAAAAAATGATAAAGATTCAGTTAATAAAGAATATTTACATTCTATTATACCGGAAAAGACTCAACACGGATTTTCTTTTTATAAATTTATTATAAATGACATTGGATACCCAAAGGAAGACGGCGATGCTGTAAACCTGAAATACATCAAGGACAACTGTATTTTACAAGATGGTGATGAAATCGATTGTCATGGGAAAGTGTTGTCAAATGTAAAGTTCGGTTCTCAACCAAAAGACGCTGTTACTATGGAACAACTATCTAAAGAATTAAAAAGGGGAACATCGAATTTTGTAAAACATGAAGATGCCATGCTAAAGCGAGGAGATACATTTATACATGGAAATGAAAAGTTTGATTTAATGCAAGGAAAAAATGATGAATGGGATGCAGGACATAAAACAATAACAAATGGAAGATTTGGTATAAAAGATTCGGATGTACCTTTGATGGTACAAACATTAATTGCGAGTGGTGGTAGATTAGGTACATACGATGGTCGTAATAGAAGAATAAAAAATATTTATCCTGGTTATGAAGATGATGATTGTGTTACATTGAGACAAACAATAACTTGGGATAAACACTTTGGGACCAAATATGATGCAAAGATGAAGAAAATAATTAATATTTTACCAGGAGAAGATTTAAATGATGCTGCTACTATTGGACAAGTCATAACAACGTCAAAAAGTGATTCGACCGCTTACACGTGTAATGATAAACGTATTATGCAGTTACACGATCCTCAACATCCGAAAGATGCTGTAACTTTAGATTGTTTAATAAGAATAGTGGGAAACTTACTTATCGATACCCACAATCATATAGCTAGTACAACGAGTCATGTGATGATTCAACCCGATGAACGAGAAGCTTGGATTAAAAATAGAATCATAAATCAGTATATAATTAATTTGAATAATTAAATATTTAAATATAAAACATTGCGCACGAGTTATTCATTTATGTAAAGCAGCTCGTGGAGTAAACACGCTGGTTATATAAGACAACATAATGAAGACCGCACCTCTCAGTCATCGTCAAGACAGCGACAAGAAAGGACGTGGTATAACATCAGCTGCGTTATCCCTTCTAAGACGGATTCCTGTTGGTGCTGTTCTAAATCGAGCAATAGACGCTTTACCATACGAATTTCATCTGCCCGGAGGCTATCAATATTGTGGACCCGGAACTAAGTTGGCAAAACGTTTGGCAAGAGGAGATCCTGGAATTAATAAATTAGATCAAGCTTGCAAAGAACACGATATAGCGTATTCCAAGTTTGCAGATTCAACAAATAGATCAATAGCGGATAGAGCGCTAGCGGAAAAAGCTTGGCAAAGGGTTAAATCAAGTGACGCCAGTATTGCGGAAAAAGCAGCAGCTTGGGCAGTGACAACAGCCATGAAGACGAAAGCTAAGTTTGGTGGTGGAAGACGACGCGGGAGAAAACCTAGTAAAAAAGAAGCTGCAAAAAGGGGCGGGAACATCAAAAGAAGACGTCGCACTAACCCTAAAAGGAAAGTCAAGAAAACATCCATATGGTCAATGGTAAAAAACGGATCGGGTCTTTACTTAAGACCGTACCGTGTGTATTAAATGAGAAGAATAAATTGATAATTCCAAATGAAGCATTAACAAACTATCAATTGTCAAAATATGTGAAATGTTTAAGAATACCATTCTTCAGAGGAGTTTTTATGAAAGATACATTACCAAATAGAGTGTGGAAAAATGAAACTGGAATAGTAAACTTAGACTCTAATTATGGACCAGGTACTCATTGGGTATGTTATAAAAAACTTGGAGAAAATGTTTACTACTTTGATAGTTTTGGAAATTTACCGCCACCAAAAGAACTTCAACATTATTTTCGGGACTCCAAGAATATATTCTACAACTACAAAAGAGAGCAACCTAGCAATACAGAAATATGCGGACATTTATGTTTAGAGTTCCTAGCGAAGAGCGTCAGTCAGCTTTAAGATGTCATCGTATACAGTGTCGCTGAGCGGAAATTCGTCAACATTGAAAAGTACACTTTTCCCAGCATTACGTTTATCTACGGACAAACTATGGGAAGCAGCATTATTGGATTTGACTACATACAATTCAATTCCCAATGTTACAGAAGGAAAAAATAATTTACTACATTATTATGAGAGTAAAGATGAAAAAGGAAATTATTCACAATTAAAAATAATTCCATTATCTACAAGAGCATATGAAATAGACGATATAAACCAAGTATTACAAAAGAAACTTGGAGAAGAAAACATTTGTATAAAAGGTAATAATAATACATTAAAAGCAGAAATAACTTCAAAGTATTATATAGATTTTAGCTTAGACCACTCAATCGGCAATTTGCTCGGATTTTCAAAGAAGAAAGGAATTTTAGCTCCTGGAAATGATTATACTGGCGATACAACAGTAACAATATTAAAGGTGAACAGTATTGATGTAACGTGTAATATTATACACGGATCATAAAGAGATGGAGTAAATCAACACATATTACATACATTTTACCCCACAGTAGCTCCTGGTTTTAAAATAGTTGAGAAGCCACAAAACCTGATATACCTACCGTTAAACACCAGTTTCATTTCAGACATCGTACTGAACATATTGGATCAAGACGGCATTAGTGTTGACTTTAGAGGAGAAACAATAACTATACGGTTACATATCAGAGCAGCAACATAAATTCAACATGGGATTATCATTTAAACCACAACGGAAGAGTCGGGAGCTCAGTAGCTCCTCAACATTCGACGAGTTAACACCGGACAACATACGCTTCCTACAGAAGATCGGGCTAAAACTTGCCAACCATGGATATACTGGATATAGCGCAAGGACCGACATTCGAAGAAACCCTATGGGAGAAGGAATATCACACTCACAACCCTTACACTTCATCAAAATTAAATAATAATGATGAAATAAGGATTCCCATTCAACAACAAGATATCTACACATTACCATGTGAAAGTTATTTATACATCGAAGGAAGAGTAACAACATTGGATGGAAAATCTGGTTCAACTGTTCCTTTTATAAATAACCCTATGGCATATCTGTTTGATGAAATTAGATATGAGATATCTGGAGTAACAGTTGATTCAACAAAAAAAGTTGGTATATCAACAACTTTGAAAGGATTGACTTCAATAACACCCCATGAAAAGAATTCTTTAATCTCGGCTGGATGGGTGACTCCTGATAAAGACACTATTACTCCTAATTCAAAAGGTTACTTTGATTTTAATGTGCCTTTACGATTGCTTTTGGGATTCGCAGAAGATTACAAGAGAATAATAATAAATGTAAAGCAAGAACTGGTACTGCTCAGATCTTCAACGAATAAGGATGTAATACAAGCGCCAAGTGGAACAAAAGATGCCGATTTGGAATGGCAACTTCAATTGGATAAAGTTGTATGGAGAGTACCACATGTCAGATTGGCAGATGAACATCGAGTATTATTATTGAAAAAATTAAAATCTGACCGTGATATTGTAATACCATTTAGAAGTTGGGAATTTCATGAATACCCCATATTGCCTCAAACAGAAAGACAAACATGGACTGTTAAAACCTCTACTTATTTAGAACGAGCAAGGTACATAATAGTCGGTTTTCAGACTAAACGAAAAGATGTTATAACTGCGCACGCTGGTCAATTTGACCATTGCAAGATAAAAAATTGCAAAGTTTTTCTAAACTCTCAGTTCTTTCCATATGACAGTTTAAATGTTTCATTTGACAAAAAACGTTATTCCATTCTATATGACATGTATGCAAGATTTCAATCGTCATATTATGGTAAGACAAATACACCACTACTATCACCAGAAGAATTTTATTCAAAAGCTCCAATTGTTGTAATCGATTGTTCAAAACAAAATGAATCTGTGAAATCTTCAAGTGTAGATATAAAAATTGAAATGGAATTTGAAGATAAAATACCAGATGGAACTTCAGCATACTGTTTAATTCTACATGACAAAATAGTTACTTACACACCGCTGACAGGAATTGTGAAGAATGTACTTTAAAAAAGATTAATACAACATCTGAACGATTTGTAAGGTTTTTACAAAAGATCAACAATATCTAGGTCATCTGCGAGTATAAAAGCGAGAAAGAAGAGCTGGAAATTCATTTCATCTTTGATTGTCGTATGGGTAACATCGTCCGCAAGATGAGTTCTGCTACATCAAGTGCTAATGAAGAAACTACACCTCTTATGGCTGACAATAGTTTGGATATAGAAAGACAAGTTGAACAGGAAATGGAAGAGTTCCTCAAGTTTAAACATAAGAAAACAGACGAAGAGGAAGTTGAAAAAGAAACGAAGAAAAGGAAAATTGAAGATAACATTTCTACCAACATCTTAATGGAGGTATTTCTTAGAATATTTTATCCTATTTCTTCTTGTATGACAAAGACTGTGTCTGCTGGAGTAATGAAATCATTGGATTACTCTCCAACTGTTATTTTGAATCACGGATCTAAAATGGTAACCTTTACTGAATCTTCTTGGGAATCTTTTATGAAACATATACATCTTTTGGAATGCTATTTGAGTAACAATACGTTTGGAAGAAAAACAAAACTAGGTTTATTCGAATCAAATATTGAAATCGATATTGTTAAACAACGTGGTCAACAACTAGTTCGATTTAGAGATTTAACTAAATATAATATAAAAATACATTTGACAAAAGAAGAGTTTTACGCTTTAACTTGTGCTACTGGTCCTATAACAAGATATTTAAAACAGCTAATATTCTCAAGTACAATTATCAAAGATTATTTAACTGATGCATTGGATAGACAACCATATGTTCCAATCCTATACGGTCCAGTAGATACTTCAATCTTCAATAGGATCCCGCATGAAGTAGAGATGTGGAGACAGTTACACCGCAATCAAACCAACTTTAATTTAGATGAAGAAAAAAATCAAGAAAACAAGGAAAACGAATCACGTTTGAACAATCAACAATCAACAACAAATTAAAACAGACAAAGAATATTGTAAGTAAGAAGAAGAAGAAGAATGTTGGAGTATAAAAGGCTGTCAATCCGCATTGACATACCAGTTGTCTACTGAACGTCATCATGGATAAACGAGTTTCATTCTCTAAGAAGACGGAAATAATGGAAGTAAAGCGAGGTATCATAGAGTTTCAGGCATTCCGTGGTAATGATGGAAATTTTATAATTAAAGAGTTAGTGGTACTAGATATGATAACATCTGTTGTTTATCATTTTTTATTCATGCCTCCTTTGCCGTTCAACAGATTAACAACCAAAGCTAAAGTAACAAACAAATGGTTGATGAAACATTTTCATAATCTAACATGGGATGAAGGTTTTATAACCTACAATATGATGCCACACATTATGAATCATTTCTGCAAAGAGTTCAAAACTATTTTTACAAGAGGATTGGAAAAAGCAAATTGGATACAAGCATATACAAACCATGAAGTGATAAATGTGCAAATGGAGAAAGATTTTTATTGCTACTTTGCTAACATCTGTATTGCATCTAAAAACTTTAAACATCGGCAGTCTCAATGTGCTTTAAAGAACGCATATCGTTTGAATGTCTATCTCCAGCAAAGTGGTGGGGGAAGCGATGGGTATAAAAGCGAGAGCGGCACTATGACAATGCATGAGTATTACTCTAACCTCCGAGGAGTCAACACCTCTGACGCGCAAGCACAAGAAGAAGAAGACGAACAATAGTAAGAAAAAATAATGGCATCGCAAACTTTTCTACAGTCGCTTGTTGATCAATTCAACAAACATTCTAAATCTACAATACTACCGACTAAGAAATGTTCAGAATTGAAAGAAGAAAAACATTACATTATTCACACTATTAAGAAGATGGAAACATCAGTTGGAGACGCCATCAATTGCACATTGAGTGAAGCACCCTACACACCTGGTGATGAACCGAAATTTCAAGTATTTCTTCCCAAACGCTTCGTTCAACTGCTGCAGAATGAAGATTTACGACTGATTCACCCCGGCGCACTCTATTTGGCATCCCACGGTCCTAGTGGAACCAACTCTACTGAACTTACACTTCATGTTATGCCTACTAGCAACTAGTCTGTAGTTTATATATACTGTTGTACATGTGTGTAACTGATTTTAAATAAATAAAAAATAAAAATGAAAAAAAATAATAAGAAAAGGCAACATATCGATAGTGTTTCTGCACTATCGATATGTTGCTTTTTTTAAAAACACGTTTGGATGACCTTGACCTAGTTTCGAGGGTATATAAAGGCCGTAATTTTCTTGAGGATCTCATCAGTCTACGACTACCTTTCGTGCTGTACACATCTCTGTTGGCTCTCCAGTTATTACGAATAACAACATGTCTCTTAAGGTTAAGTGTGCATCATATGATACCACCACCATTACAACTTTTGAAGAACTCGACGATTTTATTAATGAACTGCGAGTGTTACTTGCCGGTGGTTATCGTTTAAATATTGATGTTTACGCTAACAACATGAGGATGTTTCCTAAACAGAAGTTCTGCAACGAAGAAGTATTCGTTTCCACACAACCTTCAACTACAACACCATCTACTCAAAGTAATGTTAAGTTCCAGAAATATTACTAATGTTAAATAATATCAAGTGGTCGCTGTAGCATCTATAAAAGGACCGTGTAACCTAACAGAATCATCATTTGCTCTCCAACTGACGCAGCGAAAACAACTACTAATACCATGTTGTACAGAATGATGATTGAATTCAATGGAAAAATCTACGGAAAAGACTATCAAAGTGTAGAACAAATGACGTCCGATCTTCAAGTATTGACTAAAGAGGGATTCCAACCAAAATTAATTCTAAAATTTCCTGAAGTACATCCACTCTCCACTGAAGATCTCATCGCCATGGCTAAAGAAGAAAAAGAAAAATACAAACAAGATGTAAAGAAAGAAAAAGAAAATGAAAACTCAGTATCTTAAATAAATACATCTTACACTTGTAAGATGATCTTTTTTAAAACTCCATTTGGATGACCTTGAGATTACCCCCACCACTTTTCCTAGTCTATAAAACACGCTATCCTACACTATACAACTTCATTTCTTGCCAACACTTAGAAGCGCCAACATGGAAGAGAAGAAAAACGAGGACGCACCGCGCTACTGTTGTGAACAAAAATGCACCAATTTAGGAAGATGGATGGTAGACGGATTAGCTTGTACAAAGTGTGAATTCTTCGGATCCTGTTACTGCAAATGCAAGACAAAGCAACTACCGCCACCGGAATTGCGAACCATCAAGATTTATAAATCACGATACTTCCACACTTGCTGTCCCCAGAGGTGTATCAAATTTCATCCGGAAAAACTTGTCAATTGTCGAGAGTGCAATGCATATTATAAAGACGTCTTTTGTACATGCATCATAAGTGCGTGCAAGTACAGATCAGATTGGTCTACTGATCCTGTTGAAGCTTCAGATGTATAGCTGTAGTCACTGACTGCAGCCCTTTTTTAAAACTCCATTTGATTGACCTTGAGATTACCCCCACCACTTATTTTTTACAACATATATTCTTCGGATCATTCGATACGCTTCTCATTCTTATTTCATTACTCGCACTGAGAACAACATGGATGATAAATTCATTTCCTTTCAACATTTAATTACCGACAGAGAAGAGATGGAAGAACTATTCCAAAACTTACTCACACTCATTGATAACTATCCTTTAAGATGGATCAACATCACAGTGCAATACGTCAATCCTACCAAAATATTTTCATCCTCATCATCATCTTCTGCCACCTCCATGTCTTCATCGTCGCAAAGTGCAGAGGAAGAGGAACAGACAACTAATGGTGTTAAAATTGTTGAATTAAACGACGAGGAACAAGAAATGCAAGCTCTGGTTAAATATAAATTTAATATTTAATTTACAAACATTATAAGTATTCCTAACTTAAAAATACAACTAATGGTTATCTTAGTACACCTCCTACTACCTACCCGAACGGCGTTTTGCTGCGAAATGCGCTGGCCAACGATTCGCATGGGGGTATATCACCCTTCCCCCACCACGCCACCACCCCTCCACTTCCCCCACCACGCCACCACCCCTCCACTTCCCCCTCCACCGCCCTTGCCCGCATATAAGCGAGCCGCTGACTGACGCTCGCCATTTGTTTCCCGACTCCCGTACGATGAACAACGATCCGCTAGCACTAATGAAATCTACTTTTGTAATTAGAACAAGACATGATTTAAAAGATATAATGGAAACTTTAGAAGATATTATAGACAAATTCCACTGCATCACTATGAATTTGGAACTTGCTTACGGTTGTCCAACATGCGATAGAGTTGAGACTGAAGATGAAGATAGTTTGCTAAAACTCACTCCTGCATCCTCCAAAACTACACCGACAGCTGACGACGACGTTTGATCGGACACACAACTGTTTTTTTTAACCCCCCACCACTTTCCAGTAAATATGCCCTGTCCTCATCTTCGTTTCTCATTTCATCGCCAACTTTCCGACCGTCAACACCGCTCCCGTTTCACCTACAGAAATTAAAACAAGCACACAAACATGATGGATGATTTTTCACTTAAAACACAATTGGAAGAGGACAGACTCAAACTAGAGATCAACAGGCTGCAATTGGAAACGGAAAATCAACAAGGGATGGTTCGCCTGCTGCAACTGTTCAAATGCGTACTGTGCATGTTGTGCGTCTACCTTCTCTTCGCCACCACCTTCGGCGTCTACCACTCCCTCACCGGTGGACGACACTCCAACACCTCTCTGCACAAGAACACGACTTTGATTTAATTTTAAAAATAAACGAAAACCTCCCGCGGCCCGGCGCCGCCCCACCCCCCTCCCCACCGAGCCCCTGCGGCTCCCACTTTTTTAAAACTCCCTCCGAATGACCTTGACCCACTTCCCAAACCCATCCATCACTGTCACCCCCACCCCCCAATTACTACCCACACCTGCCAGTTCGAACCGCATGACCTTGACTTGTCCCAGCACCGGCAAAACCACACTACTTATGTGCTATGTTATTAAAACAGCCCTGGTTTGTAACATTTCTAAATAAGCTTACAATGCATCGGTACTGGTTATTTGTTGGTATATATTAATTGTTCAGAAAAATTATTAAATTACATTTTTCCTGAAACATACCAACGAAAAATACAACGAACGAAAAGAGATCACAATAAAATGACTACATTGCTCTATTACACAATCATAGCAATACCCAAATACTGACTAAATATTTTTTAACATGCAGTATTTATTTGATGAAAGTAACCTTGGTAGCTTGATAGGCGAGTAGAGTCAAAGTGACGGTGCTGGTCAGCATGTGAAGAAGGAGCGCTGAACCGTAGGCGTCTCCAGTGTTGGCAACATGCCTGTCAAATGTTAACATACAATTTGATCCAAATACATCTCAATATATCCACACAAAAAATAAACGTGACTGTCAAAGTATATAAGTTAAAGGCACATGATCCATACACATATTCTACATTAAGCGACGTGGCTGTCAAAGTAAAAGCGGTAAGGAACATAATAACCTTTATCCTGTACAATTCTACAATCCGCAGTCCTGTACAAACCTCTCCTGTAGCAAGATAACTGTATAGTGCCAGGTGAGCTACATCCCATTAGAGCAATGGTGTCAGGTTTTGCGACATCCGTGGATTTCGCCATGGAGTTTTTGTTGGTTAAAAAAGTGTTAAAAAAAACAACATGTTACTCTTTGTTACCTACAAGTGTTGCCAACGCTTCAGGAAACAACAATCGTTCTCGTTTGCATTGGAGATTTTTCATCTCAACTATTACTAAAATAAGGAATTTTAAAGCAAACTAGGGTAGAATTTATGGTTTTAGATTGACTTGACTGATAATTGTTAATTAACGTACTATAAGACCCTGTAGTTCTTATAGTACGTTAAATCTTCAAGTTTGAACTGCTGACCTTGAGTTATAAATAAACACATTTTAACGCTAATATGAAATGTATAAACTAATATCAAAACTATGAAATTTTATTCCTTCTTAAAATATCATTCACAATATATAAAACTAATTGATTGCATTAAGAGTCATCTTCACCTATGGGCCAGTAGCCCATAGTCGTCAATTTTAACCATACTTTTTTTTATGCAAATCATGGCATTTTATTCCCCTGTTTCGGACGCCATTTTTCAACAGATTTTCTTTAAACTTGGCAAGTATTTAGTTGAATAGTTATATTGGGTCACTCATTACTCAAAATGTTAAAAAAAACTTAAAAATATTAATCTCTGTGAATAACTCGTAAAGTAACTCGATTCTCTTTACTTTTAAGATTGTTTTTATTATACCATTAATTTTTACTCAAATATCAGGATTGAGGGACCTAGATCTATGCTTAATCTACAATAAAATATAAACTTTACACATAAATATCCAATAAAACCGTCCGAAACAGTTGAATACGGAGGCATGTTTACAGTGTTATAACAAGGGGAAGATGACTCTTAAGAGATGTAAGTAAAATTCACTAAAAAAATAAACATTGTAAACATCTGAATCAAGAATCAAGAATTCTTTATTGTTGTTGACTATATTACATAGCATTAACAATCC
Source organism: Neoaliturus tenellus (assembly GCA_030545055.2). Classification (NCBI taxonomy): domain Eukaryota; kingdom Metazoa; phylum Arthropoda; class Insecta; order Hemiptera; family Cicadellidae; genus Neoaliturus; species Neoaliturus tenellus. The sequence continues at coordinate 25,434,898 of CM061535.1, forward strand.
TCATTCATATATATTACATAATAAAATGATAAGATCTGTCAACAAATAAAAATAAAAGGTATCAATTACAACCCAGATACTCATGGATGCTTTAATACTCCTCCAACAAATATGACTATAGGCCCGACCGGGATTGACGCACAACTGATTCTTATTTTTTGAATGAGGGTAGGTGTAAGTATTTAAAGTCTGACGTCTAAATAATCAGATGTCCATAGTGGGGGTGGAAATCTATATGTTTATTAATAATTTTTGAAATATTTACGAAATTCATCTATGTTCTTGTTTGAAAATCAAACAATAATGTATAATTCCTGAGTCTTATATAATTACATTTGGTAATTTTTCCATAAATTACTAGCATCATATTTTTTACATAATACGAGTACAAATTTCTTCGAAAAGCGACATGAGCCACACTGTACAACGTAACACTTTAGTTAATTGCCTAACAAAAACCCATTACCTTTAGAATTTTGTTTATAACTGTTACAATAAAAACAATAATGATATAACAAGTTTCATCATAAAGAGGTTTATTATTAGACCAAATTCAACCCCGTTGCTTAATGAGGTCTTTAAATTACAGGCTTAACATTAAAATGTAGGCAGGGCCGCCGAGAGGGGGGTGCAGGGGGGGGGGGGGCAATTTGCCCCGGGCCTCAAGAGACAGAGGGCCTTCAGGAGGTTTTTTTAAGGTAGTAAAATTTTATTGTTGCATAGCCTATTAGTAACACCATGTGAAGTTTGGTGAATATTACAAAGTTGGTGAATGAAGTTTACAATTCCTGAATATTTCTGAGTTTGATTTAAATGAGGGTGGTTTCTTCAGATTATTTCATTAGACGTTTAATACAGTTGTAAACAAAATAAAGTTAATTAATAAAACCTTTTAAAATAAATTGTATTTAAACTTTTTCTTGTAAGCTTAGGCAATTTAAAATTCTTAGGCCTAAAACCACGTGGTAGCTCGCCAATAAGGACTCACGGACCCAGCCAAAGTAGAGGTTTGATACAACGTTTCATATACTGTGTACCTAAATACATTTATTACTTGTACATTACGATAATTCTAATAAAATATTATTATGAATCACTAAAGCGAAGGAAGCAGATTTTGTGCATTAATACTAAATAAATGTCCATAGAAATTAAAATAGATACGAGTATATTGTATCTGGTTCGACCATCGACGGTGGGCAGGGGGGCAGGGATGTGGGGCGAGTGGGGTCTTGGGTGAGGGGGGCCTCACACCAAAACTCTGCCCCGCGCCCCAAAAATTTTTCAGCGGCCCTGAATGTAGGTTCTAGACTAATGAGAGCTCAGCATTTGACGTAAGGAGTGTTTTAATTGAAAAATCACAATCGCACATTAAAAAGATCTGAACGATGGATGATTCTATTACGATTTAGTTTCTATTTTCTTTAGCTTCCAACTTTCAAAGAGGGTTATCATATGTGAGTCAGAACGACGGTTTGGTCAGGTGACATTTGTGTGGCTGCGTTATGGTTGGGTGCAAGTACATAAACTTTGATATGTTTATCACAGTAATTTGCCAAATTTAAGTTAGTCTTAAATAGCAGTGTATGCAACGATTGGATTCGGCCTTTAAATCACTAGTGATATATTTTACTCGTGGTTTGTATGTGACACTTAAGACCTTCGAAATACAATGTTACGTAAACTAATATTAAAGCATGTTTCTTTATAATTGACTGTTTACCACTTTCTATTTTAAAGTTTTACCGCTATAATTGAACTTTTTTATTATTTTTGTAATATGGAAATGTGAAAGCTGCAAAAGCTTATGACTGTGGTGCAATTGGCTAGATAGGCCTATGTGTATACACTGTATAACGTTTTAAGGCAGAATTGTTTTCAATGAATCAGCATCAAATAGTGTATTAAAATGTCACTTAAGGATGATGAAGAAAGATGTTCATTGGATACATGTCACTCACAATACAACGGTTGGCACGGGTTATCCCCTTACTTTATACCCTGTCAGATCAACCTGTCACGTGGATTCTCACACAGGTTTCACTATTTTGGTGATAATTCTCTAGAAAAAAATATTTTTATAACATAAAAAACGGAACACATAAGAATGACGGGTACTTAAAGTAACCCGTCTATTATCAACTCGTATACAGAATAATAGCCCATTTATAAAGGTATATAAAAGAACCTTTAAAAATCCTTCAATAACTTCTGTAAGTGCAAAAAGTACAATTGCTGAAAATTATAATTCATGGGCTTGGAATAAAACTGGAAATTCAATTAAGAATTTTAGTTGGCAATTTAAATTTAGTAAATGTTTAAAACAATAGACGTTTAATAATATACATTTTTGTAACATTAACTAAAAAATCTATATGGATTTAGGCCTACTAATAGTATTCCTTACCTAAATAGATGAGGGACTATTATATTAATTAAGAAATTAATACAATAAAACTTTTTAATGTTATAAAAAAGTGCAAAAGAATTATCTAAAATTAAATTCAAGTACAACAAAATAAATTCATAAATACAATAAACTAAAGTAATGCACTTATGGTAAATTTTAACAAAGGTTGCACGAACGCTCTTCCATGTTGAAACTAGTTTGACTGAGTTAAGGATCTCCCTTATATAAATATGCAACGTGTGGTGGGGACATGGGGACAAACATTTTTTTTATGGAATTGGGTTGGTCTGAACTGAACTTCAAACAATTGTGTTGGAAAAGGCTGTCGATCGTTCTAGAACCTTTGCATTACTTACTTTTTCCCTAAATAAGAGACACAATGATGTCATGCGTGGTTGCAATGGTCAGTGTTGACAATTCCTAGAAAGGAAAAGGTGGTCCCTAAACAACACGGTTCTTTGTTGTCTGTTTTCGTTGCCTAGTGTCGCAATATTGGACTCCTAAACCATTTCTTCTAAACTTGTGAACTCATTTTTTCCAAGAAATTGTTCTCGTGATACAGGATGAACTTACGAATCATGGTGTTTATTGCACCAACAGAATTTTCTACAACATTTTTTATTGAAAAAAGGATTTTAGAAAAAAATGGGGTAGCAGTTCAGTTACTATTGTTATCTTTGAAGTTTTAATAACGCTGGTTTTTAAGTATCAATCTTTTTTAATAGAATTTTACACGAATTAACATTTTGATCTTGCAAAATCTGTTGATTGTAATGATTTTATTACTCAAACAATATCAAAATACAGATAATTTGAGCCAAAGGTAAAACAAAAAAGACTGTAATGTAAAACCTCCATGTGCCATATAGTCTGAATATAGTACAGTTGGTTGCACAAGACGTGAGACAGCCCGCCAGGATTTGTTCCACACATGGGCAGTTTAACAGCCTGAATTGGAAATGAAGACCATAGAAATTATTTTACTGTATATCATTATAATGATTAATCCATGCCATGTGGCACTAGATAGAGAAAACCTGCCAATATGTAACACGAATTCTGGCGGGCTGTCTCATGTCTCGTGCAACCAACTGTACAATGCATATTAATAAGCTAAATTAAGAGAGGGGTACAAATGAACTATTCACTCACCAACATAGTAAGGTAGACATAGAACCGATATTATGATTTAATAAATAGTTAATTAACAAACTTATCGTAATCAACAGGTCAAAAGTATGGATGAAAGTGATCTCTTTAGCAATGTCTGGGTGGCACCAGTGGTGGGACATTCCATTCCATTTTATTTTAGGCTCCTCCCATAAGGACTAGGATGGTGGCTCCCCCTACCCTCATGGGCAGCCCGTACCTACCGTTAGCCATACCGGACCTGTCTTGCGACAAGGGGAGTTATGGAAACTAGTGCTCTAAATCACATTATGGTGGATTAGACCCCCACAAAACTCGGAATTCACCAGGCCTATGGTACTCGACCGGCAGTGACCCCAAAATCGACAAACCGCTGAGTGTCAGTGGCAAGAACTGTCCAAAATACTTCTCAACTTTCGTTTGTGAGCTACTCCCCCAGATGAGGCTGGAGGGCTCCCCACAGCCGAAGCTGTGTGCCGAGCATGCCGACAACCTCTGCCCCCTCGAGTCCAACCCAATATCTGGACTGGCCGAAGCCAGGGGCTTGAACCGAATCCCAAGGTCCCCATTTTAGGTTTAACTTGGGGTATGGGTGGTACCCAAGCGGAATAACTAGGTTTCTGGAAACCCGCACGCCAAAGACGCCGGCTACACTGCAACCGCGCCCGAAGGTCACATAATCCCCGACATCCTGACTCATTTTCCCCTTTGGGGGGGCTGGAGTGAGACACCCAGTAAGCGCGCGATTGACAAAGCCACCTCCGCCAGAGCTCGGCACAGCCGAAGCTGACCTCCTTCAGTTTTAAAGAGAGCCACGCCCATTCGCCCAGCTCGGTACTTTGAGCTGGTATTGGTTAGTGGAAATCCCAGTTCTAAGGGTGCAAGCCCTGAAGTACAGCATACACCCTTTACTGTAAGGCCATTACAGCACACCACAGCGAAGGCTCGACAAAGTCTCCGTTCCTGAGAGACAGTGCCTAATTCAATGTTAAAGGAGGCCACGCCCGTACACCCAGTTCTAGGACTGGTATTGGGTGGTGAACACTCCAGTTCTAAGCGTAGCAAGCCTTGAAGTACAACGCGTACCCCGTGGTGGGCCGGGGGAAGTGACATGGTGGATAGTAAAATGGTAGAATGTTCCACGGTGGAAAGTGTCATGATGGACATTATCATGGTGGACAGTGCCATGGTAGAATGTTCCCGGTGGAAAGTGTCATGATGGACAGTATCATGGTGGAAAGTGCCATGGTGGACAATATCATGGTAGAAAGTTCAATGGTGTAAAGTGTCCTTATGGACAGTATCATTAAAGTGCCATGGTGGACAAGGCAATGGTGGACAGTATCATGGTAGAAAGTTCAATTGTGGGAAGTGTCATGATGGACAGTATCATGGTGGAAAGTGCCATGGTGGACAATGCCATGGTGGACAGTATCATGGTAAAAGGTTCAATGGCGGAAAGTGTCATGATGGACATTGTCATGGTAAACAGTGCCATAGTGGACAGTGTCATGGTAGACAGTGTCATGGTGTAAAGTGTCATGATGGACATTGTCATGGTGGACAGTGCCATAGTGGACAGTGTCATGGTAGACAGTGTCATGATGGACAGTATAATGGTTGCCAGTGTCATGGTGGAAAGTGCCATGGTGGACAGTGTCATGGTGGAAAGTGCCATGGTGGACAGTGTCATGGTGTAAAGTGTCATGGTGGACAATGCCATGGTGGACAGTATCATGGTAAAAGGTTCAATGGCGGAAAGTGTCATGATGGACATTGTCATGGTAAACAGTGCCATAGTGGACAGTGTCATGGTAGACAGTGTCATGGTGTAAAGTGTCATGGTGGACAATGCCATGTTGGACAGTATCATGGTAAAAGGTTCAATGGCGGAAAGTGTCATGATGGACATTGTCATGGTAAACAGTGCCATAGTGGACAGTGTCATGGTAGACAGTGTCATGGTGTAAAGTGTCATGGTGGACAATGCCATGGTGGACAGTATCATGGTAAAAGGTTCAATGGCGGAAAGTGTCATGATGGACAGTGTAATGGTTGCCAGTGTCATGGTGGAAAGTGCCATGGTGGACAGTGTCATGGTGGACAATGTCATGGTGGACAATGCCATGGTGGACAATGCCATGGTGGAAAGTGTCATGGTGGATAGTGTCATGGTGGACAATATCATGGTGGACACCTAATACTTCCTTTAGGAGACGTTCCTCATGAAAGTCGTCAGCGAAAATTTACTAGCCTGCATCGTATGATACCTTATTTTAAAGGGCTTTGCACTTTGAGCAATTTGCCACAAACATATCCTCAAAAGGGCGATTGTTATTGCATTTTTTTTGCTCTCGTCAATATTTATTTAATGCGAAGTTTGGTCACCTTTTTTACTGGGTTGTCCTTTTAAGGTCAGGTTTGCTGCATTGTTTTCTATTAATAGAGACTTTTAATTTTATGTACATATTGACCTAAACTTACTTAAGATCCACTTATTACTCCCTATAGATCGTTCTGTACAGGTAAAAATCCTATAATGCCTGAAAAAGTACATTTAAAATTCATGAGTTAAATTGGCTTTCGTAAGCACGAATTGTAAACACTCTATTTGAAGAATAATAAACGAAACAGGCCATGAATTATTTCGAATTGTGAGTTATTAAATATTGTTGTTCCAATTTACCAATAATTTAATTAAAACCAATTTAAAATGACGTATAATGTTATTATATTTTTGTTAGCTCATGATAATAACAGTTTATTAAGTTTGAAAAGTAATATTTACATTAGCAGTGTTTGAATAGTAAAGGTTGTACAGTATCGATATTGGAGAACTGATATCTCACTCCATAAATCTATCATAAGGAAAGGATAAACTTCTCGTAATTGCACTTAACTCCGAATCTCCTCCAGGTACAGGAATACCAACTTACATTTACCAGTAACATTTTGATATTAAATATGGGATACAAATTTACAAATTATGCAATACATCTTTATTTTAAACATATAATCTAGGTATGGAATACGAATTTTGTAACATATCTATTTATGTTTTATAGTGTACAAATTTTATTCTAAGATTGCATAAATTGATTTTAGGAAAATATTTTGTTTTAAAGCATGACATAATCACTTGATAAGTAACAAAACAATCCGGTATCTTTAGCTGCGAAGGATTTCCTTCGTGTGTGGATAACCATGGCGGAAATAGTTATTCGATACAACATTTTAATTGACGATAGAGCCAGAAGTTAGGCAGTCACCAAAATCACCATTTGTTAAGGTAATTATTTTTACATAGTATATATTACGTTTATGTTTGTACATATTATGTGCCTACGGTATATGTTGGTAAAAAAGTATGTAAGTTTTACTAGTTATACAGTATAAACGACTCTATACTACGACTTTGCATCAACCATCACGTATCATGGAATGGTACATGGACTATTAGACATTTATGAATAAATTGCAGGAACTATTAACAAGCACTGTATTACAGCTTCTTGGACATATATATAGTTCTCGAGACTCTAAAAAATAAATATTTCTCTAATTCTTCACCTGCTTCAACATTTGACTCGTCAACTAATAATTATTTGATTTCCGGTTGCTTGGTGCCAGCAATCTGGCTCTATAAAAGAAAGCATTTGTATATAATACTTCTGTCTTAGCCAATCAGAAAGTTTTAGCAACAATAGAAATTCTAAATTTTAGCCTTCAATGCAATGGACTTTTATGAGTGTAGGTATATGTTACGGACAAAGTATACAATCCAAGCATTAAAAATGATTTGGTATTTTAGGCAATGTGTGAAACAAAGAAAATTGATTTTCATTGCAATAATTTACTGATACTCAGTAGGTAATTTAAGCTGGTGTATAATGTTTTGGATGAAATATCTTTTTAAACATGTGTAAGCTGTAGACCACTTCAAGGAAATGGCTCGTAAGGAGTTAGCAGAACATTTTATTTGTAAGGATAGGTTGATATCGCTGATGTCGGATTCCACTCAAGGCTCTGCCCATAATACCTTCTCTTCTCTACTAATTAGTTTATGGTTACATTTTTTTTTTTTTTTTAATAAAGATATTGTCTTTTTGACTTTTAACTCCAAATTAAGTTCGAAGTTAATTTAAAGCAATGCCGCAAACCCGACTTAAAAAGGATTGACGAGTCTAAAATAGCGGGTGATAAAATCTTACATTTAAATCTTTTTTATCTTGAAAATGCAATATTTTTTTAACCTTCTCCTCTTTTAGAGTTTGGGTTTGCAGCAAATAGTTCGAAATACGAATACTTTGAAATAATATTTGATATAGGCCTAATAGTGGTAAATTCTACTTATGATCATTAGCATTTTTTATGAAGAAAAAAGGTCCTAGAAAAAATGGTCAGTTCTACTGCACATTACACATTATATTATTTATTTTAAGAGTATCATGTATGTAATATACACAATCTTTTGTCTTTTTCTTCATACAACTGCAAAAAATACTTAATATTTCTTGGGTGCCTGCCCTAACCGCTATAGATTTAGGTTTTTTTTCATTACAAATATTTAAAATAAATAAAATGTAAAAAATGCAATAAATATGCGATATGTTTCAGAATACTATTGGACCTTGCCGACAAGTTATGCATAACTTGGCGAGGCCATGATAATGTAAAAACTTAAAATAAATGAATTTTAATTTGAATTTTGCATTAAAGGTCTTTGTCTTTTAAGGGAATAGGCACCTGGAGTGGGTGAAGCATTCAGGTTGTATCTTGAATAGCAGACACCCATTGACGACTGGTATTCCAAACTCAACGTAAATTGGTGTGAATATTTTGTAGAATGCGTAGGCAAAGTATAAAACATGCATGGTTTCATACTTTGCATAAGGAAATGTGTAGACATTCCATAAAACGTCTGATTTCACATATTGCCAGTAACATATCAAGAACATCAAACTCAAAAATAAAGGGATTGTAAAAAGAGAACACTTTTTCCCCAGCAAGTAGAGACAGCTTATGAAGTTTTTGCCAACAATGAACTGAACTCAACAGAAGCATTACATTTTCAAATTTTAATATTTTTTTATTGAACCTATTACTTTTGTTCCGGAATAATAGGTACCTGACAAATTGGAGCATCATGATTGTTGTCATGTGGTGTTTTTCTCTTGAGAGGAACGCATTCCAATAAGGCTTGATGGGACCTTATAGAATATATCTTCCTAGCTAAGTCAAAAACGATCATGCATTCTTTTTTTTTACAAAATTCTTGAGACACCAAAACATTATAGATCACAAATCTTCAGTACAACTACATTACGATTTATTGAACAAAAATGTGTGGAGGATACAGATCTGCAACTCTTTTGTCAGAGAATAACTAGTCAGCAGACTTTTCGCTTAATTTATAATATAGTCCAGGCTCCAAACAGGTTGAGCATGCACTGAAAGTCTAACGAAATTTTACTTTTGATTATTGTTGGGGACATTTAGTAGATTTACAACATCGATTTTGCCACATTTCCTGAGTGGGCACATCAAGGGGACTCCTAGAGGAATTCTTAGAGGAAATTGTATTGACCTATGTCATGGTATACAGTATATCCTTTTAATGGTCTTCAAATGTAGATAAAAACGCCACAAACCCAATCTCAAAAGGCCAAATATAACACACGAGTTCTTGCATTTTGAAATTTCGGTAATATGCTTTTATGAAAAGTTTGACTGCCTGCAATTTCTGGCTCAAACGTTCATTTGAGATAGAGTTGGTGACAATTTTTTCAACCCTATTTCAATTCTATTTAACTCTTGTTTTTAAAGCTAAACAATGCACCAGAAAATTAAGTTAAAGGTTTTATTTTAAGAATTTATTTGCTGTCTTCGATTGCTGTCCGAAATATTATGATTACATTATGATTTTCAGCCCAATTTGGGACTGCCCATGAAGGTTTTAGTAAAATATTTGACGCAAGCTTTAGGATCCTGTCCAACAGAAATCAATGCCACAAAGCCGACTTCGAATGAAGGTTTGAGTCAAATAATATCATGTCGTCAAACTTTGTAAAAACGCATTTTGCTTAAGTTTCAAAAAGCAATAACTCGCGTTACATTTGACCTTTTAAAATCGGGTTTGTGGAGCTTTGATCTACATTCAAAGACCTTTAAAATGATATATTACGTGACACAGGCCAAAACTGTTTCATCTACGACTTCCTCTAGGGGGTGTCCCCTGTGTTACGCCCACTCTGGATATGTGGCAATATCGATTTTTACATCTACTAAATGTCCCCAACAATAATCAAAAGTCAAGTAGCATTAGACTTCCAGTGCATGCTCAACCTGTTTAGAGCCTGGACTAATAGGCCTACACTTATAACAATGCTTTGGAATGGATTTTAAATTTCCATTGGTAAAATAAATATATTTATGTTAAATTTGAGCTGTATAACTATTTATGATTATGTTACTGTGCCAAACGTATTATTTCTATTAGTTTATAATTTATTCAAATAAAATGTTGTAGAATATGAGGCAAGACAATGACCTGATCTATAAATAAAGAGTAGTAGTGTGTTTTGGTTACACCTAGACCGGAAGTTGTGCCATCTGCCCGAGCAGCTGCTCGCGAGCAGTTGACTCGGGCAGCTGGTGCCAGCTGCTATGCCATATAGCTTCCGGTGGGGGTTAGAGGGTATATATGAGATGCTGTAGTTATATGTTATGCCATATAGGTTGGGGTGGAGATGGCGATAGTGTTGGCGTTAGGGTGAAGTGAATTTGCGCATAAAGTGGGGTTGAACTAAAAGTGAGCATAAATTAAAAGTTAGTTCAAAATTGAAATTCGTCGGTGTTAACGAAACTCTAACAGTTGAACAAAAATTAAGAGTTAGTTCAAAATTGAAATTCAAACTTATAACTGGGATCTGGAAAATACGCCAAGGTCATCCAGAGTAAGTTTTTAAAAATTCCATCCAACTATCACCAGAAATAGTTTTAAGTTGAAGTAGTTGGTGATAGCGGGATAATTGATTCGTGCCATGGGAGAGGTGTTTATCGTATGAAAGTTGGCGATCGAATGAGAAGCGTCGCCTAGGGAGAGGGCTTATAAAACGGCAACGTCCCCCCACCACCCCTTCCCCCACTCCTTTAGACCAATAACCGGTCGCCGACTCTATGTGGTGAAACTGAACTAGACATGGCGGCCGCCATGGATAATTCTAACCTCAAACCTTAGTTTTGCATTGGTGAGCATGCGCCACCCCCACTCCTTTACCTTTCTTTAATATTTTTAAAACCGAACAGATGTCCGGGCAGCTGCCCCTACGGGCAGATGTTCGGGCAAGTGTTGGGGGCAGAGATGTTGAAATATTGGGGTGGAGATGGCGATAGCGTTGGTGGTCGGTTGAACTGAATTTGCGAATAAAGTAACTAGGGTTGAACTAAAAGTGCACATAAATTAAAAGTTAGTTGAAAACTGAAATTTGACGGTGTTAACAAAACTCTTAATAGTTGAACAAAATTAAAAGTTAGTTTAAAACTGAAATTCAAATTTATAAATGGGATCTGGAAAGTATGTCAAGGTCATCCAGAGTAAGTTTTAAAAAAGCCTACCCAACAACCACCAGAAATAGTTCTAAGTTGAACTAGTTGGTGATAGTAGGATAGGTTGAAGTAACTTTTGAATTTTATTAGTGAACATAGAATTAATGTGCAACAGCAGAGTTTAAACAAGTTGAACTTTTGTGATGAATTACAGAGTTGTAAATGCAAACACCGACGACGATGAGAAGGTAAATGCAGAGTCCCCAGATGATGTATTTGAAAAGCTTGAACAAATGTAACATTTCGAGTTGGTTTTCCTGTTCCATTTCCAATCGTTTAATTTCTAATTTCAATTTATCCTCTTCCATTCTAGTTACGAAGGAAACTTCATCCATCATATCCATCATGATTGTGTTAGTGTTTGAAATTTTAAAACAAGTGATGTTGATAGTTCAGAAGTCGAAGACGGAATGAGAAGTAAAAGGGAGAAATGTTAGTTAAATAAAGAAGTGGTGGGGGGAAGGATGAATTACAAAGAAGTGGTGGGGGAAAGACGTTGCTCTTCATTATTACCATCAGTAGTGTCAGATGGTGCAAGAGTTAGATTTAGTAAATTGTCTTCTTCTAAACTTTCAACCTTATCACAAATAGGACAATCGTATGTTATTTCCAAATTCATTTTGATGGTTGTAAAATTATCTACAAGTTCTTGTAAAATATTAAAAATGTCTTGTAACTCTTCTTTAGAGTTTATTTCAAAACTAGAATTCATTCGGGCCAATGGAGAGTTGTTCATTGTTGGAGAGTCGGTGATGGAATGAGGATCGGCGCATAGGGAGGGGGCTTATATAATGGTGACCTTGAGCAGGCATCTAGGGAGGGGGGCTGTCTAGGGAGGGGGCTTTTATATGGGGAACCTTGAGCTTATGATTGAATAAAACGTTTAGTTCTTCTTCTTCGTCTTTTAATTCAATTATTTGAACCGAAGTAGTTGTTTCATCTTCTTCACTCGATGAAGAAAACAATTCACCAGGATTTAAATATTGAACTACAATTCTGAACCATCTTATAGGATATTCGTCAATGACAGAAAGTAAGTTTTGAAACAATTCTTCCATCTCCTCCCTCTCAGTTATTATATGTTCAAACTTGATAAATTTTGCTTCCATGTTGTTAGTTAGAGTGTTGGAAGTGGAATAATTTAATATTATATAAAAATTAGAACTAGTGGTGGGGGAAATCTCAAGGTCATCCAATTGAAGTTTTAAAAAAGAATGTAAAACTGAAATTACACATTTGATGGTTCTACAGGATCGGAATACCAATCTGATCTGTATTTACATCTTTTTATCATATGTGTACAAAAATCATCTTGATGAGACTTGGTGCGTTGACAATGAGCAAGATCTAGAGGGTGAAATTTGAAACATCTTTGAGGACAACATGTATGAAAATATCTTGATTTGTAAAATTTGAAAGTTCGCAATTCCGGTGGTGGTAGTTGTTTTGTTTTGCATTTGCAATAACAAGATCCGAAGAATTCACATTTAGTACAAGCTAACCCATCCACCATCATTGGTCCTAAATCTGTACATTGTTGTTCACAACAGTAACGAGGTTTGTACTTGTATTTTTGCTCTTCCATGTTGACGCTGCGGAGTCCAGTGAAAGAATAAGAGTGTATAGTGTTGAATAGGAAGTTATATGTACTGTGAAAAGTGGTGGGGGTAATTTCAAGGTCATCCAAATGGAGTTTTAAAAAATTATACCTTACTAATGTAAGGAATGTTGATACTTAAGAAGTTTGTTTCTCTTTGTTTTCTTCAGATTTTTTATCTTTCTCAGCTTTAGCCATAGCAACTAGTTCTTCTGTTGATAGTGGATGTACTTCAGGAAATTTTAAAATTAATTTAGCTTGATATCCTTCTTTTGTTAATACATCTAAATCTTGAGTCATTTGTTCAACAGTGTTATAATCTTTTCCATAGATTTTCCCATCAAGTTCAATCATCATTCTGTATAACATTTTCTAGAATAGATCTTGTCGTGGCGAGAGCTGAGAAGCGAATGATTATTTATCAAACTGTTACATCCTTTTTATGAACTTGACATTGATCACGTGATTCCTTAGTTGTAATTTTATTTATTAAAAGTTATTCAACATTAGTAATACTTCTGGAACTTGACGTTATGTTGACCAGCTGGCGATGAAGAAGTTGTAGGTTGTGTAGAAAAAAGTATTTCATCATCGCAATATTTTGTTTTAGTGAACATCCTTGTATTAGTAGCACTAACATCAACAGTTAAATGATAACCACCGGTATGTAAAACTCGCATTTCGTTAGTTAAATCTTCAAGTTGTTCAAAACTTGTAATGGTGTTGGTATCGTAAGATGCACACTTAACCTTTAGGGACATGTTGAAGTTTTGTATTTAGTGATAGAGAGCGAGATGTGTACGGTACGAAAGGTAGTCGTAGACTGATGAATTTCACAAGTTAATTTTCACTTTTATTATCACACAAAATTGGGTCAAGGTCATCCCATGGAATTTTTAAAAAAAGCAACATATTGTAACGTACAAACAAATTACAATATGTTGCTTTTTTATTTTTTTTATGTTTATATCATATTTATTGAGAAACAATTACAAAGGAATATTTACAATTTTATGTACAAACTAATCAGTTGTAGGTGTTACATGAATTGTAAGTTCAGTAGAGTTGTTTCCACTTGGTCCATGTGATACCAAATAGAGTGCGCCGGGTTGAATTATACGAAGATCTTCATTTTGTAGTAGTTGTACGAAGCGCTTTGGTAGGAAGATTTGAAATTTTGCTTCATCACCAATTGTATAAGGTGCCTCGCTCAATGTGCAATTTATAGCATCACCTACTGAAGTTTCCATCTTCTTTATTGTATGAATGATGTAGTGTTTTTCTTCTTTCAGCTCGGAACATTTCTTCGTAGGTAGGATTGTTGATTTCGAATGAGCGTTGAATTGTTCAACTAAATTTTGAAGTAAGTTGTTTGATGCCATCTTAATGTTTTTGCTGATGCTAATCTTCTTGTTAATAAGAATATCCGTTGGAGATGTTGTCTCTTCGGAGGTTCGAGTAATACTCATGCTGTGTCATGGTAGCGCTCTCACTTTTATTATCGAGACTACCCCCACCACTGACACTACCCCCACCACTTTGTTGAAGGAAATTATTCAAGCGGTAAGCATTCTTCAAAGCGCACTGTGACCTTCGATGTTTAAAACTTTTTGATAAAATACAAAGTTCATTAAAGTAGCATTGGAAATCTCTATCTATTATTGCATTTATCACTTCATTGCTTGTAAATGATTGTATCCAATTTGCTTTTTCCAATCCTCTTGTGTAGATAGTTTTAAACTCTTTACAATAATGATTCATAATATGTGGCATCATGTTATAATGAATAAAACCTTCATCCCATTTTAAGTTGTGAAAATGTTTGTTTAACCATTTGTTTGTAACTTTCGCTTTAGTTGTTAGTTTATTGAATGGAAATGGAGGTTTGAACAAGTAATGATAAATTACAGATGTGTTCATATCCAAAATTACCAATTCTTTAATAATGAAATTTCCATCATTCCCTCGAAAAGCTTGAAATTCAACTATACCTCTTTTAACTTCCATTAACTGTGATGCAGTAGAAAACGAAACCCGTTTGTTCATGATGAAGTCTCATCCACAACTGACTGTTATTACAAACACGATTGTTCTTCTTTTATTTCTTTTGCTTCTTCGTTTATATTAAAATTGGTGTGATAGTTGTTTAATTGTCTCCACATATCTACTTCTTGAGGTATTCGATTAAAAATTGAAGTATCCACGGGACCGTATAAAATTGGAACAAAAGGTTGTTTGTCCAATGTATCGATTAGATAGTCTTTAATTATTGCACTTGAAAATATTAGTTGTTTCAAATATCTGGTGACGGGACCGGTAGTACAACTTAAAATGTAAAATTCTTCTTTAGTAAAATATAATTTAACATTGTGGGTAGTTAAATCTCTGAAGCGAACAATTTGTCCTCCACGATGTTTTACTATATCAACTTCAATATTTGATTCCAATAAACTTAATCTTGTTCTTCTTCCAAATGTGTTGTTACTTAAATAGCACTCCAAAAGATGTAAATGTTTCATGAGAGATTCCCAAGTAGTTTCACTGAAAGTAACCATTTTGTTTCCATGATTTAAAATAACAATTGGTGAATAATCCATTGATTTTAAAATTCCAACTGATATACTTTTTGTCATGCATGAAGAAATTGGGTAGATAATCCGAAGAAATACTTCTGTTAAAATATTGGTTGTAATGTTAACTTCAACCTTCTTCCTTTTTACTTCTTTTTCAGCTTCTTCTTCTTCTCTCTTCTTATGTTTGTTAAACTTTAGGAACTCGTCCATTTCTCGTTCAACTTGTTTTTCTATATCTGAACTATTATCATCCATTAGAGGCGTATTTTCTTCTCCGTTAGTAGAATTCATCTTGCGAATGATGTTTCCCATACGACGGTTGAAGATAGAATGAAGTTTCCACTAATTATTTTCTCGCTTTTATATTTTTCGTAAAATCCTTGAAATTTATACAATTACATAATTGTTTGTTTTCAACTTGTCTTTCACAAATGAAATTCTAACCTCAAAAATTGAAGCAGATAATTCTAACCTCAAAAATTTGCAGTCGTTGTACAATTCTTCTTAAAGTACATTCTTCACAATTCCGGTCAGCGGTGTGTAAGTAACTATTTTATCATGTAGAATTAGACAGTATGCCGAAGTTCCATCCGCTACTGGTTCTTCAAATTCCATTTCAATTTTTATATCCACACTTGATGATTTTACCGATTCATTTTGTTTTGAACAATCGATTACAATTATTGGAGCCTTGGAATAATACTGGTCAGGTGATAATAGTGGTGTATTAGTTTTTCCATAATATGACGATTGAAATCTTGCATACATATCGTATAAAATGGAAAAACGTGTTTTGCTGAACATGACATTCAAATTGTCATAGGGAAAGAATTGAGAGTTTAGGAAAACTTTACAATTCTTTATTTTACAGTGATCAAATTGACCAGCATTTGCAGTGATAACATCTTTTCGCTTAGTTTGAAAACCGAGTATTATGTACCTTGCTCGTTCCAAGTAAGTTGATGTCTTGACGGTCCATGTTTGTCGTTCTGTCTGAGGTAGTGTAGGGTATTCATGAAATTCCCAACTTCGGAATGGCATCACAATATCACGGTCAGATTTCAACTTTCTCAATAATAGGATTCTATGTTCATCAGCCAATCTTACATGAGGTACTCTCCAAACAACTTTATCCAACTGTAGTTGCCATTCCAGTTTATCTTCCGTAGTTGCAGGGTCTGCAAGTATCAAGTCCTTATTAGTTGAAGATCTGAGTAATACTAATTCTTGTTTGACATTCATTATTACCCGTTTGTAATCTTCAGCGAATCCCAAAAGCAATCGTAAAGGTACATGAAAATCAAAGTGACCGTTGGAAGCTGGTGTTATAGTGTCTTTATCGGGGGCAACCCATCCAGCAGTGACTATTGAATTCTTCTCATGCGGTGTTAATGATGTTAATCCTTTCAATGTCGTTGTTAAACCAACCTTTTTTGTTGAATCAACCGTCACCCCTGATATTTCATATCTTATTTCATCAAAAAGATATGCCATCGGGTTATTTATAAAAGGAACTGTTGAAGCAGTTTTTCCATCCAATTTTAATACCCGTCCTTCGATGTACAAGTAACTTTCACACGGTAAAGTGTAAATATCTTGTTGTTGAATGGGGATCCTTATTTCATCGTTATTGTTTAATTTTGATGAAGTGTAAGGGTTGTGCGTGTGATATTCCTTCTCCCATAGTGTTTCGTCGAACGTTGGTCCTTGAGATATATCCAGGATATCCATCGCTGTTAAGTTTCAATCCAATCTTCTGTATAAAACGAATGTTTTCCGATGTTAACTCTTCCAATGTCGAGGAGCTACTGAGCTCCCGACTCTTCCGTTGCGGTTTAAATGATAATCCCATGTTGACTTTTATGTTGCTGCTCTGATGTGTATCCGTATAGTAATTGTTTCTCCTCTAAAGTCAACACTATGACCGTCTTGATCCAATATGTTCAGTACGATGTCTGAAATGAAACTGGTGTTTAATGGTAGGTATATCAAGTTTTGTGGCTTCTCAACAGTTATAAAACCGGGAGCCACTGTTGGATAAAATGTATGTAAAATATGTTGATTAACTCCATCTCTATACGATCCGTGTATAATGTTGCACGTGACATCGATACTATTTACTTTCAATATTGTTACAGGTGAATCACCTGAATGAGTAGTTCCAGGAGTTAAGATTTTCTTTTTTGTATCTGTAAATCCAAGTAAACTGCCAATCGACTGTTCCAAGCTGACATCAATATAATATTTCGAAGTTATTTCTGCTTTTAAAGTATTATTGTTTCCTTTAACGGTGATATTGTCTTCTCCGAGTTGTTTCTGTAATAATTGGTTTATATCATCAATTTCATAAGCTCCAGTAGGAAATGTAATTATTTTCAATTCTGAGTATTTTCCTGCAGCATCCTTAGTTTCATAATAATGTAGTAAATTGTTCTTCCCTTCCGTAACATTGGGAATTGAGTTGTAGGTAGTCAAATCAAGTAATGCCGCTTCCCATAATCGTTCCTTGGATAGACGCAATGCTGGGAACAGCGTACTTTTCAATGTGGATGAATTTCCACTCAATGACACTGTATACGATGACATCTTAAAGCTGACTGACACTTTTCGCTAGAAACTCCAAACATAAATGCCTACATATTTCAGTATTGTTAGGTTGTTCTCTTTTGTAATTGTAAAAAATGTTTTTGGAGTTTCGAAAATAATGTTGAAGTTCTTTTGGCGGTGGTAGATTGCCAAAACTGTCAAAGTAGTAAACGGTTTGTCCGAGCTTTTTATAGCATACCCAATGAGTGCCTGGACCATAGGTGGAATCCAAATTTACTATTCCAGTTTCATTTTTCCATATTTTAGTTGGTAATGCATCTTTCATAAAAACTCCTCGAAAGAATGGTATTTTCAAACATTTTACATAATCATTTAACTGATGATTTGTTAAGGCTTTATTTGGAATTATTAATTGATTCTTCTTATTTAGTACACACGGTATGGTCTTAGGTATAAACCTGCTCCGTTTTTTACCATTTGCCAAACAGAAGTCTTCTTTACACTTGCCTTACGAGTTCTACGACGTCCTTTTTTAATATTTCCACCTCTTTTAGGAGCGTTTCTCTTTGCAGGTCTTCCTCTGCGGCGTTTTCCACCACCTAACTTTGCTTTCGTCTTCATGGCTGTAGTTACTGCCCAAGCCGATGCTTTTTCTGCAATACTTGCGTCACTTGATTTTACTCTTTGCCAAGCTTTTTCCGCTAGAATTTTATCCGCTATTGATCTATTTGTTGAATCTTTATACTTTGAATATGCTATATCGTGTTCTTTGCAAGCTTGATCTAATTTATTAATTCCAGGATCTCCTCTTGCTAAACGTTTTGCCAACTTAGTTCCGGGTCCACAATATTGATAACCTCCGGGCAGATGTAATTCGTATGGTAAAGCGTCTATTGCTCGATTTACAACAGCACCAACTGGAATCCGTCTGAGCAGGGATAATGCAGCTGATGTTATACCACGTCCTCTCTTGCCAATGTCCTGACGATGACTGAACGATGCGGTCTTCATTATGCTGTTTTATGTAACCAACGTCTTCACTCTATGAAATACTTTATGATAATGAATCCTTTTTTGTGTATTCCATACTTAAATATTCACAAGCTTTACCCATATATATCGATGATTGTATCTTTAATCCATTTTTCTCTCTTAGCACCTTCGATTTTATCGTGATTTGATTTACCAATTATATGATTATGCATATCAACAACTGCATTACCTACAAGATTCATTACATACTCTACATTAGTAGCATCTTTGTAATCTGTTGGATTATCAAGATTTGTGATACGTTTATTATTACATGTATACACAGATGGATCGTTATTAGAGGTTGCTATAACTTGATTAATAGTAGCAACATCATTCGGAGCTATTCCTGCTGATATGTTAGATATTCTTCTATTTTTTCCATCATATAAGTTATTTATTTTATCTGAAACTATAGTTTGTTTCACAACAACACAATCATTATCATCTTTACCAGATTTTACATGGGTTAATCTTCTACCTCCACATATAAAGTTAACACCAGTAGCTGATAGTTGTGGCACTTGTGTTAAAATAACAGCATCATGTTCTTCCGTGCCTAAACTTATATTTGACAATCTTTTATTTTTTCCATCCCACTTGTCATTTTTTAGTTGTAGTAAGGTAAACTTTTCACTTCCTTGCATAAACTCATCACCTTTCTTTGACACTACCTGATTTTGTTTAACAAAAGCGGATGTTCCTTTCTTCAAGCTTTCATTCATTTGTCTCACGGTAGCAGCATCCGATGGAGTTGAACCATCTTTCAGATTGGACAACACTTTTCCATGACAATCAATAACAGCATCATTATATAAAATACAATTATCTTTAATATATTTTATATTAACACCATCACTTTCTTCTTTAGGATATCCAATATCGTTTATAGTATATTTATAAAAAGAAAATCCATCCTTTTTCTTTTCTGGTATTACAGAGTGCAAATAACGCTTATTGATTGTATCTGTATCATCAGTTGGATCTGCCACATTAGTTATTTTATAATTTAAAGCATTGTACATTTTTCCACTTTTAGTCTTTTGCAACAGTAAAGCATAATCCATCGCAGATAGCAAATAGCCTTTATTAACAACATCTCCATTGTTGACTGGTTTTGCAACATTAATAACCCTGTGAGATTTTGCATCATACAATTGGTTGTTGTCAAGCTTTAAACTTGTAGATGTTTCCTCCTTCACTGTTTTTAAATTTGTTGCATCTCCATCTTCTTCTGGATCTCTAACAAACTTTAAACGTTTATTATTTATGTTATAGTCACCTTCGGGTGTTTGCGGTAATCCACTTCTTTTTCTGTTTTCTCCAACTTGCACTCCTAACGCGGAGTATCGTCCGAACTTGTCGACGCTCATGTTAGAACTGACACATTATACGCCTGCAACTCTTATATATCCGCGGACAATTATACAATTATGCCGCGATTCCTGAGTTCTTCAATTAGAGCTACCCATTCATTATTTTAACCTGTATGACCAGCTTCCATGGCTTCATGCAATAGTTTCATTCTATCAACCAATTTATTGATGTCGTTGTAGTAAATCACATTCGTATTGTATAGATTTTTCATCAATCCTTTACCAGATGTTGAAGTATCTCCTTTACTCTTTTTACCATGTTGTTCAAGAAGTGATAAATCCATAAGTGATAAAGATTTTCTTTTCAGTGGTTGTCTCACCGCTGGTGCAGTACGTAATGTTGGCAATTTTCGTGGAGGAAACAACTTTTTTATAACGATGTTATATTTTGTTGCACGTGAACGATCAATCATTGCATCCTTTAAGTAGTTTCTTTTATGAGCGTTAGTATTTTGGAGAATCTCCTTAAAAACAGTTAAATCTTTGGATGAATATCTTAGTGGTATGTTTTTAAAAATTAATTCATATAATCCTTTTGTTCCTTTATATCTATGCTCACCAATAATGATGTAATCGTCTTGTGTTATTTCAAGCTTTGAATCGCCAATCTTCAATTCATTCCCATCAATTCTTGCTCCGTATACGTGTGATCTACTCAAATTCGGGTTTGATTTCATGTCATGTAGCATTTTCATTATATATTTTCTTCCAAGAGGTCCATGTTATAATATATCGCTACTCAATTGAGTTATATTTGGAATAGATTGTTCAGCTTCAGGTATTGGCTGTTCTTCTTCCTTTTCAACAATCGGTTCTTCTTCTTCTTTTGTTTCTTCTTGCTCACTAGCACTTGTATATGAATCATCATCTTCTTCTTTTTTTAATGCTTGTACTTCTTGTTTAGAAACTGGTAGTAAAACATCTCCTTCATAACGAGGTTTACCAATAGTTTCTGATATCTGTTTTAAAGGTTCCGTAATAGGTTTAAATGTAGTCTCTAGAAATTCTTCTCTTTCACTTAAACCCATACTCAATGCACGATTCTTCATCCTAATAGAATCACTGAGTGATTTTATTTCTTTCAATAGTTTTTCTTGATTCACCATGTTTACACTGTGAAGTTCAACTTGTAACTAGATGTAGCATCGGTAGTTCAACGCATAAATACAAATTTATCCAACCCAATACGATATCTACCATTTTTAATATCTTCTTCCTTCATAATAACGAGAAAGCTATATTTCTCATTCCATGCTTTGCTACACATCTCTTTAAATTTTTCAAATGACATATCCGCATTTACATGATCATTATATATATGCTTTAAATTTGTTTCATCTTGCTTGAAGATGATCAACATATTTGCATTGTCTCTTATAAGTTGTTTTGGAATTTTACTGTATGTTTGACCAATGTAAATGCTATCAATATTATGATGTCTTCCCATAGCAAAATAATTCCTTATTGTGTCATGATTTTCACAAGAAACATCGTCAAATATAAAAATAGAAAATGGTTTTGCTTCATTTGGTTGCATAATTGTTTCACTGGCATTAAACTTGTAAAAATTTACTTCAGGTACACTTGCAAGAACTTTATCCAATAATTGATATTTTGGTTGTTGTAATGATTTTGAAAAAATGTATATATTGTTAAAACGCAATCCTTTAGGATTAGTTATAAGGTTAAAAACAACATTAGTTTTTCCACCATTTGAAGGACCAGTTATTAGACATCTTATCGTATTTGGTAGTAATTCACCATGTTTTCCATGATTTAACTTATCATTGTCAACTGTCAATTCATCAATGTTATTGATATTAAATCGATCTTTTTGTTGTACAATCTCCATCTTGTATAAAGGTTAAACACACAATGAGCTATTAAACAACTATACTAAGTCTTTTGAAGGAATCCAAGAGTCTTCACTTTTATCAAACCCTAACCACCGGACTTTAACCATATCCTTTTTCCTTTGTAAAATCTTCTCGACAAGATATACATCACCGACTGTTGATTTCAACAATTCGTGTCCGTAAAATCCACCTTGAAGTAATTCACCCTTGTTATCCTTTAATAAATAGGTTTCAGGTATAGTTGGTTGCACTTTATAAATTGTAAATACTTCATTAGTCCAATTTGGTAGATATCTTTTACTAAATACACCTTTGTATTTGCTTATACGAACTTTATCGTGGACCTTGAACTTCTTTGGTTGCAATTTTTCCAATTTCGGTGTTGTATTATTTTTAATGCGTTGTAATACAATTTTGGCATTAGCACTATTTACCTGGATAGGTTTCATTCCAATGGTACGATGATATTTGTTGTTATACTCTTTTATAAGTTGTGGTAATATGTCATACCACACGTATGATCCTCGTTTTGAAAATTGTTTATACATCGCACCTTTTAATGTTCTATTGAATCTTTCAATTATTGAAGCTTTAACTTCAGAATTTGTAGAATAATGATTTATTTGATATTTCTTCATCAAAGCTCCAAAGTCTTTATTAAAATATTCTTTTCCATCATCGGTCTGTAGATGTTTAATTTTAAATTTATTTCTTTGTATTGTGGTTTCCATAGCTTTTGTAACACTTTTACCAGTCTTATCCTTCAATGGTAAAGCGTCAGCTATTTTAGTAAAACAGTCTATAATTGTTAAAATATATTTAAATCCTTTGTTTAATTTACTGTGCGGTATCATTTCAATGAGATCAGCTTGATAAAAATCATTCATTCCTTTAATGATTGTACTTCTTCTTGGAAATCTTCTTCTTGCTGGTTTATGTAGTTCATTTACAATCTTGTCTTTCACACTTTCCATCTTCAGATGTTGCTTGTACGCCGCATGTAAAAATACTGATCCATAGAATAGTTTATTCTCATCTATATAGTTTGAATATAGGTCAAGGCCATTTCATATTAGTGTAAAAAAGAGGGAACATGGCATTGGGCTTGCCATGTCCCCTCTTCTTTACGGAAAGGAAAAAGGAAAAAGGTAGAGGACGAGGTTTACTGGTCGATAGGGTTTAGAGAGTAGTGGCCGAATGGTAAAGTATTAATTTTATCTTCTAAAATATGGCGCTTGTCATCTTTGTAGCTTAATGACCACTTTGTTTGTTTGACACTAAACAGTTGATGATTATAACTTCTAATAGTGTTAAACGTTGCAGTTGTTTCAACATTTTCAAACAAACATCTTTTATAATGTTCAAACTGTACGTTCTTCTTAAGAAAAGAAGTTTTTATTCCTTTGGCCTTCTTCGTGACTTGATGTTCGTTCCTCTCATTTATGTACAGTTGAAACGAATACAGTTTGGACATTAATGCTACAATTTCCATCATTGGCACACCATTCGTTTCATCTTTAAATTTTCCCAATACTTTCTTGTTTCTGTCATAGTCGTAATTTGGATGATCCTTAGGATAATCGGAAAAGTCGAAATCATCTTTATATATAAAGGTGCGTAGATCTTCATACATGTCATTTGTTTTAATCCAGTAAATTAGTGCATCCGTATCCATATATGCAATACCAATGTTCTCTCTTCCATAATAGTTGACCATCTTCTTATAATGAAACTCATACATATGTGTTTTTGAAATATCCAAGATTGACATTCCAAGATACAAAGGACGATCCATTTCAACTGACTTCTTGTTCATGGAAATAACAACTAGATTTTCATTAATAATTACAGATGAACCAAAGTTTGGTTGTTGCACCAATTTCTGTAATTTTACTGGACCAGTTACCAATTTGATATCCTTATGTTTCCTTTTGTTTTCCAAAGTCTTGCCAAATATTGCGTTATTCATTAATTTGAAAAAATCTTTTTGAAAACTTGATGTAGCGGCAGCTCTTCTTCTTGTGTTGTTGTCGATGTACGGTTTTAACCAACAAGATTGAGAAAATTGTAGTACTCGATTAATTTTTGTAATTCTCAATCCTAAGTCTAAAGCCTGTTGTATCATCCAGTAGTGTCCGACATACCGAGACTTGTTGGTTAAAGTCATCAATAATTTTGGCCATCTTCCAGTAGGGGAAATTTCAGTCTTTGGAAGAAGTGGTAAATCATAATGATGATCGTGAAGATGTTCAGGATATTCAAAATCGACGTCAAAAACGTAACCAGTTTCACCATGCTTCGGTATATCCATTATGTTTCCAATTGATTCTGGGTCTATCCATTTGAAATTATCATATGGAAGGGGATTCGACATTGCCCATCCGTATAAGTTATTTGCATCGAAATAACCCAGGAATGTTGTTGGTTTTGATGCATCATAATCGGGCAGATACTTGTTATTCGCCTTAACATGTCTGGTTACACTTTGCGTCAATCCCCCTCGAACTCCTGATTCTAACATCAAAACCATATCTATATCAGTAAGAAGTTGTAATTTACAATTTGTTTCTTTCAACATGGCTTGCCATGCTAGTCCAGGTGAAGTGTATGAATGAAGAGGGTCCAATCCATATGCTGCAAAACACGTATTTCTAAATTCTTCCATTATATCACATAGTAAAGTTACATCTAATTTAACATAAAAATCTGAATATTCTCCCAATGTTCTAAATCCTAATTCGTTCCATACTCTACATGCATGATCATAGTCCTCTTGAGATATATCCATGTCGTAAAGTTTACTTTTGAATTCTTCTTTTGCTGGAAGTGATGTTTCATTAAATTTTTCTAAACTGTCTATGTAATCATATGGGAAAACACCTTTCCGAAGTACCAGATCCAGTTTGTCGCTATTTACAATCTTCTTTGTTTCAACAAAATCTTGTTTCCTTAAATTTTCAGAAAGTTTGGACAAACTCGACGGCATAAATCTGTAGGAGTCTAAGAATCTTAATTTCACGTTTCCAACTTCTTTGGAAAACTGATGAACTTCTCTGAAGTTTCAGCTAATACATCAATTTTACCATAATCTCTTCCTAATTCGGGTATTATAAAATGAGCATCATACCCGCTGAGGTTATGCAGAACCACAGGAATAAATAGTGGTAAACGATAGCTCAAGTTGCATTTATTACAAGCAGCACCCCTATAATAACCTGTGAGGTGGTCATGATCTTTAACTTTATAATTCTCAATAGTAAAATCATTTTTGCACAAGAAACATCGAGTTGCATTTTCATGTTGAATTTCTTCTTCTTCGTCCATCGGTTTTATTGGTACAATATTTGTATATAATCTTTGCATATTTCCAGCTATTGAATATAAGTGATCAAGAAATATTTTTTCCGCATTTTCACCACGATATACTAAAGGTTCTGAAGTTAATCCATATCTGTTTAAATGTTCTTCTGATAATGTTGATTTGACCTTTAAACAAAAACTGTTTGGTTTGTGCATTTGATACTTGACACTTTTTCGAGCTTCACAATTTTCATCTTCAACAGGAACAAGTGTTGATTCAAAGTCTGCATACACAACTAGAGGGATACGGTATTGATGATGAACCTTTTGAAATGTAACAAATGCTTTGCTTTCCGAAGGTAAATTAATCTTTGCTTTATAATTATTGTTACATAGTCTTTTGTGCTCTTGTAACCATTCTCTTCCTTGTCTTCCTTCTCGTTGAAAATTAAAACATCTCTTACAAATCAACTTTTTGTTTCTATTTTTTGAAAGTTGCTTGTTAACAAGAGAGTCAAATTTCTTTATGTACACATAGTGAGACATATCTCCTCGCGTAAGTAGTAGTAAATCCGTATGATCTGGTAGCTCTTCTTTCGCAATACGTAAAGGATACACTTTGTTTGAACTATCTAATGCAAAAACATTGATAGACGTACCGGGATTTTTCTTCTCAAATTTTGATATATCTTTCAGTGATACAGGATAAGTGATTCCTTGAAAATTGTATCTAAATCTTTGATTTTCATATTCTTGGTCAGGTCTATTCGCATGATGTGGTACAAATTTAGCTGTCATTGCATAACGAAAACATTCATTGTCTTCATTTTTAACATTAACACAAGATTTTGTATTTTCAATTATTTTTGGTAAAGGAATGTAACTAGATCCCATTAGTCCATATCCATGTTTATGAACTCTTATATCTAATACTTCAATACTTGTAAGACTCCATCCGGATCCTCTTCCTTCGTGTTCCTGAATTTTTGTTAATATTTCTTCTATACAGTTTTCTACTATTGAATCAATGTTTGAACTTTCCATAATGGTTCGGTTTTTTGTTATGAATCCTCTTGGTGACAATTCTTCTTGTACATTTATAAACATAGCTTCTAGTAGTAAACCAAATTTAAGAAAGTTCAATCTTTTCAATTCTTTTTTTAAAGTTTTACTTACGATTGGTTTTGCTTCTCTAATAAATTCTTCTAGCTTCAAGTTTTCATTTTGAATCTTATGATGCATTACTACTTTACCGGGTAATGCAAATACTTGTAGATTCGGTAAAGTAGTTGAAGATGTTGCAGTTATTTCATCTTGTTCATCTTGTTCTTCTTATTCTTCTTGTTGTTCTTGTTGTTCTTGTTCTTGTTCTTGTTTTTCTTCTGGGTTGTTGTGAATTAGTTCTTTATGACAGTCTAATAGAATTTCATCGTGAAATAATTCCGAACATTTATCGCAACAATACATGTTGAGATGTTTACTCTTCGAAATTTCACCAAGAAATGAAATGGGCTCTCATGTTCCTCCTTTTATAACGGTTCCCCCACCACTATTTCATCTTCTTCACTATCCAAGGAAATCAAACGTTTTGAACAAAAATATTAACCTTCTACAAACTAATTGTTCATTCGTGTTCTTTATTCCCATTGGAGTTTTAGTATATACTTCTTTATATTCAAGCTTTAACAAACTTTCCCCCACCCAACTAATTCGAGTTACTTTTAGGTGGAAATGGCTACAGCACAGACACTTGGTTAAACTAAATTTGTGCATAAATTAACTAGAGTTGAACTAAAAATTCGCATAAATTAAAAGTTAGTTCAAAACTAAAATTCGACAGTATTAAAAAAACTCTAACAGTTGAACAAAAATAAACGTTAGTTCAAAACTGAAATTCAACAGTGTTAACCAAATTCTAACAGTCGAACAAATAGGTCAAGGTAATCCAATTTAACGCGAGAACGAGGAATAGAGCACTAAGTGGCATGTTAGTCCATTACCACAAAGTGATCTATTCCTCGCTCTCTATTCTACATCTACTTTTTTGGGTTTACTTATTTATATTAAAATGTTCAAATTTTACTATGTAGAATGTCCTTGCTTGCTCTTCAACTCTTCGATTGCTTTTAGCAATTGTAACAAATATTCGTTAGTTTTCACCAGTCTTTATTTTGCTACATCCAATTTCAATGGAAGGAATTATAAGTTGTAATTTTATAAGTTCAATCTTTTCTTTCTTGCGAATTTCTCTCTTTATTATGTTGTTCCTTATTTTTGCTGAAGATTTAAACTCCATGTTGTTTCTGCTAAAGCCACAATAATAAAAGTCTCTTCAAACAACCTGCATTTATACACATTCCCCCACCATTTTATAATCCCCACTCCTTTCCCCCTTCTTTATAGGATTTGAAAGGGATAGGGTGGGGGAAGGGTAATTTTGTTATTACACTAGTTGTGCAAGAAAATAGCCGCCAGTGTCCACACCTTGTTCATAGCATTCCATCATAGATTGTGCCCACCGCATCATGCGGTCTCTGTCATTTGGTGTGACAAGGAAAGAATGACTATCACCATACAATATAAAAGAGTCAATTCGTACATAACATCCTGAGTCCAACCATTTATTAGCTTCAGCCATAAACTTTTCTATTGTATCAAATGGAAATTGTGGATCAATTGCTATGACTTTACGTTCTTCACTAAGTTCAACGGTATAATCATCATCGTCCTCATCATCTTCACTTTCACTGTCGTTACTTAAAGTGTCTTCAGATTGTTCAAAAACATCAGAAATTTCGGAAAAATTGAAATTTTCATTCAGATGAGGAGGCATTTTGAAGCAAGAAATATTGTAAACAGCAGAGACGAAACGACAAGAGCGGCATGTAGAAGAAAAATGAAGGGACGACCAACGCTCGCTCCGCTTTTATAATAGTATGCAAATGAGGGGTAGGAGCTGACCGTGACCAGTCATCGACCCAAAGGAGTGGGGGGAAGTACTTTTCTTACTACTTGGATGGAAGTAGGTTAGTAGGTCACGAGACTTAGAGTGTTAAAAAATAATGGGGGAGAAACACAACGCTATAACGCATTGTGTTTCTCCCCCATTATTTTTTTTAAGCAACAATTTGGAAAAAAACTAAGTGA
The DNA here is from genome assembly GCA_030545055.2 of Neoaliturus tenellus. Taxonomy (NCBI): domain Eukaryota; kingdom Metazoa; phylum Arthropoda; class Insecta; order Hemiptera; family Cicadellidae; genus Neoaliturus; species Neoaliturus tenellus. Next base: position 25,463,493 of record CM061535.1, read on the forward strand.
ATTTACTGTTTACGCCCCCACCTTGTAATACGATCCTTTTTATCCCTGAGGAGAAAGTCTTGAGAATCTAAATTGTTAAATCTCTTCTCTTTACACAAATTCTCACAAGATCTTATTTTATATTTTAAGCCGTTACATTTTGCCAAAATGTGTTGGTGGTCAACAACACTTAGAAAAAAATATTTCAAACCTTTCTTAAGCCTCTCTCCTCTGACGGATATTATTTCAGGATCGTCTTCAACGGTGGGGGTTTCTGTCAGTTGTGGTCCAGAAAGATGTTTCACGACATTTACACGGCAAAAACTTTCATTTTTAACACATTTCCTCCCACAAGCTGATCCTTTCTTAATTCCCCTGGTGAGCACTTCAGGGCAAGTAGTGGGATGGCTAAATGCCCTACGACGCTCTTCTTGTAATAATTGAAATTGCTCTGAAGGAGCAGGCTTAGGAGCAGGTTTGGGAGTAGGCTTAGTGGATTTAGTTTTATGATAGGTGTGGTCTTCAGGCATAGTAAGTGGTGGGGTAGGAGGCAATGGTGACAGTGGAATGACAGGTGTACTAAGACGATGAAGCAAAGTTTCAAATGAAGGGGTATTAGGACGGGGAGCTGGCTTCTGTGGAGGCGGCATGATGGTTGATGGCGGTGTAGTCGTTTGAAAGCGAAGTAGGAGGCGAAGGCGGTGAAAAAATGCTTCGAAGTTTAGAAGTCTTGGTAGGCGGAAGAATAGTGCCAGAAGTTGAAGGTTGGGATCCAAGTTGCTTCTTGTACCAGTCAGGAGGATTTTTCAGACGAAGAGTTTTCTTAGGTGCAGTAACAGCCATAGTAGAAGTTGAAGTAGAAGTAGAAGTTGAAGTAGAAGTTGTAGTTGGCAGAGATGACATGGTTGTGGCTCCAAGTTTGCAGCGTAACGTCTGGAATCAGAATGAAATGTTAGCCGCAGTCGGTGCGTCTTTTATAACAATATGCAAATGAGAGGGGTAGCAGCTGGCCGAGACTGATTATTGACCTGGGAGGTGGGAGAAAAGGGGAAAGAGAAGGTATTTATTTCAAATAATTCGCATAACTTTTGACTAAAATAAGATAACCACATTCTTCTTTTACCAAAATGTTTGTCTTACATAGACCTTTTCAATGATGTATCGCTTGTCCAAATCCGTCAATCCGTTATCGAGTTATAGCCATTTTAATTTTTCAGGTCATGACCGGTCATTCACCCGGAGTGGTGGGGGAAGGAGTGGGGGTAGGAGTGGGGGAAAGGAGGGGGGGGCTCCATTTTTCGGGGGGGGAGGGGGGGGGGTTCATTGACCCTTCCGAAAGTGGGTCAAGGTCATTCAAGATTTATAATGATCCAAGGTGATGGGAACAGTAATACTGTTCCCACCACCCTGTTTGCCTAACGGTTCCCACTCCCAACCCACTAGTTACGTTCTGCGAGGGAGGTCCCTGGACCGTCCGGGTCTACCGTAACGGTCCTGTCCGGGTCTACCGTAACCATTAATTTAAAGGGAAACTGGAACAGCTAATGCAGAAACGCAACTCTAACACCCACCCAAGCTAATCCCACCCATTATATTCCTAAACAAAATGCAAAAACCTAGTCCGCTTACCTACAATTTGCGGATGTCCCACCCCTTCTAAGTGAAGTTCAATGGAACTTCTGAATTTACAATTAATCTACCCCCTAACATCTAGCTGTAAGGCAAAACAACATTAATTATTAGTACCAACACTTAAAACTAACAACACATCATTATTAAAAACCAAAATAATTCAACACAACCAAATACCATCATTATTCTTAAAAATTAATACACCTTAATGCTAAACACCTCTTAAAAATTAATACACCTTAATGCTAAACCCAACTTATAACTAACATCGCAATGCGCAAATTATTTCTTAAATTAAATACAACTTACAATTAATACACACACACACATACCACATTGCATTAAAAAACGCAACGTAGTATAAGAAGTTCAAATATATATAGGCCTACTATATATTTGAAACCTCTTGCTGAGTCGCCAACAACCTTTCGCTATGAAAGTTTGTTGACGACTGACGCTAAGATCAGGCTCGTATTGCTCCTCGGATTCTCGAGTAGTGGGGGAAGTTGTTTCACTCCAGTACAGTGTTCAATCCAGTCCAGTTCGCAGCAGTATAAAAGGAAGGCGAAGGAGTGGGGAGCGGCGCATGGGCAGCGACGCAAAACCAAGGTTTGAGGTTAGAATTATCCATGCGAAGTAGCGCTAAAGTGAGTAATACAGGACTAGGCGCATGCGCAATAGCATAGTCACTCTTCCGATCCAAAGTACTTGTTGCATGCGCATAGGTTTGAGGTTAGAATTATCGTCGGCGACCGACGATGACCAGGTGACCGGTCATTGGCCTGAAGGAGTGGGGGAAGGAGTGGGGGAAGGGGTGGTAGGGGAAGGGGGGGGGGTTGCTCCATTTTTTCGGGGGGGGAGGGGGGGGGGGAGGGGGGGGTCATTGACCTTTCCGGTCATTGCCCCAAAACCCCCTACTACTCTTACTACTCAGGTGAAAGTCGGTCATCAGCGGCAGCTGCCCGGAGTAATTGCTAAAGCTATAAAAACCAGGTAGTTGGCTCGGGCATCTGCCCGGGGAAGTGGGCCGCTGCTGGGCTATAAAACTAGACTGCTCATTTGCGCCGCGACCATTAACTTACTGGCTTTCATGTTGATTGCATCCTTATAGCTACTACATTATTTACGTTCATTTACTTCTAACCTTACCACATAGTGTTTCATTACTACATAATGTTTAGTTAATTCTAACCTATAACTCTATTTTGTTAGTACATGACATTCTGTTTCATTTATCTCTTTATAACATATTTTATTTCTCAGTCTTCTTTTGACTTCAACATATAACACACCTCCTGTAATGGTTGCGCAAAGTTTAAAATTGAAACTGTTGCGAACACAACACATATTACAAAATAATTCTAAACTTTCACTTTCAAAGTCTAAAACTAATTTAAGTAAAGTAAGAAAGCGGTACAGTTTTAACCCATTATACTCTTCAACAACCTCGCGGGTTAATGTTGATGATAGTATTATTCATGACATTTTGCGTTATATGTTACACTTCAACAATTTTGAACTTGTTACACCTATCGACTGTGTTCAACAAGTTTTTTTATTTTACCCCCACTATTCCTTATATAAGTGCTCTAACCACAATTCCTACTTCATCCTTCTCTATTCTGTTCAGCTGAGCTAAGGTTTGAGGTTAGAATTATCCATGGCGGCCGCCATGTCTAGTTCAGTTTCACCACATAGAGTCGGCGACCGGTTATTGGTCTAAAGGAGTGGGGGAAGGGGTGGTGGGGGGAGGTTGCCGTTTTATAAGCCCTCTCCCTAGGCGACGCTTCTCATTCGATCGCCAACTTTCATACGATAAACACCTCTCCCATGGCACGAATCAATTATCCCGCTATCACCAACTACTTCAACTTAAAACTATTTCTGGTGATAGTTGGATGGAATTTTTAAAAACTTACTCTGGATGACCTTGGCGTATTTTCCAGATCCCAGTTATAAGTTTGAATTTCAATTTTGAACTAACTCTTAATTTTTGTTCAACTGTTAGAGTTTCGTTAACACCGACGAATTTCAATTTTGAACTAACTTTTAATTTATGCGCACTTTTAGTTCAACCCCACTTTATGCGCAAATTCACTTCACCCTAACGCCAACACTATCGCCATCTCCACCCCAACCTATATGGCATAACATATAACTACAGCATCTCATGTATACCCTCTAACCCCCACCGGAAGCTATATGGCATGGCAGCTGGCGCCACCTGCCCGAGTCAACTGCTCGCGAGCAGCTGCTCGGGCAGATGGCACGACTTCCGGTCTAGGTGTAACCAAAACACACTACTAAGAGTGTATAAAATAAATGAGTGACAATGCTTTTTAAACAAATTTCCAGTGATAAGATGAAGGAGGTAAAATGAATAATACGATGTTTGATCAACACAATTCACTTTGATTTTTCAACATCGATAGTCTACAATTTCTATATTATAACCGTTTTAATTCAAACTAGTCAACTTATAACTTAGAAAATGTACATGATGATCCGTTCATGTACAAGAAGTTAAAACAACTGGTGACAGACAGTTAGTGATAAGGGTTAGCATTAAAACCTTTAGGTAATAGGATTTAATCTTACCTTTGTCAAATAGGAAATGAAATATAATAATGTCGAAAAATTTAAACAAAGTAAAATTATTATTGCAAATATAACATAAGTTCTGACGCTGTCACAAAGTAGGTCATAGCAGTGAGGTAAAAGAATTCATTTTTAATCTTTTGGTTAGGGGAAATTGCTTATAAATTAGGAGAGGAATTTCATTAACGTTCTTAAGAAGTATCGCTTCAAATAACTGAACACTTTATAACTCTTTTATCATCACTATATGGAATTTTAGAGCTCAAATTACAACCGTCTCTGAAATAAAATGAAATGTTTAAAAAAAAAAATTCTAAAAACTTATCTATTATTGAAAATTTTGAAATTACTATAGCTCGACCCAATTTATAAGAGTGTTGCTGTCACATCAAATAATCTTTCAATTGAGAAGACACAAACCTCTTGAATTAGGTTGGTAATTTATTCATGAAACAATTTATTTGCATCTTTGATCTTTAAGCACACTGCTTTGAAAACATAAGCAACATTGTGAGCTATACATGCCTAAAATATGTTTTCCATTTATTATAATTATATGAATATATTTTTTATATACGATATAGTTTCAAACGCACACTTTATCTTGGTACACAGTGATTTTACTCATCTTTGACTGTTTTTCTCTAGGTCCATAGACAAGTAAGAGCTAAATGTTAAATTATGTTTTACAATAAAAAGATATTCCTTACCCATATCATAACAGAGAAAGTTAAGCTAAAATGTTATTTTAGAAGCACTTAACAAATTGGAATGTTTGCAAATAGCTCCAATTGGCCGTAATAAAACATCAAGAAAATAAACCCCACAAAAAAAAAAAAAAAAAAAAACAAAAAAAAACCCGTCTACACTTTACTTGAAGTCAGTGTCATTTTTATTTCAAGGTTGAATTTTTTACAGTAGTTTCACAACTTCTTAGCTACCAATTATGAAACTGTTATTAATGAAGCTATTACCTATGTAGCTGTTATTTATGTAACTGATATTTATTAACAGTATCTTACTTGACAACGTGCTTGTGGCGTTCCACCCAGTACTTGATCGCCGACCGGACTAGCATCTCCTGTTTCTTGGTGAGCCCGTTGGGACCAACCCCTCCCGGACGCAACTGAAGGGCGGAATACGGGCTGCTGTATTCGTTGTTGTAACGGTTGTTCACCTCATTCTCGTCCGCCCCTTGAATCAGGATTTGAAAATTAATCGTTATTTTAAAAAAAACCTAGATTCATTTATTCCAAAGATTTTTGTCTAGAATATCACAAAATTTGCAAATTACCATTGTCATTATTACCTCATATTAATGTAATTTATTACCTCAATTTTGATGTCGTAACTTTTTGACACGTTGACGGAAATAATTACGACATTGGAGGATATTAAATATATTAAAAATAAATACAGAGTTTTGGGTATAGTTCAATGACCTCTCAGTGACGAAGTAAAGTTGGTATCACATGTGGTAGAGCATCGACACACTGATGCAGGATTGGGAGGCTTGGTAGGTGATGAATTCTCACCCAATACTTCATCGGATTTCAAGGTCACCAAAATGTAAACTAGTTGGCGGTTTTGCAGTTTTTTTTCAAGGGTTTTCTCAACGTCCTCAAGGTCACTGCAAAACAGGCTGCATTGTTTTCCACTTTAGCTGTGACCTTAGGATCTTGTTTAAAATTTCGGAAAAAGTTGAGAAACAGCAAAAGTACCAAATCATTTTACATTTTATGGTGACTTGACCTTTTTTGATGTCACTGATTACGTAGTCAGGCCCGGGTTATCCACTAGGCCAACCCTTTTTTTGAAGGTAGGCAAACACAAATAAATACTTCTCTGTACGGTAAAGTAAATTGTAATCTTTTCAATGACAAGAGTAAATATTATACTCTGCAAAAGAGCAACAAGAAAGCTTTATTTTTAATTCTCTAGAACTTGACCAGAATATCGTTTAGTTATTGCATAATTTCCTTGTGCAATGGACCAAGATGGGCAGTGTAAAGTATTTGTTCAAAATGTAATGTAGATTGATTTGTAGATTGTAAATGTGATGACAGTAGATGATGATCGTACTGTGAGCGAGTTGCGTGTTGTGACACATAGGTGGTGGTGGACGGCGCGGCGGTTGACTAATTCATAGTGTAGCCACTTGGGATTTGTCCCAAATCTAAAATAAATTTAAACCCAAACAGAACATTCTAGGGGCACAAGCTTTTGTTGGGATTTCTAGGAACAAAAGTTTTAAAGGAAACTTTTTTTTATATATCTATGGAGGGAATTTATTAGAAAGTTGAAGGGAAATAAAATTACAGTACTATTAATTAGCTCAACTTCCAAACAAAATATAAAATGATTCAACGTGTGTAGAAGTTTAGTTATTCATTGGTTACCAATAGAACCATAACATTTATTTCTTTTGAAAGCTCTTTGTAAAGTTTTACCCATGTACTAGAAAACTCATAATATAAATTCCTCATAGCTTTTCTAAAAAATAATAATATTTAAAACAAAAGTCTCTTAAAAAAAATCAACACATACATAATCAGTGTTGGCTTGAGTACGCAACTCCTCGTTTGGAGTTCATTAACGCTTCACCAGTTTTCTCGTTTATTTAACTTATAAATTTTCCTACCAAACATTATTTGCAACCATATTTAACATTTTTAAGACAATTCCATAAAATTAAGTGGGTTTCATATGAGTTCAGTTAGTCTAAAATATCATAGATTTTTCAAACATTTTTTCAATTTATCTTAAAAACATAGTTTGTAACTGCATTAAACAATTTTAAGTCTAGTGCCATTGTTGGGAATATTTTGAGAACATCCTATTTTTTAGGGGATTTTTAGGGCAAAATATCTTAAATTATAAAAAAGGTTAACATCTTTTACAAAAACACTGATTATTACGTTAGTTAAATAGTCGTGTAATTTTATATAACAGCCATATATAGTTGATATAAGTTAATATTACATAACTAAAATGTTAAGAAATCACTTTAAAAATGTTTGGGCTATTTGAGCTATAATAGGTCAAATCTATAACACTTTTTATGTAAATGTTGTGTTTAAGTATTACTACAGTTTTACTTATACTACAGCTCAGTTTTCCTCTGAGAATAGATTTGACAATAATTGATATTATTTTAGAAAACCTAAAAACATTGTTGCATTTCAATTTATTTTTGAAATTTGCATGTTATACGTTGTAATAACCTAAAGGAAGCTAAAACCAAAGTATTTTATGTAGAGTGTAAAACCCTCAATTTTCTTATCATAAACAAAAGTTTTGGTTTGCGGATCTCAGGGATATTAGTTTTGAAAATATTCCAGATATGAAGTTTGTACTTGAAGTTATGAAGTTGAGTTTATGAAGTTATTAATTGTATACTGTGGTCTTGCCGGGGACTGCAACCTCAGGCGTCTTACCAGCTCAGGGTTAAATGTATAAATATTTTCGCAAGTACTTTTTTTTCTTATAGACACTACCCATTAGTTTAAGGCGATATGAAGAGAATAATGAAATATTTTTAATACCTCCGTCGCAGCAGACCTGCGTACTCAGCGAATTTTTCATAGGAATTTGAGATTTTGTATTTTTCCCCATAAACACCATAGGAATGAGTATGTAGGTTTGCTGCTATGGGAGATTGTTAGAAAATGTTAGTTGTTAGGAAATACAATGATTAGGTAAGGTAAATATAAAATTGTATAAAGTTCGCCACTTTTTAATTTTTCCCATAAACCCCATGGGGGTGAGTATGTAGGTTTGCCACCATATTGGTGTTGTAAGCAAATATCAGTTAAATCCTACCTAGTGAAGGTACATACCACATATTTCAATAAAAAGTTTTAAATTAGCCTATCTGATCCTCTGTCAGTGATCCTGATATTGTTTTCTAGAAATCACGTTTTTAACAAAAAAAGGTTCACTATCAAGCTAAGAACATCAATAGTTATTGATCTACTTAATTATGAACTGCAACACAAAACTTTCCAGTATTAAAATACTTTAGTGTGACAGGCGAGGTGTTCTAGGATGACGAGTTATCACTGTCTTGTGTCCGTAAACGTATATTAGGGAAAAATAGTTGTAGCTCTATCAAAGACGGACATTATAATTAAAGAAGATTCCTTAATTATAAGGAATCTATAACAGCGAGTTACGAATGCTACTGCTGGGGACAAAGTAAGAAAACCATTTTCACAATATCCATCATAGAGTCCGTCTTAAAGACTCCCCACAGCTCTGAACTTTTGTCGCTACGGCACATATATTATATACAGTACCAAGCAGGGGAAGCTCCGAGTTGCTGTTGTCGCGGCGAAAGAGCCTCTCGGGGTTGTGGACGGTGGTGTCGAGTGCAGCGCTGAGCTCCATCAGGGGCCTTAGGATCTCCTTGAGGTGCTTGAGCTGCTCGCAGGCGAAGATGACGAAGCAGCAGAACACCACATCCATCAGGTTGGCCTGGGTCAGTGCGAACAGCAAGAAGTATAGCTGGAACGAGAAGCAAGCTCTGTGTTAGGTGCTTGAGCTGCTCGCAGGGGAAGATGACGAAGCAGAAGACACCACATCCAACAGGTTGACGTGGGTCAGTGCGAACAGCAAGAAGTATAGCTGGAACGGGAAACAAGCTCTATGTTAGTTGCTTGAGCTGCTCGCAGGGGAAGATGACGAAGCAGAAGACACCACATCCAACAGGTTGACGTGGGTCAGTGCGAACAGCAAGAAGTATAGCTGGAACGAGAAGCAAGCTCTGTATTAGGTGCTTGAGCTGCTCAAAGGGGAAGATGACAGTAGTGTGAAATTGTTGGTGCTGGCCCAGTTCAAGGTCACCTGAGGGATGACGTCATCGAGGTCAATAACCTCACCGATGACGTCATCGATTGCGTCATCGATGACGTCATCACCAATGACGTCACTTTCATGACGTCACACTCATGACGTCACAAAAATGACGTGCTGATGACGTCATCACCCCTTACGTCATAAAAATGACGTCACCGACGCCACTAAGGTCAAGGTCACGCCGAAACTTAATTTTTTTTAGCACTTTTGCCGTTTCTCGCACTACGCTCCGAGTTTCAGTCCGAGTCCCCGTGACCTTGACCACTTGGAGCGAATTTTCGACGAGAAACGGCAAAAGTGCCAAGTTAAACTCGAGTTTCTGACATGACTCTGCCTAAATGGGCAATCAGTTATCCCTCAGGTGACCTTGAACCAGCACAACACCAACAATTTCATATTACTGTGACCTTGAAAACCTAACAACGGAGCGCCGACACCGATGCGCACCCCACGACAGCCACCGAGTGACTGACTGTCAGGCTCTGTGTACTCTAGGTATATCGGCTTGAGAGACTAAGACTCTAAACTGTCAGGAATGGGAGTAACTAACTGAATTTTGCAAGGAAAAGTCATTTCATCCAATATTTTAAACAAATCTTCATCAGTAAAACTGACATTAGTCTGTTTGGTATAAAACCTAGGGTGTCCGCGCAACAGTTTGCGCCACTTAGCTAAAGTCGAAACCCCCTTAACTTTGAGTGGTGGACAGTGAGCAACTAATAAAGTCTTAACACGGCTAAGTTTCTTACCTAAAGCGTCCCGCGACATGGCTTCTCCTCACAAAAGTCCGCACAATACTGAGAGACCGCTTGTAGCGCATGAGTCAAGGGAAAAGAGGTGGGGGAAACAGCAGAAGTGGGGGAAGGTCACAGTGGTGGGGGAAGGTGAGGTTGTACGCTGGAGTATCGCATCACTTCACCATGAGCTGTCCTACAGTCAACACACTGTTCTCTTGGCCCGAGTTGGCACTAGAAGAAACATTTCTGTACAGCTTAGGCTGTGAGTGCCGAGGAAGCAAAGTCAAAGTGGAAATTGTGTTAAACTCCAAGATGAAGAGTCTCCTAAATAAACTAATTGTATCCCTGCAATCCCCTATAACTTTAGAGAAATACGACTTTATAAAGCGACACCTTATCCTTTGGCAAAACGAAGTGGAAATGGAAAAGATTACAGTAAAATTAATTTAACTTAAAATTCGGACTGGACACTCATGGCGATACCACGTGGCGTGCAAACGCCACCCTAAACATTACAAGTTAGGTTATTGAGCACCTCTGGTACGATAACCGACGTGCTAGAGTTAAAGTGTGATGACCTTGAGTCAAAACACTGAAATACTACAAGTCGATATCGTCCCAGAGTTAAAGTGTAGTGACCTACATTCAGAACTTGTAAAATTACTTACATATAGAGAGCTAGAGAACAGCGAGACGCACCGCATGGAAGCCGGAGACATACTGGCGAAGCGGTGTTGTGCAGCCTAGGGACCCAGTTGTGGTGGGGGTATAGCCAACACTTAGAGTACAAGTGTTGTGGGTGACCTTGACCCACCTAACTTACCTGACCCCCCCCCGCGAGCCCCCCCCCCCCCACCCCCACCCCCACCCCCACCCCCACCCCCTCCCCCACCCCTGATATCCGTGGCGTGGCAGCCCCGGTGGGGATATAAGGGGGCCTGGCCAGAGCCGGCTCGCAGTCCGCTCCCGCGCGTTGAACGTGAACGATCGGGACGGACCACCATAGGCATCACTAAACACTGAATGGCGCCTTCAGTGTTTAGCGAAGTCTACTCTAACTTTAAGACTTGTATTAGTTATAAGATATTGCGCTTGCGTTTGGGTATTGGGAATTGTTTTATATGAGAGTGTTTTACTTGTACCCTATGTCTCCTGTCTGTCTTTTATCCTTTGTGATTTGTTTGTCATATGTGTTTAATGTGTATATGCTTGTTCCAGCATTGACTACGTTGAGCTCAATTGTGTGTTGTAAGTGTGTTATATTTTTCTAAAGTGTATACGCTTGTTTTAGCAATCCCCCTTGAGCTTTTTCAATGCTCAAAGTAAATTGTAACGATAGGGAACGGGAGTAGGCCCCCGTGTAAAGCCACTTTTCATAATTGTTAGGCTCCTCTCAGGCATGCAACAGGTTGCGGCTGGGGTTGTGGGAGCATGTCCGTTTGTACGCTGGCAAGCAAAAGGTTGTGGCGGCCTCTGCACTCGGACCGAGGACGTAAGCCACTAGGGTGTCCTCAGTTAGTTTCCCTTCTGGAAACTCAAAATTATGTAAATGAATCTTTGTTAGCTATTTGTGTTTTTTAGTCCCCAAGGCCCCCGAACATTCGTGGTTCGCCATGGATGTACGGGGGCCGAAATTTTTTAATGTCCGTGTGGCCTTGACCCACAAAGGACTTGTAAAAACTTACTGCATTGCTAAATTAAAAATATTAAAGATAGGGTTACGGGAGTGGGCCCCCGTGTAAAGTCAGTTTGAAGTATTGTTAGGCTCCTCTCAGGCATGCAACAGGTTGCGGCTGGGGTTGTGGGAGTATGTCCGTTTGTACGCTGGCATGCAAAAGGTTGTGGCGGCCTCTGCACTCGGACCGAGGACGTAAGCCATTAGGGTGTCCTCAGTTTGTTTCCTCATGGAAACTCAAAATTATGTAAACGAATCTTTGTTAGCTATTGAAAAGACAATGCAGTAAATGTTTACAAGTCTCGCGTGGCGAAGGGTACACGACATTGGATGTTGCCTTGTTGTCATAGTTGGGTCTCTTCGGAGGCTACAGCGATGACAACCCAAGTGCCCCACACCCCCATAGGGGGGTGTGGGGCTTAATTTTTTAAAATTTTTTTCGTGACCTTGACCTAAATATGTAAAAGTTTTCAAAATCTTTAACAGTCCGGTCTTATTAACACAGTAAATATATTGTCTTTTAAAATTGAACAGTTAGGTATTAGTAACACACAAATTTGGAGTTGTCTATAGTTGGGTTTTTTAGGAGGCTTAGCGATGTCAACATAAAGGCTCCAAGTGGGGTTTATTTTTTTAAATTAACCAACCCCCCCCCCCCCCCGACAAAAATTGCGAACCCAACCCCCCCCCCCACCCCCACCCCCACCCCCACCCCCACCCCCACCCCCACCCCCACCCCTGATATCCAGGGCGTGGCAGCCCCGGTGGGGATATAAGGCGGCCCGGCTGCACGCACCTCTCATTCCCGTCCAAGCTCCCGTACGGACAGGTTCTCCCTTGTTCTTGAGATTTTTTATAATAACTTCACCTTTTTATTCTCATCTACTCTTTTCATTAATTCCATTCATTAAAATGGGTAAAACTGGTCTGAAGCTGAAAAACTATCCGCCATCTTCAACCTCGACCGACACAACTCAACCTTCATCATCCTCCACCTCGATCCTGGAATATCTGATGACTGCAAACATCCTGAGCTGCCTGACGATGCCACCGCCGCCACCGCCACCGCCACAGCCCGCCTCAATGCCCAGCCTGTCGCCATTGCCGTCGACAGTGGAAGAGGCCGGTGCACCTCCACCATCGTCAGGAAAACTCAGCGGTCGAGTCCCGGTAGCCTCTCCATCACTCTCGCTGCTATCGGACTCAGGATCGGAGTCTGCAGTCTTTGAAGAGACGTCCAGGTCGAGAATAACCCCCTACAGCAGAACCCGAAAAATCCTATCCTATATTAAATCACACTGTCCCTTACCCATATCCCCTATGCCATCCACACCAACCAAACCACCCCGTAAATCCATCTTCTCCCCCGATCTTCCCACCATAGACCTATCACGCTCTCCTACCCCACCCAAAATTGTTTGTTCCATTCCTTTTGAGCAATCTTTGCCCCTTCTACCCCCGTCCACCCCCATTCCTTCTAGCCAGCCTAATTCGGAGAAGCTCCAAGACACTCCACTAAAGAGTCCAACACAGAAACGTAAGCGCGTTAAAGCCCCTGCTGGCAAGGGTAAGAAATGCGATTACGCTTGGTTTTCAAGTAAGTTTGGGGTTTTGTGTTGCCAGAAACTTGCCTGTGCAGAAGGAGATCGCTGCCAACGACACCTTAAAAGTATAGTCAAATTTCGGCAATTCAAACCCTACACTCTTTATATTAGGCCTAAAACGTTCAAGTTCAGAAATCCCCACGGCCCGCAACTGCGGGATATTAGAAGGCTAAAGGTTGATGAAAAATATTATTTTATTGGTCAGACCTATGGAGCAGGTAATAAGAAAGTAGAAATCGTTGTAAAAGGTGAAGGCCACCTTTGTACAATGCAAGTACCACCCCGGATGGTACAAAGAGAATTTTTCATCCCTAAAGCCTATCTAATACGAAGGGAAGGATGCCAAACCGTGTGGGAAATGGACTAGGACATGGGCCCACTAAAAAAAAATCAAAATTGTTAGGCTGTGTTGGACAATATTTAAAAAAAAGTCTTTTTCCAAATTATTTTTCCAAATTTAGTCTTAACCCTCTTAAAGTAAGGGAGAGGGGTATTATACAAGTCAAGGAATAAAAAAAAAAAAATTGACTTGTATAATACTTTAGCCTGGCGGTGATGTAAAGTCACTGGGACAATCTCAAACCGTGTCCTTGAGGGTGAAGACTAAGTTACAAAAATCTTTAACAAATAAAAACTTACCTCCAAACACTTGTAGCTTGCTACAAGTGTTTGGAGGTAACAATTTTTCAAAGTTCGAATGACCTTGACTCATATAAATTACAGTTTAAAGTAAAGTGCTAACCTTACAACTAATGTCATGTATCACGTGATACCCCCACTCTAACGCTCTTAATAAGCTTGTATGAGCCGTTCATTTGCTTCAGTCTGTTTCTGTACTCCGTGGTAAACATGTCACGGTACAATTACAAAGGTGGTGACTTCTTGATAGATCAACACAATGCTTGGGAAGTGCTAAACCGTCATAGAATGGAAGTTGAGTACTGTATAAGACGAGATGGTTCTACATTTTATCTATGTATTATAAACAACCAAACTTATAAGTATGAACACTGGACAAAAATTAATTATAACAACATAGATGAGCTGTTTGCTTGGGTTTTTGAGGTGTGTAAAGTTATTGAAGAAACCAAAATGATGGGTGTGCTAAAGGTATGTAAAACCGATGACCGCGAAGATTAAGGGAAATTTAGTGGAAGTCCTTTAGTCCCCCCCCTATAACCCCCACCCCCTCCCCCACCTCGCCCCCCACCACTACAAATAGGTATATATAGGAGTGGTAATCCACTGTCCGCTCATTCAGCTTGCAACCGTTAAGCCGAACGCCATGTCTTCAGCTTCTTCTTCTAACTCCACCTCAGGTGTTGGGCCAATCCGATCGGGGCCTTCATCAAGGAGTCGTGTCCGGTTCTCCGGCTTTGGTCCTGTGAGGAAGGAGTTGCGAAGCAGCGGAGCCTCTCAACCAACCACATCGGACGCATCAACTCAGACATCACCAAGCATCATCGAGTGGTACAATGAAGTGATAGAGCAAAGGGACAGAATGCTAGAGAATACTCGCAGTGAGCTACTTCATATCCGGAGTAAATGGGAAAAACTAATTAGGAAGTGTGAAAGCCTGTTGGACAGTGATGATAGTGAGGATGAGAGTGGATAGGTGTGTGGGTAAAGACTTGGACTGGGACTTGTGTGTTTGTATGAATGTGTGCGTGAATGTGAAATACAGAGCGGGGGATAGATCACTCTGTGGCAATGGACTAACATGCCACTTAGTGATCTATCCCCCGTTCTGGTAATGTTTTCGGATGGCCTTGACCCACTTTACCAAGGCTAGCCAGTACCCCCACCACTGATAAGTGTATATATACGGGTATTGATGTGCAGTTTGGTTATTCTGCTTTGTACCGCTTAGCTGAATACTACACTTAAACATGGCTTCCAACTCTCGGGCTTCCTCTTCTTCAAGAAGGCGTGCTGCCAACGTCCTGCCTGCTACTCGTGGACCTGTTCGACCATTTCATAGCATAACTGTTGCTCGAGCAAACGCCTGCAAAGCTCCGATGCTACGGACCCTGCTGGAGGTGAGTCGAGACGGGCAAGGCTTGCTTAGTCCTGGTCAACGGCAGGAGCAAGAGAGGCGTATGGCGTACTTTAAGCTGCAGGGTGTAGTTCCCAGCTTGAAGTTAGGCGACCCAAGAGTAGCAAGTGTCACCGAGGCAGCGGACTACATATCACACCTCCACACTGTTTTGGAAGTGAAGGACCAACAAATTCAAAACCTAAAAGAACAATTAAAACAATTCAACTTTAACCCGATGGAGTTTGTGGAAGCAGTGATGAGTGATAGTGATGATGAAGGAAGTGAATATATATTAGGTATGTAATGAAAGACTTGGACAGGGACATGTGTGTGTGTGTGTAGAATACAGAGCGGGGGATAGACTACTTTGCGGCAATGGACTAGCATGCTGCTTAGTGGTCTATCCCCCGCTCAAAGGGTACTTTTGAATGACCTTGACCCACTTTAAATGAAGGACAACCGGTTAACTGGTATAAAAGAGGGGGTCTGTACATCCCGACTTCATTCTGCTTTGGACCTTCCAGTGGAACACTATAAAATGAGTGGATCACTGATCATTGGTAAGGAGTGGGAGTATGTAACCATAAACTATTTAAACTGTAGAGGGATGTTGAAGAAGGTGTATGATAATGTTAAAAGAATGGTTGTTGAAGAAGGTAGGGTAGTGATTGTAGCGTGGAAGAAGAAGCAGTATACAGGACAACAAGTGAGAGCAAGTGACTTTGGGGGGAATAGTGTGTTTCAAATTGGACGAGCGAACTTGGTTAATTTGGACATTGTGTTTTGGGACTTGGAAAGGTTAATTGAAAATAGTGGCAAACATGGGGAACTCTTAATTGGCAGGGAGGACAGAGTATATGACTAAGTGTAAAAAACTGGGGGGCTTATGTGTGTGTAAAGACTAGGACTTGTGTGGAATACAGAGCGGGGGATAGATCACTTTGCGGCAATGGACTAGCATGCTGCTTAGTGGTCTATCCCCCGCTCAAAGGGTATTATTGGATGGCCTTGACCCATATAAAGGTAGAGGGGGAATGGGTAATGGGAGGGGGAAATTGGTATATATGTAGGACTGATGAATAAAGCATTTAGTCAAGCATTTGTCTAGACACTATCAACAACAATGGAGAGCTTCAGTGTTGAGTTCATCCTCTTGGAAGAAGACATCAACGAAGTGGTGGAACTTATAGAGGATAAGACCAGCCAGGGCACATTGGAACTTGTGAATTACGAACCGTTGGACAATGCGGCAATCGATAAGATTGCATATTTCATGATGCATTTGTATAACGAACAAACAACCAATATGGAGTTTGTGCAGTACCTTTATCAAAACCAAGTAAACGTGCGAGTGACAATTACTTGGTGGCAGTAATAATAAAGTGTAACATTTGGATGTGGACTTGGATGTGGACTTGGACTTGAGTGTGGTGTGCTGAATAGAGCGGGGGATAGATCACTTTGCGGCAATGGACTAGCATGCTGCTTAGTGATCTATCCCCCGCTCAAAGGGTATCTTTAGGTGACCTTGACCCACATACAATGTATAGTTGGTGGGGGTATAAAAAGGGCAAACCAATTGGATAGATACACCACTTTCATACCATGGCTCCACTTGACAACACCGTGTTCCATCGCGACAGAATTCTTTCAATTCTGGAGGTAATACCTGTAGAAGTTATAGAAGCAGAGGACCAACTACCTGCGGTTGACCAGGAAGAGGAGGAAGAAGAAATAATGGACATTGAGACGGACTCGGACGAAGCTGGTTTAATGGACAATGAAATGGACTTGCACGCCTACGAAACATTAGAGTCATCATCTGAGTCGGAAATTGAAGAAGAACAAGACACTCCTCATCGTCCAATGGATAGGGTGTTGGTAGCCAGAAAAATTATGTATTGTCATCGCTACCTATTTCGTGATGAGAATGATTCTGACTCTGATGGTGATGTTTCACCGTTGTAAAAAGTTTAAACAAAAAATTGAAAAAAGAATATGAGCGGGGGATAGAGCACTTTGTAGTAAATGATGCTGCTTAGTGCTCTATCCCCCGCTCAAAATAATAATTCCAAATGACCTTGACCCACATAAACTTGCTCAAACAGACGTCTTTGAAAAAACTTGTACAAATTATTGAATCTAGACCAAATATCATCAATTTATCAAGCCTACTGATAAATGTATTACAAACGGTTGTGTAAAGGCTAAATTTAGCACATGAGTGATAACCTGTTTCTATATGACGTCACTTTCCCCACCTATCTGCCTCGGATATAAAGGGTCCCGGTCGAGCACGCTGCTCATTATTGCGTGGACATTCACAGAGTGTGCATTCAAAGCCAAACTGTTTGAAATGGCTCTTTGCGACATTTGTGGGGAAATCTTTCAAGACGAAGATCTTTTCACCCTACACAGATATATATATATCGTATGGCTCATTCAGCCAGCCACCATGGTTTAAGAATAATAAAGTAAATTCTGCGGTGCAGAGCACCTGAGTCAGTATAAGTAAAAATCTAAACACTAAAATAAAAAATAAAAAAATAAAATAAAAATAGATCTCTCTTTATAGAGCTAAATCCAGGGCGCTAAGCCATTGCAGCCCAGCTTCACTTGTGCTATGCAGACCGGCCAATCCTTCGGGGAAGGCACTCAGTGGGCACTCTTCGACTATGTGTTCCATAGTTTGATACTCAGCTCCGCAGTCGCATGACTGGTCTTGTGTCATTCCCCATTTGTGCTTCCAATAATTACATCTTCCCACTCCAGTGCGGAAACGATTGAGTATAGTCCACTGCTTCCGAGGAAGATTCATACCACCTACCGCTACGGTCGGGTCATCTATCAAGAAGTGGTTCCGACCTTGAAAAGCGTCCTAGGAGGAAGTCCAGTTTGTATGGATGGTGAAGTTCGAGTCCATCAACTGGGAGGCTGTTCGTAGAGGTGGTTTTCGGGACCTCAATCGGCCCGCATTCTGGGGTAGGTAATCATGGATGGGCAGCTGTGGAGCAGATAAGATCTTTGTGTATTCCCTAATGAGTGCATCCCTTCGTCTTATTTCAGGAGGAGCGATATTACACAGCACCGGGAGCCAGGGTACAGGAGTTGCCATGAGTGTACCACTAATGGCTCTCATGGTCCTGTTTAGCTGGACGTCGATCTCTCTAACGTGCACACTATTTAACCACACGGGAGCACAGTACTCAGCAGTTGAATATACCAATGATAGAGCAGTTGTTCGCAGAACTTGTGCGTTAGCTCCCCATGTGGAGCCAGCAAGGTGATGGACAATGTTAGTCCTGGTTCTCACCTTAGCTGCCGTTTTTTGTAAGTGGCTTTTAAACGTGAGAGACCGATCTAAAGTGACTCCCAGATACTGTGGGTGGTCATTATGTTTCAACTCAACACCGTTGAATACGATTTTAAGCTTTTGGTTGGCCAGTCTATTATTCAAGTGGAAGCAAGCAACCTCAGTTTTTGTTGGGTTTGGATTTAGCTTCCAGGCTTCAAAATATTCACCGAGGGTCGTGAGGTCATTTGTTAGTGTTTCCTCAGCTTGTCGAAAATGCTGGTGTTGATATGCCAATGCAATATCATCTGCATACATAAACTTTAAGGACCGAGTTACAGGAATGTCGGCAGTATACACATTAAAGAGCAGTGGGGCGAGCACTGACCCTTGTGGCAGGCCATCCTTTAGTTGCCTAAACGTACTTTCTCTGCGTCCCAGATATACTTTTATCATCCTATTGGAGAGCATTGAGTTGAGAAGACGCAACAAGAAAGGGCAAGGAATAAGGTCGTAAAATTTATTCACACATTAAAATTAAAATATACACATTAAAATATACACACATTAAAATATACACATTTGGGGGGTGATGTTGTTCGCGTCCGCAGCATTCCATTAAAGTTGCACGTACTCCCCGGGTGGTGCTAAACGAACAACAACTTTGGCAGCTGAACTGTCACACACAGTGATCCCTCAGCTATGCCAGCTGCCAGACAAACCCTACACAGAGAATTACATGAAGACGAAGATAGAAAAGAAGATATTACCATAGATGAAATAGACTTAGACTCAATTGACCGGTTTTTGGAAGAGCACCAGAAGCAGACGGACTACTGGGACAGCTATCTACAGCAAATGCAAAGAAGAAGACCTAGTGTGATCCAATTTGCTGGTGCTGGACCATCTACTGCTAGAAGACCTTTTGAAGAAGAAAATTATATGCAAGAAGAAGAGGACACGGAAGAAGAGGACACTGAAGAAGAACTGGAAGATGTGAAACAACTGCGCACCACGGCCTTGCCAGGACGAGTTGTAACACATTTCAAAATTAATAATGTTCAATTGGAACTGGAAACATTTATAACCCAGGCTGAGGAACTTGTTGGTCAAACCTTGAGGAAAGAACTACAAAGATTAAATTTTATTAAATTTGGAATGGTGTTAGAGGCTATGTTTAACAATACTGATGGTGAAACAGCATTGAGAGCGTTCATTACCAAAAACCGAACCCTTACCTCCACCTCCAACATCGATGATATTATTGAAGAATGCTTGGAAGAACTTATAACAAAACTTCAAGAACATGAAGGAAGAGGATCTGGATGGACTTTGTCATCAATTGAAGGTATGGATGTAAGGGTTCACAAACATGGATATGGTTTAAGGGGTAGTAGTTTTATCCCTTTACCAAAGAAAATTCAAAACACTAAATCGTGTAGGAATGTGCAAAATGAAGGTAATGAATGTTTCAAGTATGCAATGTTAACCAAGTATGTTAAAGACAATCCTGAAAGAGTTGGTAGAGAATATTACGAAAATGAACACCGCTACAACTTTCAAGGCCTCACCTACCCAGTTACCTTGAAAGACATAGACAAATTTGAAAAGAAAAATCCTGGCGTTTCAGTGAATGTTTTTGGTCTGGATGATTCAAACAACGTTTATCCTTTGCGGGTAGTAAAGGTTGAGCAAAGAAACCACACGGATTTGCTATTGATAACTAAGGGTGAAATTTCCCATTATGTATGGATAAAGGACTTTGAAGCCTTAGTTGTAAAACAATTGACCAAAAGAGTAAATAGGATTACAGTTTGCAAGAGATGTTTCTGCTTTTCTTGGAAAGATTCACGACGTGGAGGATCGGACTGGTTGTTAGAACATAAAAGACTTTGCAACGAGAACTATGAAGTAAAGATAAGTCTTCCACCGCCTACTCGAGCTTCAATACAATTTAACAAGACAGTTCACCAATATCGAATTCCACTAGTGGTCTACGCAGATTTTGAATCAACGTTAGTACCACAGGAGCTGCCGGACGGTGAAGTGACTAGAAGAACAAAATATCAGCTGCATCAACCCAACAGTTTTTGTCTACTAGTTAAATCAACCTTGTCTGAAAACCAATTGCAAGACTATGGTTTAACATCCACTCCAATACTCTACCGTGGTGAAGAAGCCGCTAAGTATTTCGTAGACCTGTTGTATGACATTGCTGAAAAGGTACAACGCTTGTATGGTAATGTCGTACCTATGGAACCTTTGAATGAGAATCAACAAGAAGAATACAATATGACATCAAGATGTTATGTATGCGAGAAGAGCTTCAGTGAAGAAAATCCAAAAGTAAGAGATCACGATCACCTGACAGGTTTATACAGAGGAGCTGCTTGTAATTCATGCAATATAAATTACAAACTGCCCCACTTTATCCCTGTAGTGTTACACAATCTTAGCGGCTACGACTCCCACTTCATTATTCCAGAGTTAGGAAGAGATAATGGTAAAATTGATGTTCTTGCTACAACATTGGAAAAGTATATCAGTTTCTCAAAAACAGTAGGTAAAATTAAACTTCGCTTTGTAGACTCTTATAGATTTATGGCATCTAGTTTGAGCAGATTGTCTGAGAATCTACGAAGAGAAGACCTAAAAGAAACCAGCAAGATTGTACCTGAAGATAAATTGGACTTAGTATTACGTAAAGGAGTGTTCCCCTACGATTACATAACTTCTACAGAAAAATTTGAAGAAACCAGTCTACCACCGATTGAAGCCTTCAACAGCAAATTAAACGAAAGTGAAATCTCCATTGAAGACTACAATCATGCTTGTAATGTTTGGAACCAACTAAACATTCAAACCTTAGGGGAATATTCTGACTTTTATATAAAATTGGACGTAACTCTGCTGTGCGATGTGATGGAAGAATTTCGAAACACCTGCTTCTCCGCCTATGGACTGGACCCTCTACACTCTTACACATCTCCAGGATTAGCATGGCAAGCTATGCTAAAGTCAACCAACTGTCGACTGGAACTTCTAACGGATATTGATATGGTGCTCATGATGGAATCTGGTGTACGGGGCGGTTTGACACAAGCTGTAACACGTCATGTCAAAGCCAACAACAAGTACATCCCCGGCTTCGACGAGCAACAACCATCGGTCTACCTTGGCTACTTTGACGCAAACAACCTTTATGGTTGGGCAATGTCAAATCCGCTTCCCTACGCTGACTTCAAATGGATCGACCCGGCCACCATCGGAGACATCTCACAGATTCCAAAGGATGGTCCAAAAGGCTATATTTTGGATTGTGATTTTGAATACCCGGAGCATCTTCATGACCATCACTACGACTTGCCTCTCCTAGCTAAGACTGAAGTTTCACCGACAGGAAGATGGCCAAAATTGATGATGACCTTGGAGAATAAAGATCGGTATGTGGCTCACTACTGGGTAGTTCAACAGGCTCTTGAATTGGGTCTACGTATAGTGAGAATTCATAGAGCAATTGAATTCACCCAGTCTTGTTGGTTGAAACCATATATTGACTCCAACACTACAAGAAGAGCTGCAGCGACAACAGCATTTGAAAAGGACTTCTATAAATTAATGAATAACGCCATCTTTGGGAAAACCTTTGAGAACAAGAGAAAACATAAAAATGTAAAATTAGTGAGTGATCCTAGGAAATTGGAAAAATTAGTGCAAAAACCAAATTTCGGAACATCTATGATTATAAACGAAAATCTAGTTGCTGTCAGTATGAAGAAAACAACAATAGTCATGGACCGTCCGTTATACATAGGTATGTCGATTTTGGACATAAGTAAAACCCTGATGTATGATTTCCATTATAACAAAATGGTTAAACACTACGGAAGGGAAAACATTGGAGTCGCATACATGGATACGGACGCGTTTATCTACTGGATAAAGACTTTGGACATGTATGAAGATCTAAGGACTTTTCCATACAAAGAAGATTTCGACTTTTCTGATTATCCGAAGAACCATCCAAATTTTAATGAAAGAAATAAAAAAGTAATTGGAAAATTCAAAGATGAAGCAAATGGAATGCCTTTAGAAGAAATAGTGGGGCTGATGGCGAAATTGTATTCATTTAAGATGTACCACGAGAACAACACACCGACAGTCAAGAAAGCAAAAGGAGTGAAGACATCTTATTTGAAAAAAACACGTGACATTTGACCACTACAAGACTTGTTTGTTTGAAGATACTATAATATCAGCAACATTCAACAATATCCGAAGCTTCAAGCATCAAGTCTACAGTGTCACCGAAATTAAAAAAGCGCTGTCAGCTCGAGATGATAAAAGACACATTATGCCCGACAAAATCCACACTCTTCCTTTTGGCCACTACTCTCTAAACCCTATCAACTATAACCTATTCTTCGTCCTTCTACAACTTCGACCTTATTCCTTTTTCCTTCCGTAAAAAATTGGGGAACACGGCAAGTCAAACGCCGTGTTCCCCATTTTTTTACACAAGTTTAGGTGACCTTGACCTATATAAATGATGTGAATATTTAAGACAACATTCATTGTGATTATACAAGTGACACAACAAACATTGGAAACTACAATATGAAGGATTTGAAGCAACAAATTGTCAACGAACTTCATAAACCTGCAAGAAGAAAGTTTCCACGAAGAAATACTGTGATAAAAGGAATTAATGATTTATATCAAGCGGATTTAATCGAAATGATTCCTTATAGCAAACAAAATAAAGGATATAAATACATATTGACTGTTATTAACTGTTTTTCAAAAATGGCGGATCCTTTACCGCTAAAAGATAAAAGCGGCAAAAGTGTTACAAAAGCAATGGAAATAGCTATACAAAAAGACAAACATACTATTAAACATTTACAAACAGATGATGGAAAAGAATATTTTAATAAGGAATTTGCAAATTTAATGAAAAAACACAATATAAACCATTACTCAACCAATTCAGAGGTAAAAGCCTCAATAATTGAAAGATTCAACAGAACTTTAAAAAGTGCAATGTATAAAATGTTTTCCAACAGAGGATCGCACATATGGATTGATATGTTACCAAAACTTATAAACGATTATAATAACAAATTTCATAGGACTATCGGGATGAAACCAAACCAAGTAACTAGTAAAAATGAAAACCTTGTATTAAAACGTATAAAAATGAATACTAAACCAAAAGTTGAAAAACTAAAACCTAAAAAATTTAACGTTGGTGATAAAGTGCGAATAAGTAAATATAAAGGTGTATTTAGTAAAAGATATCTGCCAAATTGGACCAATGAGGTCTTTACTGTATTCAAAGTACAACCTACAGTACCCGAGACATATATTTTAAAAGATAATAAAGGACAATTGCTTGAAGGAGGGTTTTATGGACATGAAATGTTAAAATCAACAGTAGGTGATGTATATTTAGTTGAAAAGGTGTTGCAACGGAAAAAAGATAAGGTTAAAGTACGATGGTTAGGATTTAATAAGACGGAAGATTCTTGGATACCTAAAAAGGATTTGATATAACTATAAAGAATCATTTTAGGTTGAACCATTACAAAGGATGGAGATAGTACCACAAAAAGAGAGTTTTACCATTAATAATATAGATGAACTCACAGTGGATAATTCAGAATTCAATAGTGGGAAACATGGCAATTTGTTACCAAACACCGTGCACTGTCTGGTTACCGGACCTTCCAACTGTGGAAAAACTAATGTAGTATTCAATTTGATTACAAACCCTAAAGGATTACGTTTTAATAATTTATATGTATTTTCAAAATCACTACAACAACCAAAGTATCAATTATTGGAAAAAATACTGAATAATGTGCCTGAAGTTAAATACTTAAATTTTAATGCAAGCGAGAGTGTCATGCAACCACAAGAAGCTAAACCATTCTCTGTGTTCATATTTGATGATGTATCTTGTGAAAACCAAAACACAATAAGGAATTACTTCGCTATGGGTCGACATAACAACATAGATAGCATTTATATTGGCCAAACTTACAGCAAAATACCTAAACAACTCATTAGAGACAATGCAAACATGTTAATTGTATTTAAACAGGACGAAACCAACCTAAAACATATATATTTTGATCATGTAAATGCGGATATGACATTTGAACGATTTAAAGAGTTATGTGGAAAGGCTTGGGCTGAAAAGTATGGGTTCCTAACAATTATGAAGGAACAACCGCTAAACAATGGTCGATACAGGATAGGATTTGATAAGTTTATATTAATACATTGAACATGGTATAAAACATTCATTGTTGTACAACACGTCTTGCTACAAACATGGTAAACCAAGAAAAATTAGTAAAAGAAATAAAATCACTTAGTGATTCTATTCGGGCTAAAAACAGAGCATTAAAACTAGGTATTAGCGAGAGGGAGAAATTCCTTGAATCTACTTTTAAACCTATTACTGAACCCTTGAAACAATTAAACAAAAAAGTTGCCAAACCTGTATTGGAAGGAGATGCGATTGCACCTATCACAAAGTTTGAAAGAGAAAGTGTAAAATATGAAGGTTTTAGTGATGAAGACCCGGAATCCTCTACATATAGTGGCTTTACCGGTGCAGAATCTGAAAGAGAGCTAGAATCGCCAGGATATAGTGAAAGGGGACCTGAAGACGCACCAACTGCTAGTGAAGAGGAAAAAAGAGAAGGACCGTCAAACATAAGCTTGTTGGGTGAAAACATTCATAACAAAGGACCTTTAGGAAGGAAATACATGGTAAAAATGTTACTCGGAACAATTCCTAATAAGAATTACCATAGTTATGGAGCGAGATTAACAGAAGATGGTTTAATGATAGGTAATAGCCCGTTAAACGTTGACGAACATGATAATATTGTTATTGGTGATCAAAGGTATAAGGGCACAAAAGGATTATTTGAATTATTATTTGAAAATAAGCCTTCAGTATCGTTAGTGAAATAAAAAGACATGGAAGCATATAAAAAGATTTTGGAACAGACAAATGCATATAGGAGAAGGTATTTACCTGACCAACTTCCATTTAGATCTAAGTCTTTAAAATATAGAGAATTTGTATCCAAGTTAATACCAACTAGAAGACAAACAATGCCGTTAACACAAAGAAAACCTGTAAAACGAAGATTTATGGCATCCACTTTGGATTTAAGTGCTCAGGAAAGAAGAAAAAGAAGTAAGTCTGTTACGGGTACAGGTTTAATGAAGAAACTATATAACACAAATGTGATTTATTACAATAATATCAATAAATTGGTGGATAGAATGAAACTAATACATGAAGCTAAAGAAGCGGGTCATACTGGATTGGAAAATGAATGGGTGGCTTTAGTGGATGAACTCCGAAACCGTGGGGTAATCTCATAAAAATGCGTTACTCCCTAGATTACTATTCAGTTGCACCATGAGTGTCGACAAGTTCGGACGGTATTCCTCAGATGGATTATATTATGCGAATAGTTTAAAAAGAAGTCCTGGTTTACCACAAACACCTGAAGGAGATCATGATATTAGTAATAAAAGGTTAAAAAACATAAAAGATCCTACAGACGAAAATGATGCAATAAATTTAAAAATATTAAAGGAAAAGATATCACCAACATTAAGACTACAAAATAACACATATGATGCAGAAGATCATAGAATTATCAACGTTGGTAAACCAAATCAAAACGGTGATGCAATAAACAAAGGTTATTTGTCATCTGAATTAAAAAATACGTTAAAATTCAATGGTAAAACGTATAGTGCTAACAATAAACGTATATCCAACGTAGATGACCCTAAAGATGCAAAAGACAGCGTAAATAGACGCTATTTACATTCCTTGATACCTGAAAAGACAAAAGATGGATTTTCTTTTTATAAATTTGTTATTAATGATATAGGTTATCCAAAAACTGAAAACGATGCTGTAAATCTAAAATATATTAAAGATCATTGTATCATACGTGATGTAGGGGTTATAGATTGTTTTAATAATTGTTTAGCAAATGTTAAAGATGGTTCGGCGCCATCAGATGGTGCAACAGTGGGTCAAATGATGGAAACCTTAAAACAAGAAACAACCTCTTTTGTAAAACAAGATCAAGTAGTATCGAAGCAAGGGGATGACTTTGTTCAAGGTAATGAAAAATTTAATTTATTAACATACAAAAAAATTGCTTGGGATTGCATGGATAAAAAGTTATCAAATGTGTCATGGGGTCATGATGATCATGATGCAGCTGCTTTATCACAAACCGTACATCTAGATCCAAATTTACACTTTGCAGTTTTTACATGTAATAATAACAATATTACAAAATTGAGAGCAGGAAGACACCCAAATGATGCTGCAACTGTAGGACAGACCATCACAACATCATTTAAGGATAGTAAAATGTATACTTGTAATAATAAACGTATAACAGACCTTAAAGACCCTGAACATGTGGATAATGCCGTCACTGTTAATTTTCTTGTAAAAGTTTTAGGTAATGCGTTATTTGATTTACACAACCATTTTACATCGGATATTCTTCAAGGAAAAACGAGTCATAATACTTTTGCTGAATCCTCTAGAGGTGGTTGGATTAAAAGGGAAATTTTTAATAAATACTTTATTAACCCTAATACGCAAAAATTTAGATCATCAGATTGGGGTGATATTGATATTTAATATAAGATCACAATAAACGACTTTATTTATGTCCAACTCGTCATAGAGGTAACACATAAGTTGTACATTTTGATTATAAAAGGACAATAATGACGTTCCAGTACATCAGTCCATATCGTGACACTGTAAGGAAAGGAGGTGGGATCACGTCCACAGCTGTTTCTCTGTTAAGTAAAGCTTTAAAACGACTTCCAGTAGGATCCATTGTAAATAGAGCAATAGACGCATTACCATACGAATTCCATATACGGGGAGGTTATCAGTATTGCGGACCAGGAACTAAATTGAAAAAACGACTGGAAAGAGGCGATCCTGGCATAAATAAGTTAGATCAAGCTTGTAAAGAACACGATATCGCATATTCCACGTTTGCCGATTCAAAAAATAGGTCGATTGCAGACAGAAAGCTTGCGGACATAGCTTGGCAACGAGTAAAATCAAGTGACGCTAGCATAGCAGAAAAAGCAGCAGCTTTAGCAGTAACAGCAGGTATGAAGGCTAAAACAGCAGTAGGAGGTGGAAGAAGGAGGAGAAGAAGGGTAAAAAGGAAGTCCACAACAAGAAAACATGGAGGAAATATAAGAAGAAGACGAAGATCTACCAGAAAAGGCAGGAAGAAGCCCACCGTGTGGTCAATGGTAAAAAACGGGGCAGGTCTTTACCTAAGACCTTATCGTGCGTATTAAATGAAAGAAATCAATTGGTTATACCACATAAAGCGTTAACCAATGTTGAATTATTTAAATATATTTCCTGTTTAAAAATTCCATTTTTCCGCGGAGTATTCATGAGAGACAGTTTACCAAAGAAAATGTGGCAAAATGAGACTGGAATTGTAAATTTGGATAATACTGAAGGCCCTGGCACCCATTGGGTTTGTTATAAGAAACTAAATAACAATGTATATTATTTTGATAGTTTCGGTAATTTGCCACCACCAAAAGAACTTCAAAATTACTTTAAATCTGCTAAAAACATATATTATAACTATAAAAGAGAACAACCTGATAATACTTCAATATGCGGCCATTTATGTTTGGAATTTCTAGCTAAAAGTATCAGTCATTATTGAGATGTCTTCCTATACGGTATCATTAACAGAAAAATCGTCCACTTTACGAAGTATCCTGTTTCCAGCGTTACGCTTGCAAAAAGGAAGATTTTGGGAGGCGGCACTATTGGATTTTACAACTTACAACTCTATTCCCAATGTTACGGAAGGTAAAAATAATGTATTGCATTATTATAAGGGAAAAGATGCCAGTGGGAAATTTACAAACTTACAAGAGTGCAGGTTACCCACAGGTTCTTATGAAATTGATCATATAAATGAATTTTTGCAAACTAAAATGGGAAAAGACAATATAACATTAAAAGGTAATAATAATACAATGAAAGCTGAAATTACTTCCAAATATATAGATTTTACTCAACCAAACTCAATTGGTGATTTATTAGGATTTTCCAACGATGAGCCTGTTTTAGAACCAGATATAACACATTCCGGTAAGAAAACAGTAACAATATTAAAAGTCAATAGTATAGACATAACTTGTAACATTATACAAGGAGCTTACAGGGATGGGGCTAACACCCATATCATACATACATTTTACCCAAGTGTACCACCTGGATTTAAAATTGTTGAAAAGCCACAAAACCTGGTATATCTACCGTTGAACACCACTTTCATTTCAGACATCGTGTTGAGCGTGTTGGATCAAGACGGTAACTTGGTAGACTTCAGATAAGAGCCTATTACGGTTAGATTACATTTAAAATCTACACTTTAATACAAAATCATGGGTTTAACATTTAAAAGCGAACAACCTACGGGAAACCGCATTAGTAGCTCTTCAGCTGTGGAGGAGTTAACACGTGAGAACATTCGTTTCTTAGAGAGAATTGGATTAAAATTAACCGATTATGGATATACTGGATATAGCGCAGGGTCCAACATTCGACGAAACACTATGGGAAAAAGAATATCACACCCACAACCCTTACACTTCATCGAAATTAAACAATAACGATGAAATTCGTATCCCCATACAAAATCAAGAAATTTACACACTACCATGTGAAAGTTACTTGTATATTGAAGGAAAAGTTACTAAAAAGGATGGTAAGACTACTGGTACAAAGGTTCCATTTATAAATAATCCAATGGCTTTCCTATTTGATGAAATTAGATACGAAATTTCAGGTGTAACAGTTGATTCCACTAAAAAAGTAGGTATTGCAACAACTTTAAAGGGGTTAACATCTATATCACCTAATGAAACAAACTTACTACAACCTGCAGGATGGGTTTTACCTACAAATGACACAATCAGTCCAGATGCAAAGGGATATTTTGATTTTCATATTCCATTACGTTTGGTGCTTGGTTTTGCTGAAGACTATAGAAAAATAATATTAAATGTTAAACAAGAATTAGTTTTGTTGAGATCTTCAAACGATAAAGACATTATTAAAGCTGTAGACGGTACAACGGATGCAGACTTAGAATGGAAATTAACATTAGACAAAATTGTATGGAGAGTTCCACATGTTAAATTAGCTGACGAGCATAGGATGCTGCTATTAAGAAAGTTAAAGGCCGATCGTGATATTGTAATTCCATTTAGAAGTTGGGAATTCCATGAACATCCCAGCTTGCCAACTACGGATCGTCACACTTGGACTGTTAAAACATCTAATTATGTGGAACGAGCCAGGTATATTATATTTGGTTTACAAACAAGTAGAAGGGACACCATCACCAAACATGCAGGCCAATTTGATCATTGTGACTTAAAAAATATTAAAGTTTATTTAAATTCACAATTTTTCCCATACGACAATTTAAATGTGTCATTCGCTAATAAAAAGTACAGCATATTGTACGATATGTATGCAAGATTCCAAAGTTCATATTACGGTAAAACAAATGCACCTTTACTATCACCAGAAAAATACTTAGATGGTTACCCTATAGTTGTAATCGATTGTTCTAAACAAAATGAATCTGTAAAATCATCAAGTGTAGATATAAAAATAGAAATGGAATTTAATGCAGCTATACCGGCTAATACAACTGCATACTGTTTAATTCTACATGATAAAATCGTAACATACACACCTTTAACTGGAATTGTTAAAAATGTATTGTAAATACCGGTTTTGTTCCATTCCGCGAGTATAAAAGCAGAGCGTACAGGCCGCTCCTCATCAGTTTGTTGCCTACTGTTGTATGGGTAGCATCGTATTCAATATGGCTTCTCCTAGTGGTACACCTGAAAATGTGGTAGATATTGAGAAGGAGATATCTGAGTTTTTAGATCTTCAAGGTCACCAGGAAGGAGGTGAACAAAACGTTTGCGGACAACTTCACGCCAGTAATAATGTTGAAGAAAAAGGTAAAAGAAGAAAGAATATACAAAAGAGAAAAAGGGATATTGAAGATAATATTTCTCCAAACATATTGAGTGAGGTATTTTTGCGAATATTTTACCCAATCTCTTCCAGTTTGGACAAAAGTGTTTTAATCGGTGTTATGAAATCGACAGATTATTCCCCTACTGTAATTTTAACTCATGGACCCAAAATGATTTTGTTTACGGACAGTGAGTGCTTGGGAATCATTTATGAAACACTTGCATCTGCTAGAATGCTATTTAAGTAGTAACATGTTTGAAAGAAAGACAAGAGTAGGACTTTTAGATTCAAATGTGGAAATCGATATTATTAAACAACGTGGTGATCATCAGCTGAGGTTTAGAGACACAACAAGACATGATAACAAAATTCAACTTAATCGAGAGGAGTTTTTTATTTTAACTTGTGCGACTGAACCTATAACAAGATATTTGAGACAACTGGTGTTTTCAAGTTCGATTATTAAAGATTATCTGGAAGACACTTTGGATAAACAACCGGACGCACCTATATTATACGGACCTGTGGATACTTCTATATTTAATAGAGTTCCTCATGAAGTACAGATGTGGAGACAATTGGAAAAGTACGCTCAACTACATAAGAAATCAGTAAAACAGGAAGAAGAAGATGGAGGAGAAGAATCAAGTGTTAGTGATGAAAACGAAAACAAGGAAAATATAAAGATGGAAACTTAAATGACAATGGTTAGTTTTTAAAACAATAACCAACATTTTGTGGGGTTAGGCCTATTGGGGACGGTGCCCACGTTAAATATACACCAACGCGCCAACAACTGTACGGCCTGGTATAAAAGTAGTACCTACCGTGGTGTGGAAATCAGTTGACCTCCTGACTTCGTAATGAGCAGACGTGTGACCTTCAAAATGGACAAGGGAGAAGAAGAACAAGTAAAGTCCAAGCCTGGTATTATTGAGTTTCAAGCGTTTCGTGGTAATGATGATAGGTTCATTATAAAAGAACTTGTGTTTTTGGACATGAATACAAGTGTTCCTTATTCATTTTTATTTAAACCACCATGTTGTTATTCGTCTTTAACTAGTAAAGCCGCTACTACCAACAGATGGATTTCAAAACACTTCCATCATATCGATTAGTATGATGGTTTTACAAGTTACACGGACTTGTATCACATTATGCATCACTTTTCAGACAAGTTTACCAATATTTACACAAAGGGGCTGGAAAAGAAAAGATGGATCGAAGGATTTACTCATGTTCCGGTTAATGATGTGGAATTGGATAAGAATTATCAATACATGCTGGAAACCATATGTATTTGTACAAAAAGCCCAGAACATGATAAAGATAGACATTGCGCTTTGAAAAACGCCTATAAACTCGCCTCTTACCTTCAAAGTGGGGAAGTGGGTAGTGGTGGGGGTAACGGAGAGTATATAAGTGAGGAGCAGACCGGGACCTGGCATGAGTATTACTCGAGATTCCGAGACGACAACATCTCCGAGCAAGAAGACGATCTGTAACCTGACCATGGCATCTCACCAGTTCCTTCAGACTTTGGTCGAGCAGTTCAATGCTCATTCCAAGTCAACAATATTACCTGTGAAGAAGTGCTCTGAACTAAAAGATGAAAAGCACTACATAATCCACGCCATGAAGAAGATGGAGACTACAGTTGGGGAGGCCATCTGCTGCAGTCTCAGCGAGGCACCGTTTACTCCGGGGGATGAACCAAAGTTCCAGGTGTACTTGCCCAAGAGATTCGTCCATCTTCTACAAAACGAGGACCTTCGCTCTATTCAACCCGGCTGTCTATACCTGGTGTCCCACGGCTGCACGGGTAGCAACTCTACAGAGTTGACCATCCACATCGCCGATAAGCAGCAGTGTTAGATTTAAGTTTTAATGTTGTACATATGTTATTGTAATGTTTTATAAATAAATAAATCATAAAAGACCAAAAAAACATAAAGAAATGCAACATATCAATATGTGAAGTTTGTCACATATTGATATGTTGCATTTTTTTTAAATTTCGCGGGTGACCTTGACCTTTGACCTTTGCATTTCACAATTACCCCCACTACCGCGCTACAATTACCCCCACTACCGCGCTACAATTGAGACCTGCTTGGATGCGAACACTGTCAGTCTGTTGCCAACTAGCGAACGATGAGCACCTTGTACGAGCTTTGCTTGCAACGAGTTATAACTCACAAAGATTTGTTCCCAATCTCCTGTTTACAAGAAAATATCCCTGTAACAATAAAGCAGGATATCAAAGAGTA
Organism: Neoaliturus tenellus; assembly: GCA_030545055.2. Classification (NCBI taxonomy): domain Eukaryota; kingdom Metazoa; phylum Arthropoda; class Insecta; order Hemiptera; family Cicadellidae; genus Neoaliturus; species Neoaliturus tenellus. The sequence goes on from CM061535.1 coordinate 25,496,299, forward strand.
CAAGAGAGAAAATAGAGGGTATTCGGAATACTCCTGGTATAAGTTCCAAGATGGGGAAAAGTTTTGTAGGCCTTGTGGCGATGCTGCCGTCAGAGACCTTCGACGATTCGTACAGGATGGCGGTATAAAACAGTTCGGATTTCTAGCACCGTTGTTTAGATTTGAAAACTACAAGGACACCTGTGCTATTTGTTCCATGCCATTGTATCGATGGAAAAAATTTCGAACAGTTTAAACAAACTTCTGTACCCCCACCACTTTCTACCCCCACCACTTCTTACCCCCACCACTTTTCCATGTACCTCCAAGCGCTGTGCCTTGTCTTCATTTCTACTCCAGCAGCCAACCTAGCAACATCAGGATGTCTCTGAACGTCAGTTGCGCAAGTTACGAGGAGGTGAGCATCAAGACTCAGCAGGAGCTAAATGACTTGTACAAGGAGTTGCAACTGATGGTGGCACGAGGCTACCGTATAAACGTGCAAGTTTACGCTTGCAATATACGGAACACCAGGCAGCCAAAGGAAGACCCTGGACACTCCTCGACAGCTTCCTCACCGACATCCATGAAGACCGAGCCGGACAACTTGGACTACTTCAGCTGACTAGCAGTTGTATTTCTTGTCCTAACCATTGTAGAATATGTTTATTTCTTCATTATATTAAAGAACTAAAAGAGCAAAAAACACCTATCTTGTTACTGACATACGAGCTCAGTAACACGATAGGTTTTTTTAAAACACAGTTTGAATGACCTTGAAACTTCCCCCTCCACTGCTTTGCTACCCCCCACCACTTGACTATTGGTGTACATGGCACATCGCAATTGGAAACCTCATTCCATCTTCAACAGCCAAACCGACAACATCAACAATGGCAAACCAACCAACAGATGAAAGATGTCCTCACGCATGCTGTGACTTCGTCCACGAGTTAGAGAAGAGGATGCAAGAGAGGGCGATAAGAAGAAAGCAGATCCACTCAGAAAATATTATGATAGTGAACGGCTATCTCTTATTGTTTGGACTTATTATGGTTGTACTGTTCATCCTGTACGGCATAGTTACATGTGTCGGCAAGGTTGCGGAAGAAAACGCTCGCCACCATCAGTTGGAAAGTTTCAATGTTACTTTGTAGGTTATCCTTTTTTTAAAAACTCCGTTTGGATGACCTTGAAATTTCCCCCACTACTTCACCAAGCCTCCCACCACTTCACCATGTTCCTGCATGAGCATCACATCAACCGTCATTCCTTGTCCGACAAGCAACCATGGCAGACAACAACACCATCAGCCAAGCTGACTCCACTTCTGATGTCGGTACAAGTACGGGTTGGACACTGTCCATCGATAGTGTACACTATTTGGAAACGATTTGCGAACGGATGAAGGAAATACTGCGGGACAACCCTGGGATCGTAATACAAATGAATTTAAATTATGATTGGTCCCAAGTTAGAATGCAAGGGGACGATAACAACGGTCAACAATCTCCACAATATTCGCCGATGTCCCCGATCTACCCTTACGGCGAGTCTGACGTTGATGAAGATGAGGTTAATGAGGATGTGGGGGACAACGAGGCTGAAGAGTAGTAACCTTCATTCCTTTTTTTAAAACCCAAATTGGATGACCTTGAGAATTCCCCCTCCACTATTTCCTTTTTTAAAACCCAAATTAAATGACCTTGAAAATACCCCCTCCACATACTTTTGGTTTACCCCCTCTACTTTTCAATACTGTTACCACAGTCTGTAGCTCACATCATTCCTTGCTTAGCTATCATGGCGGACAGCACTCTTTCTCAAGTTGACTCCACTACGGATGAAGAATGGCCATTTTCCTGGAATGTTCATCTGCAAGACTCGGCAGAAGTGGATATGTTGCATGAGAAGTTGGTGTATGTATTAAACGAAAACCCCAACATTGAATGTAGAATGACTATGGATTTCGATGCGACAGGGGTCCACACTCAACCTTCCACTTCCAGCCAGCCTGAGCCTCAGCTTCAGCCAAAGAACTTTACACATCTTTACACTCCAATACGGCCGGAGGATGTGGTTATCAGCGAGGCGGACTCAACTACGAGTTATATTGAGCCGACAAATTGGAAGCTTGTTGTTGACACCTTACACAAGGTCGACTTAGTATGTGACAAATTAAAGGAATTGATGATGCAAGATCCTGGTCTTCGTTTTAAAATTGATTTGTTTTTCATCTGGGGAGCACCTGCTCGGGGTTCTTCGTCTGACAGCTCTCCAAGTACAACGGACGAGGAGGAGGACGACTAATTATCTTTTTTAAAACTCCGTTTGGATGGCCTTGACCTTTCCCCCTCCACTAAGTTTATTTAAAGTGCACTCTCACTGGTTGCAGCATCATTTCATCGCGCACCTTCACCACAGCAACATGGAGAGTCAACTCAACTACTGTTGCGAACAGAAATGTTTTTCATGGCCGAATGACATTGATGTGGTGGATGGTCTGGCGTGTAGAAAATGTGAAGCTTTTGGTCAATGCATGTGTAAGTGCAAGTCTTGGAAGAAGCCGAAACCAGAGTTGAAGACATTCCATGTGTACCAGATGAGAGGGCATAAGTACACTTGTTGCCCTGAACGTTGCATTGAATTCACACTAAAACAGCTAACTGGCTGCAAATTGTGCAACAATCATTTTGCAGGTTTTTGCAAACATTATTTAGGAGCCTGTCAGTACAGATCAACTTGGCATACAGAAGCACTCACTATCAATGAAATCGCTATAGATACACAAGAGTAGTCTTTCTACTCTTTTCTTTTTTAAAACTCCATTTGAATGACCTTGACCTTTCCCCCTCCACTCACCTTAGTTTATATAAACCCCATTCCCACTGACCACAGCATCACTTCATCGTGCTCCCTCGTCAAAGCAGCATCAACTATGGAAAGTAAGCGCATCTCATGTTGTGAGCATAGGTGTTTGGAGATACAAGGCGTCACATATTGTGCAAAGAAGCGTTGGGAGGAAGAGACGGGGACGACCTATTGCTGTGAGGATAAGTGTTTCCTCTTACCAAAGTGGCAAGTGGATGGGCTGGCCTGCCGGCAATGTGAATGCTTCGGATGTTGCAGGTGTAGATGCAAGAACCAACAGCTGCCACCACCGGTACTACAAACTTTCAAAATCTACAAATCCAAATACTTTTATACTTGTTGTCCGCAGCGGTGTATTAAGTTTCACTTCTCCAATCTTACCAATTGTCGGAAGTGCTACGGACAACCTGATGGGTGGTGCACCTGTTTTCTGGACTCCTGCCGCTACAGATCGGATTGGTTTACAGATCCGTTAGAAATTGATGAAGTCGCCCAGGAAGCACAAGAGTAGTCTTTCTACTCTTTCACTTTTTTAAAACTCCGTTTGGATGACCTTGAGATTTCCCCCTCCACTTCCCCATATACCTAGAGTACACAGAGCCTGACAGTCAGTCACTCGGTGGCTGTCGTGGGGTGCGCATCGGTGTCGGCGCTCCGTTGTTAGGTTTTCAAGGTCACAGTAATATGAAATTGTTGGTGTTGTGCTGGTTAAAGGTCACCTGAGGGATAACCGATTGCCCATTTAGGCAGAGTCATGTCAGAAACTCGAGTTTAACTTGGCACTTTTGCCGTTTCTCGTCGAAAATTCGCTCCAAGTGGTCAAGGTCACGGGGACTCTGACTGAAACTCGGAGCGTAGTGCGAGAAACGGCAAAAGTGCTAAAAAATTTTAAGTTTCGGCGTGACCTTGACCTTAGTGGCGTCGGTGACGTCATTTTTATGACGTAAGGGGTGATGACGTCATCAGCACGTCATTTTTGTGACGTCATGAGTGTGACGTCATGAAAGTGACGTCATTAGTGATGACGTCATCGATGACGCAATCGATGACGTCATCGATGACGTCATCGGTGAGGTCATTGACCTCGATGACGTCATCCCTCAGGTGACCTTGAACTGGGCCAGCACCAACAATTTCACACTACTGATGACGAAGTAGAAGACACCTTATCCATCAGGTTGGCGTTGGTCAGTGTGAGCAGCAAGAAGTATAGCTGGAACGAGAAGCAAGCTCTATGTTAGGTGCTTGAGCTGCTCAAAGGGGAAGATGACGATGTAGAAGACACCTTATCCATCAGGTTGGCGTGGGTCAGTGTGAGCAGCAAGAAGTATAGCTGGAACGAGAAGCAAGCTCTATGTTAGGTGCTTGAGCTGCTCGAAGGGGAAGATGACGAAGTAGAAGACACCTTATCCATCAGGTTGGCATGGTCAGTGCGAACAGCAAGAAGTATAGCTGGAACGAGGAGGAAGGAATTATAAACAACAACGATTATAGCTTCTCGTTATTACTCCTAAAGAGAAATTAGCAAGCCCCGTGGAATAACCTTGATGTGTATGATCTTTAATAACAAATAATTTTGTATGACCTGCAGTTACACGTGGCTGGAAACTCCAGATAATTAAAAATGTGCTGACTAACACCATGATTTTATTATATTTGACCATCCGAAATCTTGTGTAGCCTTCTTTAATGAGAAAAATTAAATGCTCTACCTACAGAAATATCATGCTTATTTAATCAATATCTCAAACCACCATTGTAATCAAACTTTCCGAATAGTAAATTTTTTCATTGTTGGATAATTGTTGTTGTTGACTACAGTATTTGTATCTGCTTGTTGAAAACTTTCATTGTTAATATCGGAACTTGTGATAAAAAGTTATTGTTGAAATTTTGCTATTGTCAAATTATTGCAACTTGTAATTTATTGTAATTGTTGATTTTATGGTTAAGCTCTTAACTTTTTTATATTAAGTTATGTTATTAGAATTTTTTAAATTTTTTATTATTGTTGTTGACATTTGTATAACCTGATAGGCCTACAACAACATTCTTTAAACACTTTTTCACTAACTTTCAAATTTTTAATAACCATCATATCAGTCTGTATTGAACTCTTTTCACCACAGCTTACTTAGTCTTTTTTTCAGTAGTAGATTATATTGCATGTCACCCCTTGTCAACTTAGAGTTATGAATGGTTATTTGCATTTTGCCAACGTTACTTAGTTTGGACTCAGTTTCTCCACTGCATGAACAGTTTGATTCCTCAATCATGCATTGCTTTGTATTGTATATCTGTGAATTGGCGTGTTTCCGTTAATAAATAAATAGTTCATTAAAGAATTAAAAAATAATCATAGTAAAATTTTAAAAAACAATTCATCTAATTACTTTCGGTAGATATGCCTCCCCCAGAAGCGAGTAGGAATCATAGAACAGAAAAATGGCATTGTAACAGTACCTGGAAGTAATATTATTCATTCGGTGAACTCGTGCTAAAATACGCTGAGGCCTGCTCCTCCCGAATCACCTGACACACGCCCGTTTTGGTTCTGTCTTTTGTCCTGTGTTGTTCTATTTTCTATTTAACAATATGGCGGCATGTGGAATGATTTTCACAATGTAAATCTCACAAATTTGTTCAAGCATAAAAATTATTCTTTACCACCCTCTATTAATTTAATACTTAATTAGGTTCTGAAAATGTTATTACAATAAGCTCAGAAGCGCTTTTATATTTAAAAAACATTGACATCCATTTTTTCTTATTAAAACTTTAGGTAGATAAAAGAAGTTGAAACTAACGGGAGTTTCAAGCAGGACATTACAACTTACATATATTTATTGATATAATCGCTTATTGCCAATAAATAAAATAAAACCTAAATTTATTATAGTATTAATATGTAGGAAAAACTTTTCAAGTTTTTTAACTTGTGGCTCGATCGTTCCAAATGAAACTGTTGAGAGCCCTTGTGGCAATTGTATTAAAATATGTCTTCACTGACGTTAAGCTTTCTGGCCGTGCAGTTTTGTTTGATGAAACAAAATTTTAAAACATTAAGCAACTCATAAAGTTCAGCTTTACTAGATCGATCTTATACATAGGCTTACTTCCTACGGATATTAAGATGAACTTTTGATGACTCCAAACTGATTTTTATGGAAATTAAAACATCTAGTTAGTACCATTGAGTCTTGTGAAGGGGAACATTTTAATAGAACTTTTACTAGTGCTCATGTCGGTTTGATTTTTTATTTGAGAGTGACAAAGCTTGGAGTATTTATGTACAAACTGACTCTACAGGTACTTACAGAGTTATTAAAAAAGAATGGTGCAAAAGTAACGTTGACTCATTTGTTACTCTGAGTTGCAAAGTTATGAAAACAGAAAAAAAACTGTTTCTGGTATTAACAAGTTTTAATGTACGTTAAATTATGCACTAAAAATGCTCAATGTGAGCTCCATTAGAAAGTCTGCAAATATCCAAGCGAAATTCCAACTCAGCCCAGACATTCTGTAGCATTTCCTGGGTTATGGACTGCACGGCTTCTGTTATTCGATGTATTATTTCTTGCAGGGTTTGAGGCATAGGAGGGCAGTACACTTTGTCTTTGATAAACCCCTACAAGAAAACATCATATGGCGTTAAGTCAGGCATTTTAATTCAGTCTGTAGCTATGTAGAATGTCTAGGCTGAGTTGGAATTTCGCCTGGATATTTGCAGACTTTCTAATAGAGCTCACATTGAGCATTTGTAATGGATAATTTAATGTAAATTAAAACTTGTTAATACAAGAAACAGTTTTATCTTGTTTTCATGATTTAGTAACTCAGAGTATACAAATGAATTAAACTTACTTTCGCACCATTCTTTTTAAATAACCTTGTATTTAGTATCTAATAAATTTATTTGAATTTTTTATTTTCAATGCCTTTTTAACGCCTAGTATGTCACCTATCGGAAGAAAATGAAAGGTAGTAGAACCATGGAGAGACACTCTACTAGCGAGGGGTCCCAAACACGAGTTTTTTGTCTAACTAAACGTTAAATAAGAGATGTAAATGTCACCTGATAAGAAAAGGTTAAGAAGTAGTTGAACCCCGAAGAGGCGTCCCAGAAGAGGTGGGTGCCAAGCATGAGCCTGGGCACCTCGACGGTGATGGTGCGGTTGACGTCTTCAGGGTCGGGGACCTGACGCACGGAGGGGCCAATGAAGGTACTGAATGTCCACGCCATGACGGTCAAGAGCGTGCCGACACCGATGATGAGCAACAGACGACGTACACGCTGCATGGTCCTCGTGCGGTGGCGGGCGTTCGACTCCACGAACAGTGGGTGCGAGTTGATCTGAGTGGAAGAGCAGGTTTCAATTTATTTTGATAGAGAATTTCAATTTATTAAAAAATAGGTATTTCCACAAGAATTTCACAACTTTGGAATTTCATAGTTATGATTTTTGAGAACTTACGGAATTATGGTGTCAGTTTTTAGGAAAACACAAGATTTAACTCGTGTAGTTCGCTGTACAAAATCAAACTGTCAGAAGAAGTGGTGATTGGTGATGTTGAAATGTCTGACTTCACTACACACGAGTTTAATATAGCTGAGCACGAGTCATTGGTTGGAAGTATCAGTTTTTCACTACATACCTGCCACTCATGAGATTTATGAAATTAAACCATGCATGACTGATTACTGTTTTATAGTGCAAAATTTAAAACCATTAACTGAAACTTCTTGTAATATCAGAGAAACCATTAATAATTTAAACATTAAGGTAGCCGGTAGTCTTATCTCCGATTTAGCTTGGTCTATAACTTTTGCAGATGATGTTCGATTAAGCAAACCGTTCAAAGAATAAAATCAAACCTTGGATTACTGCTGGGGGTTTTGACCCCTTAGGTGGGTACTATCGAATGGTATAGATTTCAAACTGTTACAAATTTGTTCCGGTGTTTACACTTCATTGACTGGGCTATAGTTATTCAAAGAATAAAACCAAACCTTGGATTACTGCTGGCATTGTTCATCAATCCGGGTCAGAGATGGGACGAGCAAGCGACTAAATAGTCAACGTTTTAACGCAGGCCTTAAAACACATTTTTTAAATCATTGGAAAGTTAAAAACATAATATTAAAGGCAGGAAAACTTGTTTCTCTTGTAATTTAAGAACTGAAATAAATACAACAAACCAAAACTAAAGAACATTTTTTTTTTACTTTTTAAAGTAAAGAAAAATAATAATAATAACTTCCCAATTGAAAAATTTTGGACGATAAAAAAGGGTTGGGAGTAATCAAACGAGTATCCAATTAATTAAACTAAGGCATGATGTTGGAGCGGGGAATATATAGCCAGTGCTGCCCCCTAAGCAATCCGTAAGTCAGGTTTTGACCGATTATCTCTGTAAGCAAGATATCAAAGTCTTATAAATGATTGTTAGAATCCAACTTGACAAATACCTAACTATAAATACTACAATTTTTCAAAATCGGTTTGGGTTAAGAAAGGATAGAAATATAAATGCCCATTTATTCTTCTTACTTCATGAAATCCGATGCATGATATCCGATTGAAACCAATGAGGGCAACTCCACGGACACCATGGTTCCCTGATTTTTCACAGAGAATGGTGTTATCGACCCTATGGAATGCTTTCGATAAATCACAGAACGCCCCCCAAAGCTGCCTCTCGTTGTTCAAGTTTAAATAAAACGTCCTGCACAAAATCGACAATTCCTTCGGTGGTTGAGCGATTTGCTCTGAAGCCAACGTGAGGACGTAGAATGCAACCTAAGTAATACTCAGTAACCTAAGTACTCAGTTTTCGAACCAAGATATTATTTTTGGCTAAATGATTCTGTAGTCCGGAGCAAACAATTTTCTCCAAGACCTTTGACAAAGCATAGAGAAGAGCAACTGGCCGATAGTTGTTGAGGTCGCTTTTTCCCATTTCTCAAATATGGTAAAAAACCTATCAGTCTTATAAACATCAGAGAAAATTCCGCAGGAGATAGGGGGATTAAATAGATGAACTAGCGGACTAATAGTAACGGGGTGTATTTGCTTTAAGAGACTACTTGAAATACCGTTTAACTTCTGGGGAAAACTCTTTGATTTGTGTGAAAGGATTGCTTGTTTGACTTCACATTAACTAGTGGGGAAAAACAAGGAATGGCAGGTGAATGCTGCTGAACCAAATTGTGAGTGACATGGGTTAAAGAACTAAAAAGTGGCCGGTTAATAATATTTTCGAAATGGCTATTGAACAATTCCACAACCCTAGATGTCGAGGAGACCAACTTGCCGTGGTGTTTAATGGGTGGAATCTGAAAAGATGACTTGGGGCTCACACGTCTCCCTGCGAACAACATTCCAGAGAGATTTTTGAATGCAAGTAAAAGCTTACGAAAAAGCTTTTTCCTCAATATTAAAATGGCTTTCAAGGTTGGATCCTTAGTTTTACGGACCAAAATACCCAAATCAACATTTTTATTGGCAAACTCCTTTAATTCCTAACTCAATGATCTTTTATTTTTCCCTTTAACTTTTTACAAATTGTTCTTAATAGAAAAGAGTTGTCAAAATATCGATGCATGATGTATGAAAAAGATTTAAACCTCTTATTAACCCCCTTAATTCCGTGCAAAAACTCCAGTCCACATTTGACAAACTGTCCATGAAATTCAAAACATTTCGTTTAGATAAAAATCATTCGTACAAAAACAAATCAACTGGTTTACAGTATGATTTTATCCTTATCAGTTGCGAATCGTGGTCTGATAATGTGTTAAAACAGGAAGTACATGATATCAAATAAAGTTCAATGTTAGTTATAACATTGCAAGCAGAGATTCGCTGTTGTCAGTGATCCTAGTAGGAAACATTTCTAATTTATGAAGAATAAATGACATAAAAACATTTCTTAATTACAAAACCTTTGAATCTTTAGAATTAAACAGAATTAATATTCCAATCACCACACTCCAATATTTAATTATTACTTTTAAATGCAAGGTACAATAGCCTTTCGAACATATCAATGAATTCCTGGATATTCTTATGTAGAGGTCTATACAAACAAACTTGTTTCTGGCACTTCTCGTGTTTAAATGATAAATGGAAGAATGATTAAAAGTGTCCGGTTCAGTTCCAGGTAGGTTGTTTTGTCTAGAAAAACTGTATCCATGTGGAGATGATAGGGGAGGTGACAAAGGAGGGAAATCTTAAATTGTCAGCAGTACACGTTCAGAAATTATTAGAGATTTGCCAGACTGAGGGCACAGGGGCAGCTCGAGCTTGAGGTGATGTTGGCTCAGGAGCTGGGTCAGGACTGGACACAATGAGAGATGTGTCGTGAGCACTGGAGCCAGATGGTCGCACCTGCACAGGAACAGTCGACTACACCGACGTCCTCTCACCTTCGCCGTCAGCTCGCACTGGGGTAGTCATTGCCGACGATCCCACAACTTCACTGTCAACACGCACTGGAGCTGTCACTGTCAACGATGTCACACCCGCCTCATTAGCTGACATTTTGTTGACAGTCTCTCGGAAGAACTTCTTAAAGTAATCAGTCAACAGTTCTTGCCAAGACGATTGTAGTGAAGGCCATGCCTCGTGAGATGCGATCTCTTAGTATGAGTATCTCCGATATGAGCTTCTTAAATTTAAATATATTATTAAACAAAAATGAAATTAACATTTTATCGGTAAGGCACGTCATTTGTCAGGATGTTGGTTATCCAGCACCTGAGAGTGAGTTGAGAACTGATTCCCTGGGAAACAGTCAGTGGGACCGGTTCGTGAAGATTTGAATCATTTGAACCAGCTAGCACAATTATGAAGTCTTTTCAGAAAAGTTACTGATCATGCTAAAGCTACCCCTCACAACATGCTTTGATTTTCGCTCCAGGTTTTTAATTAACGAAAACGTCCAACTCACTCTCTAAATCCTTCAGATACTTACAAAAATATCGACCCTGGCTGCCTGATAACAATACGATTCTTTTCCTCTTCAAGTGCCGGTGATGTTTGGCTGGTTGCAGCCGAGGGGAAACATCCTCTGGACCAGGCCTGAACTTGGAATTGATGCGATGTGCAATGAGGAGATGAATCATTGGCGAGTAGGCCTACGGATAATTTATTATTAACCTCAACGGAGAACGATTTTTCAGAAATCGGCATAGGGTTTGCTTTGTGTTTAGGAGTAATAAACTCATTTACTCCTGTCAATTTCGATATTTTCTTGCTACTAATCAGATCTTGCAACAAAGTATTAATTCACACCGTAAAATTTCAATTATAGCATTCTTATCCTTCGGTTCATCACTTAGTTTGGAATTAGAGTTGTTCTGGTTATTTTTATCTTGAGTTTGAGCAATTTAATATCTTCCTCGGCTTTTTCTTCGTAGCACAAGGATTCCACAAAACTCTCCTTCCTCTTACTCTTTTCAGACTCAAGTAACTTTTGTAGCAGTTTGATTTCGTTAACTCAGTAAGAGTACTCATTAAACTCCATTAACTCATTTATTAACTGTGTTTGAAGCGCCAAGTCTAATTAAAACTAAAGTCATATCCGGAATTAAGTCACCGATAGGATAAGGATAGGAATTAAGTCACCGATAAATTCTTTGAGTATTTATCGGAGATTGACACAAGGGCTCCATAGATATTGATAATAAAATCGATAACCTCATCATTGACATGCTCGTTTTCCGCAACATGAATCAAATTTCCGCGTTCTCATAGGGTGATTGGTTTGGTTATTTTATGTAAAGCCTGCATTAAATGTAACGCAAACGTAGTACAGATCCGTAATGCGGGTTGCCTACTCGAGTACGGAGGCGCAGCCAGAAATATCAACAGCTTGGTTCTGATTGAAGCCGCTGGATGTCGCGGGCGTTCACTTCTTGCAGATCAAACGCTCCTACGTTAACCTCTGTGGGTTTTTTTTCGCAAAATCAGTAAGTTTTCTCTCAATGTGAAAGTTTTATCTTGTACAGATGTTCTTGAGACATTTTAATTTTTTTTCATTTTTTACAAGATTGGGTGTGTCTTGACATTTGATTTGAGTAAAAAAACCGAATCTGTTGTGAGTTTTTTTTATGAAAAGAAAATTACAGAATGATGGAATTAACTGGTTCTGTTACAGTCCTTAAAGTGAAACATGCACTGGTTGAACATAAACCCAGCCTGTAATGCAATAAAAGCCAACCACAAGGAAAGTGGTGATGTGGGAATTGAAAGTGTAACAGGTAAAAGGCTGTAAACCCTGTCTTTGATGTAAAACTAAAGCAAAATGCAGTGATTTGAGTGCGGTCTGGTGACTTGGGGGTGCGATGAAGCCAATTTCTCATTTCTCATTCCACACAAATAAGAATTGGACAACCGATTTTAAATTTGATGTAGTACACATTCAGTACCTGCCTAGTTCGTTTCACCTCAGAAATAAAAATCTCTACCTTAATAGAGCTGTTGAAGTACATTAAATAGTATTTTTAAGCAAAGTTATGGTTTATAAAGAAAATATTTAATAACAATATGATGTAAATTATAGGATACATACAACTTCTCATACGTAAATGTTTATATGAAAGGAAACTTGTTAGTGTTAGTAGATTGTCTAGATCTAAGTCTGAAAAAAAGCTAGGGAATGAAAATGTTGTGCTAAATTGTAACACCCAAGTAGGCTACTATTATGATAGGTAATCATACCTGCATTCTGGATATATTTATTCTTTCGATTTACCCAACACTTTAGGTAAAATGTAAATTCTTTGAAATCAATATATTGATAGACAAAAGTTGAAAAACGAATACCGTAGTTCGAAATCAGCATACATTACTAAGTTACTTGATGTTGGTGAGATAGGATAAATGAACATTTCGTCACACTAACTCAAATCGGACTAAAAACTTACAATCGTACATGTTGGAACATGGCTGGACCGATACAAGTACTCGTAAATAACTGTCAACTTTGTTACACTTTTTAAATATCTTTAACGTATTTTCCATTTGATTTTAACCATAAAAACAAATGAGGTACCCATTAGTCGAACGATTATGTATTTAAATATACCACTTAGTTTATCTCTGATTAATTATTGTTCCCAAGAACTCTTTAAAAAAACCTGCATCACTTAATATACACATTTTTACAGAAACCCTCAATGAATAATAGTTTTAAAATACTTTTAGATCAATTTTACAGTATTTGTTTCTGCTGTGCAAAAATGTACATTAGAACTAAAAAAATAATCCAAATACTAACATTAAGTTTTATGAAAATAAGTCACCTGAATGTCAAAGAACTATCGAAAATCAAATAAACAGACTTTTATTATATCAGAATTTTCCACAGTATTGTCAAGTTCGCCGAAGGTGGCAAAGTGTGGGGACTAATTAAGGGGGTGGGCTTCTAGCCCAAGAGGAAAACAAAAGTGCGGGGTCTTTCTTTACTCGACGCTCCTTTGATATATGATAACAATTAAGGTCTTGTTGAAAGCTGGCAGTCTAGCCGACTTTGACGTCCAGGGTGTTTATAAAAGAAAAGCGGAATTTTAACTGTTATTTAAATTGAATGGAATAATTTAATTCATAATTATATATTCTAAGAGAGTTAGTAACCAAATCTTTTGCATGCATTATGAGCACAGTTCAGTATGAACAGTTCATATGAGTGCAGTATGAAACAGTTCAATATGAGCACAATTAATTGTCCTGCAAATGGGCGGTATTTAAAATGGAAAGTTGTTTTGTGGTGTTTTGAAGTTTCTAATTACATTTCATAAATGGTAAATAATTCATTGAGTAGGCCTAATCTTTAAAAAAAAAAAAAAAAAAAAAAAAAAAAAAAAAAAAAAAAATTAAATAACTGATACGTCGGAAATCTGTCTGATATAGTCAAATTTTACCTTCAGAAGATTTACATAAATATTTTGGTAGATTCAATTTGTTAAATTTAAATCAGAAAATAAAAAATTCATAATAAATTCAAAATATATTTATTAAAAAAAAGTACAAATTACAATATAGCACCTCATATAAAACAAAAAACCAAACAAACTTAAAGCTAAATTTAAACATATGAACTAAACCTATACATGGGAAGAATGCCTTTGTGTTTACGCAGTCGCAATTATACAGCCTATGGTTTCTAGGAGCAAAATAATTGAATCTAAAAAGCAAAACATTATAATAAAGTCATTAAAAATACAAATTTATAAAACTGATGAATTTTGTAATTATTAAAGAAACGGTTAAGGAAAATGACATACGAATTTGAAAATTAATTTTAAAAGGGATGAAATTAAATATAAAGGAGTTCTAGCCAGTGGCAGTCGGTGAGAGGGGGGAAACCGTGTCAGATACGTCTTCTTCAAAAATTTGTATCACTAGAATAAAGTAAATGGAAGAAGACTGTAAAGTAAGTGGTATAAAGATAACTACAGTAGCCTACTTAACAAAATTTTGCAGAAGTACTGTATTCTAATGTGTGGTAAGCCCCCGCCGTGTCCGTGTCTCCCATGCCGAAGCCGGCCGCTGCCGCCGCCGCCGCGCCGCCCCTGTCGAGGCAGGCCGCTACCGTCGTCGCCGCCGCGCCGCCCCTGCCGAGGCAGGTAGTGTACCCATTTGGCACACTCCCTCTGTTTATGGCCTTCGCATCAAACCCTCGTCAAACGGCCATTAAACACCGGTCACCCCAAGCTGTACCCATTTGACGCTTGTACCCATTTACCACTGTACCCATTTAGCATGCATTCAGAATAGATAGTATGGTCAGGCCCACCATAGTCCTGATGAATAATAAGGATCAATCCAATCCCAATTCTAATAACCATTGTGTTAGATGCTTTTTCAGAGATAAATTCAAGAATTCAAAATATGGTTACCCTGTGAATTAGACTAGACATTCAGATGTAAAAATCCAGCTAATAATTGATATTGAAATGATTTTAAAGTGTATACTCCTAACCTAGATTATTGTAAGGTAAAATATCAATCTAGGTAGCAACAGGAATATAAAAGTTTGGCATACTAACATGGTTCCAAGAGCCAAGAACTCTGTAGAAGGCCTTGCTTCGAATCGCAAAATAGAAGTACTTGGTAATGCTGTGGGCGAAGAAAAGAAAGCTGATGGTGGCAGAAGCCATCTGGTCGCCGTTGTAGGTGTCGAACACAAGGTACATCAGGATGAGGCTGAACTGGAGGAGCATGAGCAGAGAGGTGAAGCCCGCATAGAGCATGCGCAGAACCTGCAATGCTCCGCCGCTCTCCTCGTAGTACTCGAAGATCCAGAACCCGGAGATCTTCATGAGTTGGATGTGAGGCCACATGTCCCCCACGAACCCGTGCTTGCGGACCTTCTGCATCACCATCCTGGCTGAAAACACGAGCAAACGATGAATCATGAGTTGGATATGAGGACACATGCCCCCCACAAACCCTTGCTTGCGACCTTCTGCATCACCATCCTTGCTGGAAACACGAGCAAACGATGAATCATGAGTTGGATATGAGACCACATGTCCCCCATGAACGCGTGCTTGCGGACCTTCTGCAACACCATCCTGGCTGGAAACACGAGTAAACGATGAATCATGAGTTGGATATGAGACCACATGTCCCCCACCAACCCGTGCTTGCGGACCTTCTGCAACACCATCCTGGCTGGAAACACGAGCAAACGATGAATCATGAGTTGGATATGAGGACACATGCCCCCCACAAACCCTTGCTTGCGACTTTCTGCATCACCATCCTTGCTGGAAACACGAGCAAACGATGAATCATGAGTTGGATATGAGACCACATGTCCCCCACGAACCTATGCTTGCGGACCTTCTGCATCACCATCCTGGCTGGAAACACGAGCAAACGATGAATCATGAGTTGGATATGAGACCACATGTCCCCCACGAACCCATGCTTGCGGACCTTCTGCATCACCATCCTGGCTGGAAACACGAGAAAACGATGAATCATGAGTTGGATATGAGACCACATGTCCCCCACGAACCTATGCTTGCGGACCTTCTGCATCACCATCCTGGCTGGAAACACGAGCAAACGATGAATCATGAGTTGGATATGAGACCACATGTCCCCCACGAACCTATGCTTGCGGACCTTCTGCATCACCATCCTGGCTGGAAACACGAGCAAACGATGAATCATGAGTTGGATATGAGACCACATGTCCCCCACGAACCTATGCTTGCGGACCTTCTGCATCACCATCCTGGCTGGAAACACGAGCAAACGATGAATCATGAGTTGGATATGAGACCACATGTCCCCCACGAACCTATGCTTGCGGACCTTCTGCATCACCATCCTGGCTGGAAACACGAGCAAACGATGAATCATGAGTTGGATATGAGACCACATGTCCCCCACGAACCTATGCTTGCGGACCTTCTGCATCACCATCCTGGCTGGAAACACGAGCAAACGATGAATCATGAGTTGGATATGAGACCACATGTCCCCCACGAACCTATGCTTGCGGACCTTCTGCATCACCATCCTGGCTGGAAACACGAGCAAACGATGAATCATGAGTTGGATATGAGACCACATGTCCCCCATGAACGCGTGCTTGCGGACCTTCTGCAACACCATCCTGGCTGGAAACACGAGCAAACGATTAATCATGAGTTGGATATGAGACCACATGTCCCCCACCAACCCGTGCTTGCGGACCTTCTGCAACACCATCCTGGCTGGAAACACGAGCAAACGATGAATCATGAGTTGGATATGAGGACACATGCCCCCCACAAACCCTTGCTTGCGACCTTCTGCATCACCATTCTTGCTGGAAACACGAGCAAACGATGAATCATGAGTTGGATATGAGACCACATGTCCCCCACGAACCTATGCTTGCGGACCTTCTGCATCACCATCCTGGCTGGAAACACGAGCAAACGATGAATCATGAGTTGGATATGAGACCGCATGTCCCCCACGAACCCATACTTGCGGACCTTCTGCATCACCATCCTGGCTGGAAACACGAGAAAACGATGAATCATGAGTTGGATATGAGACCACATGTCCCCCACGAACCTATGCTTGCGGACCTTCTGCATCACCATCCTGGCTGGAAACACGAGCAAACGATGAATCATGAGTTGGATATGAGACCACATGTCCCCCACGAACCTATGCTTGCGGACCTTCTGCATCACCATCCCTGGCTGGAAACACGAGCAAACGATGAATCATGAGTTGGATATGAGACCACATGTCCCCCACGAACCCATGCTTGCGGACCTTCTGCAACACCATCCTGGCTGGAAACACGAGAAAACGATGAATCATGAGTTGGATATGAGACCACATGTCCCCCACGAACCTATGCTTGCGGACCTTCTGCATCACCATCCTGGCTGGAAACACGAGCAAACGATGAATCATGAGTTGGATATGAGACCACATGTCCCCCACGAACCCATGCTTGCGGACCTTCTGCAACACCATCCTGGCTGGAAACACGAGAAAACGATGAATCATGAGTTGGATATGAGACCACATGTCCCCCACGAACCCGTGCTTGCGGACCTTCTGCATCACCATCCTGGCTGGAAACACGAGCAAACGATGAATCATGAGTTGGATATGAGACCACATGTCCCCCACGAACCCATGCTTGCGGACCTTCTGCTTCACCATCCTGGCTGGAAACACGAGTAAACGATGAATCATGAGTAATTTAGCTAAAACTAAACATTGTTGATAAACATGCACGTACAAATTTGATACTTTTTGAAATTGATACATTGAAAACGTATAGTTAAAAAATTAGGTTAATTTAACGCGATTTTCGTTGCATCATTTAAAAGTAAATTATAATTTTACTCTAAACTTTATTCCTAAAGAAATAGTTACGTTCATCGAACTATCCCTATATACTTTATTCCAGTAAGTTCGTTAAGACCTGATTCCGAGTTCATGATATGTACATATTTTTTACGGTCTTATGGACATTGCCCATTTATTTTGGAAATTGGCTCAGGAGGCAGGTCTGTTGCAATGAGTATTTTTTAATTGTACACAATTCGAAGAGTAAAATCGTATATTTGTCAAATTGTATAAAAACGTGGCAGCAAAATCTGCATTACAAATCCGTTTTCTTAAGGAATGAGTACGTAAAATATTTAACATATTTTTTACTGGCATGATACATGTTGTTTGCAGTCGGAAATGAAAAACCCAACGTCTATAACACTCAAAAATCTACTTAAACCCATACTGCAAAGAATACAGAAGGTAGATATATGAAAAGATGGAAAATGGCAATCGATTACGACCGAACACACCGATTATCATCAGGCCCAAAGAGAGAATGGAGAGGATTATATTGATCGTATTAGTTGTTTGGTTACTTAGCTATAAAGAAAATCTATTGATGTAGAATGGTAGGTTTTGATGTAAATATATAGATAAATAAATAAAAATAACAGAACCAAGATGGTAGACAATAATACAAGAGACAATCAAGAGTCATGTGGCGTCATAATCACATGACTCTCTTCACTGCTATTTTCCAAAATTGTACCAATGAAGAATTATAGTGTACCGTACAAAAAAAAATAATTGCAAAATAACCAAATAAAATCTCAATAAACAAAATAAAAATAAAATACAAGAGCATACAGAAATAAAATACAAGTGACTAATAAAAAAAAACAAATTATATTACAATAAATGTTACACAACACCAACTAAACCATACACTAAACCCCATTGGTAACAGGTTATATATTGAACATAATGTGATAGTTGTCACCAATTTACTTTCTCATCTACCAACTTATCTCCATCCCTATATTTTTCTTTGAAAATAAACAACTCCTCCTATGCACTCATTAGGAACCAATGTGGTTTAGTTGATACGGGGACCAGACAGTAGAACCGTACTCCAGAACTGGACTAACCAGGGACTTGTAGAGAACCCCTAGAGTCGTAGGTGATCTGAAATCCTTAGTGGATCTGAAGATAATTCTGAGCAGGGAGTTGGCACGAGAGACGATATCGGATAGATGGTCAGTTGGGCTCAGAGTTGAATTCAGGGTTACCCCTTTTACTGTAGTATCTTGCCTTAATATTAATTCATAGATATTCTATACTGCTGTAATGGCATCACAAACCCTTCTGAATGAGAAAACAGAACATTTTTATGCATTGAGATGCATCGCATTGAACCTGCACCACTCATTGATGTTATTGAGGGAAAGCTGGAGTTGTTCTTGATTAAGGGAGGAACTTATCCTCGAGAAGATCTTAATATCATCTGCAAACAGAAGGTGGTGCACTAGAATGACCTGGACGACGTCGTTCATAAAAATGTTAAACACAAGAGGGCCCAGGTGAGATCCATGGGGCACACCAGATGTATCGGGAAAAGGAGCAGAATTAGAGCCATCACACCTGACCATGAGCAATCTTCCATTCAGATAACTTTTGAGCCACATGAGCAGAAAGCCAGTTATACCATACGTATCTAGTTTGGAGATCAACAGACGATCTTGTACTTTGTTGAAAGCCTTAGATAAATCTAAGTAAACTGAGTCAACTTATAAGAGTTAATAGTCAACTTATAACTGAGTTAATGAATACTGACATAACAAAGTCCTAGAATTCAAGAAGATTTGTAATCGTAGATCGGTTACGGAGAAACCTGTCCTGCTCGGCATATATAAACTTTCTGAGATGGAAATGTAGGTGGTCATAGACAATGCTCTCAAAGACTTTGGCTAATGCAGACACGATATCAATAGGACTGTAGTTCTTTACATCACAACGGTCTCCAGATATAAAGATGGGAAACACAAGATGGGAACTATAAAGCCAATTTTGAGACACAAGGGAACACTCCAACTGACAGCAAACCTGGGAAAAACACAGCCAGGTGTAGTGCCAGAACCGGAGCACAGTATTTAAGAACCAAGGGCGGTATGTCGTCCGGGCCTGCACCTTTGTTATGATCTAGGGATTCCAATCTGGCTTGAACATCAGTAGCAGTAATAACACACTGAGGGATAGACTCATTCCAACCAAATTCCAACTCAGGGATGGCCACAGCTGCATCATTAAACACAGAAGAAAAATGGTTGGCAAAGAGGTCTTATTTACCAGAAGCATCACCAGCAGAGAAAGTACCAAAGACCATTGTCGGGGGGATCGAAGGGTTGGATCTCAAATCATTCACATGACACCAGAAAGCTTTGATGTTTTCAGGAATACTCTCTTCAATTATATTTATGTATTCAGCGTGGCGCTGGCCACAGTATGAACTTTGCTCTCTCTTCTGAGCTGACTGAATATCAAGCAATCGTGATGCCTCTAAGTTGGCTTAAAACATTTGTGGGCAATCTTCTCTCTGATGACTAGGGTCTTGAGATCATTAGTAAACCATTTTGGGAAGGAGAAGTATCTGCCATTTTCAACGGGATATCGTGGCGAACTTGCAATTACTGCTCCCTTGTGCATCCGATAGTTGAGTACTGCTCTGTAGTGTGGTCCCCTCATCAGATCGCTATCAAGAATTCACTTAAGAGTGTCTAAAACTGTTTCTTCGCAGGATTGGAGTGCGCCATGGCTTCAGGTTCAGGGAGGTTCCTGTGGATCAATTAATTGGCTGACGCACTTGACATCCTCTCATTTTCTATCACGAGGGATCACCAAGATATTATATTTCTGTACAAGTTAATCAACAACTTCATTGACTCTCCTGAACTCCTTGAGGCAATATCCTTCAGATACTCACTCCGAACAAGGTCTGGAGATATCTTCTGGTGCAGATACCTGAGGGCTAACTATGAACTCAGTTCTACACTCGACCGTATACAGCGTCTTGGAAATGGGGTGCCATGCATGGTGGATTTTTTCGCTCCTTCAGTCAGCGTCTTCAAAAAGCAATGTGAAGCGGCTCTCTCATCGTATGTGATAAATTTCATTGAACTAGTCATTCTCTTTTCTAGTCACTTGCACACTCTTATGTTTAGCTTGCCAGATCATTTATGAATTTTTGCATGTTATTTATATAGTTGTTATTTAGTTTATAACACGTCATTACAATGTATTCTCATAATTCAATTTTCATTCAAGCTACTTTGTAAACTAGCACGCTTATAACTGTTCTTCTCTATGTATTCATTACAATCTTGCATGTTTATCTTTTCTAGCTCTCACATTAAGTATTATGATTTGTTGATTATGATATTATTGCATGTATTATTAAGTTACAGTACATTGTGATTTAGTTACTATTGTTATGATATTGTTAGCAATAAGGCCATAATTTCTTTCTCTTTTATTTCTGTAAAATGGTTTGTCCGTCGATGCAAATAAACAAATAAACAAAGGGTTTATTATTCATCTGAGCAACATTTTAAAAGCTAATCAATTAAATCCAATATAACAGAATAAAGAGGAAAAAATGGATCGATACACTACGCACCGCCTAATAAACCCAAACGTATATACAGACAGGTCCTAAAAGGACTGACACATTTTAATAAGAATTTTTATCAGCAAAATCTTTACTAGATTGTAACATTTTCATGATGCAAAAAAATTTGTGGTGCTCAATATATTTCAATATGGCCTTCGTTTAAGGCCCTGCAGGTGTCAAATAGATATAGTAAGATGGATAAGTGGATTTTCCACTGCTGCTGATTTTTTTTGAGGATTTTCCACAGGAATGCTGATATAACCGCACGCCAAACATGTTTCAGTATTTATGGAGAAACATGTGCAAAGGCATCTCTTATCCACTCTCGCAGGTGGTTCTGGTTTTTAATCTTCTCAGACTATACCATGTTCTTGACCAGAAAAAAAATCATGAGTTAGGTCTGGGCTACTTGGTAGCCATTGTATCCGACCTTCCCTCCCAACCCTCCGATCTTGAAAATGTCATTAAGAACATCCCAAACATTGTTTGAAAATGTGGTGTAGCACCATTCTGCTAGAAGTAAATTGGATCTACCTCAGTTTAAATTTTATCTATTTTGAGAAAATCAAAAAAGTTCCAGCATATCAAGATAAGTTGCACCGAACATAGAATTCTCTACAAAGAAAACTGTATAACCAAGAAATGCAGCAAAATCGTGCATTGTGCTAAATTTTTCTTTGACGTCTGATAGCCATTAACTGTGGCCATTTTGTGATTTATTAAATACCACCAAAAACTTTTTGAGTTTTTCTATCTGTACATGTATAAATGTTACCATACTTACTTACTTACTGCCGTGGCTCTTGGTACCCAAGGAGGTACTTCGCCTCGCCAACACACTGTCTCCAGATTTCTCTGTCCATTGCCTCCTCCTCCCTTCTCCCAAGTCTTCTCAGGTCTTTTCTTACTTGATCTAGCCATCTCAGTTTTGGCCTTCCAGGAGGTCTTCTACCCTCAGGGTTGTTGACTAACAAGTTTTTCACCAAGGAGCCTTCTTCCTTTCTAAACACATGGCCTGCCCATTTCAATCTTTTACTTCTCACCTCGGCCACAATATTTGGATCTCTATATAACTCTCTCAACTCCCTGTTGTGCTTTATTCTCCATTCTCCGTTTTCAAAGGTTGGTCCATAGATTTTTCTTAGAATTTTATTTTCAAATACTATCAGTCGTTTTTCTGTTTTTTTGTTTAGCACCCAATTCTCTGATCCATATAGTAAGACAGGTCTTATTATGGTTTTGTAAATACGAATCTTTGTTTTGTGTGACAGTAGGCGAGAACTTAATAGTTTGTGGCATGCTGATAAACTTTTATGTGCTGCATTTAATCTTTGTTGTATTTCTGCATCTTCTTCATTATTATTTGTCAGCATTACTCCTAGATAAGAAAAATTGTTTACTCTCTGAAATTTGTGTCCTTCTATTTCCACGTGATCTTTATTATTTAATTGGGTAGCTCTTCCACATTCCATTATCTTAGTTTTGCCTTCATTGATTTTTAAGCCTACCTTTTGAGCATTGTTTATCAGTGTTGTGACCATAACTTTTAATTCTTCCTCGTTTTTTGCAACAACTGCCACATCGTCTGCAAATGCCAAGATATTTATGTTGGTTCCCATATTAATTCCAGCTTCTAGTTTATGAACTACTTGCAGTGAATCTTCTAAAGCTAGATTGAATAGCAATGGGGACAAGCCATCTCCCTGTCTCACTCCAGTATTTATATCAAAATCCTCTG
This sequence comes from Neoaliturus tenellus, assembly GCA_030545055.2. NCBI lineage: Eukaryota > Metazoa > Arthropoda > Insecta > Hemiptera > Cicadellidae > Neoaliturus > Neoaliturus tenellus. The sequence goes on from CM061535.1 coordinate 25,519,364, forward strand.
AGACTTCTCCATTGACTTTAACCTTGCATTTAGATCCTGATATCGTTGATCTTGATAGACTTATTAACTTTTTAGGAATTCCATATTTTTCCATTATTTTCCAGAGTTTATTTCTACTGATCGAGTCGTATGCTTTTGAGAAGTCAATGAAAAGGCAAAGAAAGGATTGATTGAATTCATAATATTTGGCAATTGCCTCTTTTAGTATAAAAATTTGATCAGTAGTTGATCTTCCCCTTGTGAAGCCGGCTTGATGATCTCCTATGATGTTTGAAGTATATTCCTCAAGTCTTTTCTGTAAAATCTTGGACAGTATTTTGTAAGTACAGTTGAGGAGTACTTACAAAATCTTATATAGTAACATTCATATAAATGTTACCATATATAGTTAAAATATTGTGAATGGAAATAGTTGTTAAAATGTGTCAGTTCTTTTTCAACCTCACTGTATATACATGCTTGACAAGACAAAAGTAGATCATATATTATTTATAACTAGGGGGCCTGTGCAGCGCAATGCGCTGCATTTATTAGGGTACCTGGTGATAAAACTTTGCTCCATCGTAATGAACAGAGTTACCTTGAAAAAAAATTTCATTATAGTGAAGATCAGATAGAACATTATTGGTGTTTCATCGATCGATCTTTATTACCAATTCTCCAACTTTCCAATTTGATAGTGTTGAGATGTGATGCTCGTTCTTTCAGGTCTAAATTAGCTCATATTACATCTTTTGCCAATATGTCTTAGGGCCTTTGTCTAAACCCTCCTATAAAATTTAGAATAAATTCACAGATGTTGGATCCACATAGTTCATCAAACATAAAACGAAAATGACAACGGAATAAAAATCAACATTTCACTACTCCCCGGTCCTGTATGAGTTATGCAGCACTCACTGCAGCTGTTTTTGTAGTACTACTGTATGAGGTAGTCAATGACATAGTGAATGAGTCCACATAACTATTTATGCCTAAATCCTCTTTAACTTAACTTTCCATGACATTTCAAAATTTAAATAAAGAAATCACAAAATTAGAGAATTTACTTCTTTGTTGGTGTGGTCCATTTTGTTTTTAGTGGCATTTTTATTTTGGTTAAAATTTCTCTTTATAAAAACCATTATTGTAATAAGCTTGTTTTCTGTACTGGAGGTGAAAAACTTTTAAATGTTGTCTCTTTTACACAGGTTTTTTAATATGTGTAGCGTTCTGCATAAAATATGTTTATACTATAGTAGTAAAGAAAAAGGTTATTACACTTACAACGAACTATCCCTTTTCCTTATAGTTTTCAGCAGTTTGTAAACCCATGCACACAAATTTAGTGTTCTGTTTGATAATTGTTATCTTTCATTATTGTTTCAATACCAGCCGGATAACCAATAAGACCCATGTTAAAAATTTGAATTTCCACAATTGTTTTCGTAAACAAAAATAAATTTTTCTAGGGTTAAGTTGACAAACTTATTTTTGTGCCCAAATACGCGTAGATAAAACTTTCAAGCAAAATCTACCGGCTACATTTTGAGAAAAGGTTAAAACCTCAGATTAGATGACACTCCTCGTATTAAAGTATGAAATTGTGTTGATTTTTCAGTACCAGTTCAATTCGCTTCTATTCAGCTTTTAACGCATGTGTTTGTTTGTTTAACTATCAACAGCTGTTTTATTTAGCAATTCAATATAAATTGTTCGCCATGTTAATCTTATGGACAAAAAATGAACTTTGAAGGCTTCCGGTGGGCTTCAGAATTAGAATATCAAAAATCTTAAACCTTATTGCAAAACTACGAACTGAGACCATTCTTTTGACACCTCAAACTTAAAAATTGGTCCAAAAATAAGGGAGGGAAGTGTTCACAAAAAAAGGCCATCACGTATTATGTATATAGATATTTTAAAAGAGAACAGAAATCTTGTTTATTACAGACTATATTTTTGGCATTTTTTAAATGAAAATAATGGTAAGTTGTAAAGTTGATATTTAATTAGAAATTCCAATATTGTAGGAGACGTTTAGTTCTAGCTAAGAAAAATTACTTTTGGAATAGAACTTAACATAATTAATCTTAACTTAGATTACTAACGTTAAAACTAATTGAAATCCAGCCAGCGAGAATACAATTTTTTAATTGAAAATCGTGCAATTCTATTCGTATAATTACTATCACCATCCAAAATAGTAACATTTCTTAACACTAGTTGGAAATTATACAGACTCACCTTATCAGCCCTATCTAATGAATAAACTATAGATACACTTACGGATATCTTGTAATCATATGCAAGAATAGTTTGCACACTTGAAACTTAGTATAAACTTACCTTCATGGTGGTAAAATATGCATATATTATTCAGTCATGAGTAATGAATAGTAATGAAACAAAACGTCTGCGTCAATGCTGAAGTGGTGAGCATGTTTTCTGGTAAAAGGCCATTTGAGATTTATGGGAAAGATACGTTCAGAAAAAAAGTCATTGCACCTCTACAAAAAAAAAGTTTGCTGAGGCTTGAACATTTATTGATGAATGAAGGGAAATAAGGACTATAAGGTAATAAGAGGATCAAAAAAGGGACTAAATGTACTAATTGCTTCTTACATAATGATAATAACATAAAGAGTAAAATTAGTAATATTAGTAAAAGTCGTAAATTAAACTTTTTGAAGAAGTAAAACGGCAAGTTCTCTTTTTGGTACTACAGGTTTTATTTTAAAATCATGAAATCTTTATCTGGGCCTTACGTAGTATTATTTCCAGTATATTTTTACATCCTTCATTTAAACGCCATAAAATATTACCATCATGTCTTTAATTAAATATCCCAAGTTTACTCTCGTTCAATGATTTCTTATTGCACTTTCAATTGGTTTATTATTGCATATTAATATGTTAAAAAATCTTTTTGTTCATCATAGTAAATTATTTTACACAAATTTGTTAGTTGCATCCAACTTTTTTTAACTTCCATCACCAGTTAAAATGAAAAAATATCTGTACAATTTACAATTATCTAAAGTCAGCAAGGTCACATAGGCTAGCCAGAGGTGACCGCTCATGTTTGTCGTGTTAAAAGGGATCGAACCGGAGACCGCTGGCTTGTGAGAAGTGAACTGCTCCTGTAGCTTAGTGGTACAGCTAATTTGAAAGTTAATTAATTTATTCAATCAAATTAATTCAATCAATTGATTTTATCACTTAAATGCATTAATGAACTAAATTATTGTCACAAAACTTTGTATACAAGAAACAGTTATTCAAGTAGACTTTTTCTACTTTATTCACTACTTTAGTTGCTATTTTCCATCTAAATTGGTCATTTGATCTAAATTATTAATTAAGTGGCTCTTTAAACTACAGTAATGTACTTTACGTTTTTTGCCGTTTTCCTAATTAAAAGTTTTTGATAATTCATAAATATTACCATCAAATTAAAAAAAATTATATTACACAGTTTTTATTTCTGTCATAAAGGCTTTAAATATCATCGATATTGTTCGTTTAACTAGAAAAAATATGTATATCAAGTCCGGCCTACGCACAGACCACTGAAGTCCATGTATGCTCATTTAAAATTACTAATTATTTCTTTTGATACTTATTGAAGCATAAGAAGAATATAATTTTATTTTTACAGGTAAATTTATTTTAGTAAGAGTAGTTATTTCATAAGTCATACAAGTAGATATAGGCCTAAGCTATCTAATACGTTTTATTGTTCTGTTAATTGTATGTAATGCGATCCGAAAAAGTGGAAACAAATCGATTCTGCTGTTCATATTTTGTTGTTTACTTTGAGCTAACTTATCTATAGAACAACAAGGTGATACGTTACCTGACTAGCGTTGGTGCCGCAGTTGTCACTGGTACTTCAACCGCGGTTCAAGCTATAGTCAGACTGAGGCGCAATCGGTCAGTATAGCTCGTCAAACTTTTATCGGTTACACCTTCTTGCATAGTCAACGAACTGGTCGATACAATGTACAGTGTTCTCTGGGAACTTGACAACTGGTCTATAATGTGTATAACTCAGTTGGCAATTGCTATTCTAAACTGTGTCGGAAACTCCCATCGATCACTTTATTGATCATTTATACCCATAATTTAAAATTGTTGTCTTAATAACATAAGCGTAAAAATGTTGTATAATTATAACTCCTCTTACTTAACGTATTTAGACTTCACAGAGCTGTGATTACACAAAAGACGACATATTTACAAAGAAATTATGGTAGTTGGTAATTTTATGTTTAGTAGGCCTATCAAAGCATTATGTCCAAGCATAAATGGGGAAAGTCCCCAAAGTCAAGTCTTCTGGATGGTCTCCAAGTCTTTGTGACCAATGGGGAAACATTTTCAGAAGTACACAAATTTTTACACCGACTTTCAGTTTTTGGACGTTAACTAAACCATTTATATCATAATCTTAATTAAGTGATATTGAGAGACGTCCGCTGACACCTCCACAAGGGATGTCCCTAAGAGAGGTCTTGGGAAAAAACTTCTTTGTCCTACGTCACACAATTTAAAGAACTTTTCATGCTGAGACATTTGTCACAAACCCGACCTCAAAAGGTCGAGTGGATCGAGAGTTATTGTATCTTTTTCAGCAATATATGATTTTAATACAAAGATTGATTGCATGCCATTTTGACTCCATCATTCTTTTGAGGTCGGGTTTACGGCATTGTTCTCTATTCCTAAAAACCTGTAATTTTATGCACATATTGAACTATGCCTACATTTAAGATTTTCTTCTGACTCCTTGTAGACCATCCCCCTTGGAGGTTCAAGGATAACTACTTAAGGAAGTAGTCTTAGTGGCTCAAAAACAATTTGCAAAGTTTTAGTTTTGTTACTTAAATACTTTTAAAAATATTATATAGTTTCCAGACTTTTTTCCATGCTGTATGATTTCAAAGGATGTAAAAATTTAAGAACGACGAAAAGTAAGTTTGTGTAACTTATCTAAATGCTCTATAAAATATGTTACTTTCTAGGCTTATCAAAACTTTCATTTGATAACTTCCATTGAGTGCTTCTTTTTAGTAACAAAATAGAGTATTCCATCCCCATACTATTTCTCAAAACTTATTCCCTTTTATTCATTATTATTTAATATTATTTAGTATATTTATTCCTTACTAGAACTTATTGATTTTTTGTTTATACCAAACAGCTCAGGCCGAGTTAGATAACATTTTTTTACCTGTTCAATATCCTTGTTTGTGGTATGACAACCGGTTTTCGGCAGTCAACATCATCAGGTCAATCATCGATTTAATGATTCGTCATATTAACTTAAAATTGACACAAACAACGTGTACCATACAAGGATATTGAACAGGTAAACAAATTTTATGTAACAATTTGAAATTCAATATCCAGCAGTAGGAAAATTAATTCTGATCAGGCAGATGGTTTGGTAGTGCGGACTCAGCTTTAAATTATTGTTAAATTATTAATGAGAAAGAATAAAAGAAATCGCCTCTTTTTATTATGTACTAAATGACACTTTGATTCTGTACGTTAATAATTTACATTGTATAAACATGTTTCCAGTCGTTACTTAATTTCATTGTATCTTGTGAAGTACACAGGTCTGTAACAACGTGGATATTTCTTATATTTTTGACTTTTTTGTCTCTTGCCAAAGGAAACTATTTGGTTGCCTGGTAAGAAGACCTGGTAGAACTTTGCCGCCTGGCAATGACCTAACGCCTTCAGACGCAGCAACGCAACTTTCATTCACGCAAGTATGGCAATTGCAGTAAAGAGTTGCAGGCGCACTACAAAAATTTATTTTCTCCTGGTGACATTATTTTTGTCTTTAGTTATTTTATAATTTATTGCACGATGAATTCTACAGACAATTTATTATTTGATTGCATTAATTTTTTATAGCAGGAGACTACTGTTTCTGACTTTACCCTCCAACTTGACAGACTTTTGGCAAATTGTGAAATAATTGAAAATCAATTTTTTTTTTCTGCAACCAAAATGGTGATTCAATTCAACTCAGTATGTTTGAAGTTCGTGACAAACTTGATAAAGCTGAAAGTGAACTGACAGAGCTTAATCCCTTGCTTCTAAGCTGCGATAAATTCTTACCGCGCGGAACTCAGTGTTTCTTTCAACACCGACTACTTGCAGGATGAATAAAACTCTAACGAGCTAACTGATAGACAAAAGAGTAATAGTGCTATATTATTATATAGAAAAGTTCAGTTAGAGCATAATCGAATTCTTTGTGAGTATGATAGTTTGCAAGGTGCAAATCGTAAATTAATTGTTGAGAACAGCCAATTAAAAAGACATGAGTTAAAAATTACGTAATCCATATGAAATTTGAAACACAGGTTTTAGAGTTGACTAATAAGCTGAAAGGCTTAGGATCTTCTATTGATGACAAACCGAAAGTAAATGGTTATCTGACGACTTGCTTACAGCACATTTCAGTTTGCTGAACAATGAATTATCCAAGTTAGGCCTACTTAATGATATTTTGTTCATAGGCCCTGTTTTCACTTCTATATTTAAATTAGGGCGAAAAGAGCAAGTTGATTAGAGTTATATGACATTAATTAAAAAAAAGAATCGTTTTATATTTTTTTATAATTACATGGGTAATGATTACGGGATCCACTGGAGCTTGGTTTTGCTGGATACGGTTGCACATCATGCTACCCATTATATGACTGTGAGTGGGTTGAACAGTCAACATGCCGCTGCATTGATAACTAACCTTATGTTTGACAGTAAGGTAACTTTGACAGAAGGCAGTTTCACACAACAAACTGCTCGCCACGAGTGTGGTTTTCATGGGATTTGTAAATGCTCGTCTTCTATTAACCCAAATCACACCTGAGCTGGCCACACCCTTATTCCATCCGACTCCCATCACAATAATGAGTAATAGCATCAATTTTAATCCTATCTCTGATTTGCGATCAATCCTTTACAACTGACTTAAATCCCCTGCCTTACACATCTCCTGCCATCCCTTTTCACAATTCAAGAGATTCTGTACCAAATCCCGAAAAGCCTACTAATGATTCTTTGAATTTTCAAAGACTGAGCACAGGTTCACGTAAAAAATTGATTCAGTGAGTGACCCTTTAGTAGTCTGTATGAATAAATTCAGTGTTCTTGATAAGCTTTCTTAACACTGTCCTGATAATGTAATTGTACATTAATCGTAATCATGGCGTGAAAGTGAGTTTCATGTTAAATTGAGAAACAATCATTCCAAAAGGTACCTTGCAGGAAAAAATGTACATAGTAATAATATAAGTTGTAAGAATCATTGTTGTGAGATGTTTTCAGATAATAACAAAGGCACCAATTCTGATGTTAATAGCACTGAGCCTGGCCTGGCCTCTGTTCTGGATGACAATCCCTGCCTCACAAATAAAGAACAAGATGATCAATGATCAATGATCAAATGATCAATGACCAATCAATGACCAATCAATGACCAAGATCAATGATGTAAAGTTGAAACTTAAATTGTTTTTGAAGCTCAAACCTGTATTAATTTACTTTCATGTAAGTAGGAACAACTTGCCATTAAATACAGAGGTGGTCCTGGGTGCAATGAAATGTGGGGGGGGGGGGTATACGGTAAGCGCGAGACACTCCATAGTATGGCTGGCCTGCTTGTACCACGCGATCCCTTTTCCCGCAAAGTAAGGTGCTAGTGAAAGGTGTGTTACCGAGGTCAGACATCACTACCACTGCTCTTACTAATTTTAATGAGCATCTCAAGCTCATGTTTGTGACTTTCGTCGACACCTGCGGATCGTTGCGTAGGTATCACCTCTTTCGGGATGTCATCCATCTCAATAGGAGGGGGGTTTCCACGCGTGGATCTAAGCTCTTGAACATTTCCAAGTACCTATACGAACCAATGTAGCTGGTTTCAACACAAACACTGTTTTAGTTGCTCCCCGTGTGGTTGAACTGGTGTCACCCGTGGGTGATGCATTGGAGCAAGTGTCAACGCCTGCAGGCGTCATCCATTGGGACTGATATTTGTCAGTAACAAAGCTACACCTCATCTGATCCATCACATTCATCACACTCGCCCCTTCAGTCATACTCACCTTAAAATACGCACCACAGAGTGCGTCGGTGTTTCAAATAAAGTATCTAAAAGTATCTAAAGTATCTAAAGTAAACAGCTCCTTCAATTCCTGAAGTCAATAATGCAGCTCTACCATATAGGCGAACTAGGTGACCGCCTAGGGCGCCGATGCACAAGGGGCGCCATCGCGGTGGAGACTAGCGCCCCTGATTTGCAGTAAAGAGTGTTCCCGATCAGCTGTAAAAGGCGCCCCGACTGGCGGTAAATAGTGCCCCTGATCTGTGGTAAAGAGCGCCATTAAAATATGGTTATTAACCCCTGGATTGGCTGTAAAAAGGGCCTCCGATAGGCATAAATAGTGCTCGGGGATCAGCCTTAAAAATCGCCCGCAAACGTTGTCAAACAGCGCCCCTAATCGGCCCAAATACACGAGATCAGAGTTAAAGTGCGTCCCCAATCGGTGACGAAAAGCGCTCCCTAATAGCGGTAAACATTGCTTTCAAATCGACGGTAAATTGGGCCCCTGATCGCAGTTAAATTACGCCCCCGACCGGCGTTCAACATCGTCTTTCACATTGGGTAAGATCGACGGTAAAAAATGTGTCCACGATCCAAGTTAAATTACCGCCCCTGATCGGTGCTAAAGAGCGTTACCCACCGGCGGTAAAACGGACGCTGAATAAAAATGACAGAGGTAAAGAGTGCTCCCGTCTGGCGGTAAACATTCCTCAAATTTACCGTAAACATTGCCCCAGAGCTGTAAAGAGAGCCCTCGATCAGCAGCATTAAAGGGTATAAAAGGCGTTCCCAATATGGGGTAAATAGCACCCACGATCGGAAGTAAAGAGAGGCTATGATCAGAGGTTAAGAGCGCCCCTCAAATTTTCTTTATGATAAATTATGAATAGGTTTTTTTGTTTATTCTAAGTGTTTTATCGGATAATAAATTGGTAATAAAATATTTTTATACTTTAAATGTTATTTTCGTTGTTATATGTTATAACGGCTCTCCCTCCAGAGGGGAGGGGGGGGCCTATCGACAATTTCGCCTAGGGCACCATAAAATCTAGGGCCGACCCTGCAATAATGGCACACAGCTTTTAAAAAGAGGGCATCCAAGGACTTGCCATTGTTCAGGATAGGTCACCTTAACATAAACCCGCTCTCTACAGGCTTTGAGGAAATGGTCTAAGTCTAAGTGGTAGGGGACTTGAATCTCGTCGGGTTTGGAGTCACAGAAACTTGAATCTTCGAAAATAGAGACACAGAAGAGATTCTTACACCTGGATACTATGTTTAAAAAGCACTACCGGATATGTACAGGGAGACCAAGCTGGACAACTAAATCGGTCATACTATACAGATACGTATAAACTGATTTGTGTTAGTTTAAGTTTGAAAAATGTTGTTAGTTGTAGTTTGACTTGAGTTGTTTGAAAAAAAAATTTAATGCGAAAACGCTACAAATAAAAGACGATTTAATTTATATATTTATTTATTTAACAAAAACAGTCGCTAAAATCAGTCATGTTATTTTTTAAATTATTTTGGCTTTAGGTTTATTTTAGAAATTTCTTCTGGCAGGTAAATTTACTCTTCGGTAGTCTTTCTTCATGGCAAGATTAAAAAATTAATATTTAGGTTAGTTTCTTTGTTTCTTTAGATAATCAATTGGCAAAGAGAAAAGTTACAGTTGGTTCCACGAGACGTGAAACAGTCCGCCAGAATTCCTGATACATATGGACGGTTGGCTGTATCTCGTGAAACATGGCGTTGATTAATCATTTTAATGATACAAAGTAAACTCATTACTAAGGTCTTCATTTCAAATTCAGGCTGTTAAACTGCCCATGTGTACCACAAATCCTGGTGTTCTGTCTCACGTATCGTGCAACCAACTGTACTAACTGTAACTACGAGTTTTTACGCACTTGATTAAAAAAAGCCTGACTAACGGAAGATTTTTCATTGTAAAATTCACAAAGTTTGCAACATATTTTAGAATCGTACGGTATTATCTTTACACAAAACCTGTTGTATTACCCACATATTTCTGGTTTTATTAAGCATATTTACAATTATTAAAACATTATTTCACTATCTTTTAGGCATACTTCTCTTACCACATTTATGTAGAAATCATTGGCTAACAGTTTTTAGAAGCTAAACTACAATATTCTCGCTGCAACTATGAGGCAGCTATGTCACGAGGATTTCATTATAGACTTGAAGTCGCTAGAAGAATAATTGTTAGTTACACGAGCCTGGATGAATTAAACGGAAAAATGCTACGATTTACAAATATTTCGTTCAATATATATTATTGCATTGAATATTATTCAAATATCAATTCAGGTCTAGAAAGTGTTTTTTGCCACTTAACCTCTAAAAATCAAATAAAGATAAATATTAGGCCTATAGTAAACGGTGAAGCCCATTCTAACTTTTAATGAGTTCTAATTTTAAAGAATATTTTTAATGGTCATACACCGCTTTCACACTTAATGGTCATTATCACTCCACCCATATCACTCTCCCACAGATATGGGAGGCCAGCAACAAAAGGAATTTCAGACTTTCAACTCAAACCGAGTACCCTTCTCCATGCTTTCAACAGTTTTGATGGAGACAGAAATTTATGTATCAAGAGCTCCTCCAAGGGACGTCTTTAAAGGAAGGCTTGGTACAAATTACACCACTGGTATATGAGATATCATAAATAAAAGTATATTCTTAACAACAGGAGTCAAAATAGAAGTGAGAAGGTAAAATAAAGCTTGATTATTGGACATCGTTTTAGGTCAGTTTTGTGGCGTTGCACTCTGCTATGACATTTAATTTTTTCCGTAAATATTGAAATTAGCTTATGTACTTGAAAATTCTCTCTTGTGGAGGGCCGTCCTAACCGGAAGGATCGTCTCTTCAGTAATCGGGCGGTTTGAAAGTTACTGTCACCAGTATTTATGTATCTGTAGGAAATTTGGTATTTTTCTCTGTTGTGGTTCAGCTGTAAAACGATAGAATTGCATCACACAATTCTGAATCAATTGTCACCTTGAATAAGGTTGGGTGGACGCACTTCCAAATCAGGCTAATTTCTATATATTGTAAATATGCACTCAAGTTACTTTGGTTTTATTTAATGGAAAAAAATTAAAGGAAAATCACTTTGAAACAGGAAGTTTTAAATAATGGCTTAAGACAAATATTGTAAAAAATCAATAATAAAATAACGTACTGATAAAAATAAAAAAATCTAGGGTATTAGAATATATTTTTTTTGTATTTAAATAATCAAACTGTATCCAATAGTGTTTACTCAAGTATATAATTGCTTATTAAGGGAAATTTCACCTTCACCTTCACTTCACCTTCGAAAAAACACTGAAAACATGCCTCCGCAATCCCCATATTTGGACGCTGTTTTTAGATATTTATTGGTAAAATATATGTTTGATTTAGATTAAGGTTAGTTACGGGTCCCTCAAACCTGCTATATTATCATTGAAAATAAATGGTGTTGATAAGAGAAGTAAGGAAAATTGAGTTACTTTGCGACGTCACTGAGAGTAATATTTTCACATTTTTAAAATTTCAAGGTATGAGGGACCTAATATAACTATTCAACTGAACCATTGCCAAGTTTAAGGAAAATCTGTAGAAAAACAGCATCCGAAACAGGGGAATAAAATACCATGTTTTGCCCGAAATCCCCATGGTTATTATTGCCGACTACTCTACCATAGCTAAAAGGTGGAGATGACTACCTTAACCATAACAATGCTATAAATTACGTAGTTATAATGAAATCGCTGTAAATTTTTGTAATGTATTTTGTAAAGAGATGTAATGGGAAGATAGGATATAGGATGGGAAGCAGGGGTAATAGGTTGATATGAAAATAACTATTTTTAGACAGTTCAAAAGCTGTCGAATATTTTTAATTACCAAAGATTACTGCTTGGGTCAGCCATTTAAATATTTACTATTATTTGACAACTTGTAACCTAAGTAATAAACAAAATATGGACAATCAAGAATCAAGAATCAAGAAACTTTATTGTCATCGACTTTTTATAACATGGACAAAAGTCATTACAATTTTTGTCAACATACATAAATAAAACAAAACAAAAATATGGTAATCTCTCAACTAAACATTTTCTTTAAATTTGTAATAATCACTAACACTATAAAACTCCTTAGCAATTAAGAATTGTTTTAAGTCTCTTCTGAAGAATTTAATATTTGTGGCATTTTTTCAGATTGTGTGGAAGGGCATTGAAAAGTTTTGTTGAAGAAAAAAATTTCTGATTTTCAAAGCAAGTTGTGTTATGGTGGGAAATTGGTATGAGATTTTTATTGCAAAAATTATATCGGTTAGTGTCTGTGTGGACAGGAAATAAGTTTGTTTTTTAAGAAGAAAGAGATGCATTCTAATATGTAAATACAAGGAAAAGTCAGAATGTTGTTAAATGAAAATATACCCCTACAGGATTCTTGCATGGGTATTTAAAAAATTAGCCTAAAAGCTTTTTTCTGAAGAGAAAAGATCTTTCTGACTTTGACTTTTTCTGATCCCCATATTGCTACACCGTAGCACATAATGTGGATAAAGACATGAGTAATAAGCAGTCATTAGAATTTCCCTACTTGACCAATCTGTTAATCTCCTAAGAATATATATGGCGCTATTAATTTTATTTGATATTTTATTGATATTCTCCACAAAGCTTAGACGTGAATCAATGATAATACCTAAGAAATTCGTAGAGGAACAGGATTCTATATCATCCTCACTAACTGGAATATTTGACATATCATCAGAATTTCGTGGGCGGAGGTCTATAAAGTTGGGTTTTCCTGTATTGACGGTTAGGTTATTTTCCTGTAACCACTGTAGCAGAAGACTGCACTGGAGAAAAGTTTTTAGTTCCAGATTTTCACGAGATTCGTCAGTAACACTCAAAGAGGTGTCATCTGCAAATAAGCAAATATTTGAGGAGGGAAGATTTTGAGGCATATCATTCACAAAAAGAAGAAAAAGGATAGGTCCAAGAACCGTGCCCTGAGGAACTCCAGCAGTAACAACAACCGGTTCTGATTTTTGTTTACATAAGTAACCATTTTCATTCATGAAAGATATTTCAACCACTTGTTTTCTTCCTTGAAGAAAAAAATGAAAAAAATGATTTAGTTTTCGAAGTGTGGGTGAGGTAGCCCATGACCCGAGCTGGGCTGACTGATTACAGTGGCTGTGAGGAAGTGACCCTGCCATACCCCGCGCATCTCTCACGCAAGCGCCCCGCCGGTTACATCAGATGACATTGCGCCCGTTATCAAATACACGAATCACGATGCTCGCCGTCCGTTTAGGAATATTCCAAGTACATCATCTCGGGAGATCAGGAACAAGTGTAAAATCCTGTTGAAAATATCCTCATGGCACTGATATACACTATTCGGTTATTAGTAAAGTTTGAACATTGGTCTCGGAAAACTACTTTGCTATGTTAATAAAGATTGTTGAAATAAAATAAAAACTTCAGTAAAAGAATAAAACAACTTATTGAAATTCAACTCGTCAATAGTAAAAATAAAAGAATTAAAAATATAACTGAAGAAGTGTAACACACGTGTTTCAGTTCCAGCATGTGTTTCAAATTCATATCGGAGTTAAATTTAAACCATTGTAATAGTAAGTAAGGGGAGGGAGTGTGCTCGTCTTAAAAAAAACCATTTCTAAGACTATCACTACAAAAGAAATATATTGGTTTACATATAAAACGCTCAATACCCCTTTAATTTTAAATTGCACTTCAGATTTAAGAAAAAAAACATTATAATAATAGTCACGTTTGACTGATGAAACCATTCCAAAGACATGTATCGAAAGTTGTGTAACGTGATCAATCTATGCACCACTATTGAACTGTTGCACAATTGTGTGAATTAAATATTTTTATATCCTCCTTTCTCCTCAAAGAATGTGACAAAACTGTGCATTGATTAAACAGTGATATCATGCAGAAACGGTGACGGGAGAGACCCGAGCCCTGACATGATCATCATCAGGGATATGTTCGAGGTTTGGTCAATGAAACTGCATCGGAGCTTAGCTACATTAAACCGACCAATCAAGCTAATGAAGTTCGTTGGGACAAAATCATAAACAGTCAGTCACATTCGTATGCATTCCACTATTCTTTCAACGCCTCGTCAGTGTAAACATTCAACTTTTTTTTGTAAACACCACGTCATCACAAAACTATCATATCAAAAGGACGGAGTAGACATAAGGAGAATAGTAAAATTTTAAATGGAAACATACATAATATGTACATAAAAGTAAGGTCTCTCTCAGAAAGGTAGTGTCCCACTCCGGACTTGGATGGTTGAATGAACAAAAATAGTCTGCAATCAAATCTTTCATTTGAGTCAAAGGAGCAAAGCTACGTTACAGCATACAAAAATTTATATACAATTTGAAATTATATCCTTTCAAAAAGATAGATTTATCGGTGTAGTAAAATGTACCAATATTAAACCTTTGCAAATAATCAGAAAATATTGGGAGATTTTATGTACTCTCATTATGACAAAGAAGCTATACCAACAGAAACAGAAACCAAATTCCCCCCGTTGCGTTGCAGCAGACCTGCATACTAAGAGAATTTACCATAGGGCTGCATGAGTCATGGGTTGCTTACGGTAGTTTTGCTGCATTGGAGAATGTCACTTGATCAGCAAAAGTTGTCATTTAGTCAGTAATGTTTAGTCAGTAAAAGTTAGTAGCCTACTCAGAATTTCTTGAATCATGGCACAGAAAAACGTAACTTTTCTGTGATCATGGTCTACGATAGATGAACTTCTCCAATACCTTTTTCACATCATCTCATCGATGAAGAACTAATTGACTGACTGATTATATAAATCAATCAAATGTAATATAGTGATTGACTGATTGACTTAGAACTGATTGACTGGTACAGTGCATTCAATTTGTAAATGGAATTAATATATCTTCACTGCACCAGCTAATATCACCTAATGCAGGTATATAAATAAATTTATCTCAATAATTAAATTTTTAGTTTGTCCAAGGTCTTAACCATTCAAAACTACTAAAAAAGATTGTAGAAATCTAAAAAAGTACTCTAAAACCTTCTTTTTACAATTTCAAACTCCCATAAAACCCCATTATTTTTTCTGATAATTCTTTTTTTATAAACTCGTTCAAATAATATATGCTGCTGCAAACTGATTAAAATTCAATTATATGGGATGGTATATTCAATATTCATAATGATTTCAAACGAAATGGCTGTTTCAAGGAATCTAAAACATTGATAGAGTTTTTGCCTTAAGCATTTACCTTACCTACTACCGCAATAAGAGAACTTCATAATAGAATTGGGCAGTGAAAATACTACTACATGCCATAAAATATCTTTAAAATGAAAATGAATTAACTGTAACACAAAATAAAATGGCCCATATTGATTTCCTACTTAGTATCAGTGAATATAATCTAAAGTGAACAGAGGCAATCGTTATACTGGTACCTTTCATTAACACATTCGCTGCGGCTAGTAAAAACATAAAACTTGCCCCAGGAGCTAAAAAATTTTATTGTACCAAAACATTCCTTTATATGAGGTAATTAAGGAACAGAGGTCAAAAATGTTATCCGTTGTGGTTATGACGTCATTTCGTGACGTCATATTTATGGCACAGTACTGTTCCATCAGCATACAGGTGAAAATAATGTACTAAAATTAAAAGAAATATTTGTTTATTTGAGTAAAACAAAATAAAGATAATAAAATTATGAATGAAAAACACAAAGGGGGGTTATTTAAAATGTTTTGAAATTAACTACCCTAATCTATCTTCATTGTTTATCACTAAACATGGTATTTTTCGTAGCACGGCATAGGGCATAGTCCGGGCTCCCCAGGGCACTGCGCACAAAAGTATAGTGTTCGTTTGGTTTTTGAGGTGCGCTAAACATAGTTACAAACTCGTCTGTCCACAACAAAGGCAAACTTCACACTGACAGGAATTGTGGCAATGAGCGCAGGCGTGGCACTTTACTGTTCCCGCCGCTACAGCGCTGCTGTCGCCGCGACGCGACGCGGGAACTGCTCAGCCCTAAGGTAAAGCCATACCTACCCCCCACGCTAACGTGGTATACAACTAACTCCGCCAGGAGCTAACCTCACAAAATACAAATGATGAGTGCATTGTAGCATGGCACAGTACTGTGCCATCAGGGTGAGCGTACAGATTTTCATGGCACAGTACTGTGCCATTAGCAGCGAATGTGTTAAGGAAAAATCACTTATAGGACTTATACCCTTTAAAAGTACAGGATTACTACTCTAATAACTTAATAGAGTAGTCATACCCTCATAAAACTGCTTCATTAGAAAAATTACCCCTTTCGTTAAAAATAAAATATTTATCTCCCTTCCCTTTAGTGCAATACGTGTGTTCCCCTTTATTGGAAAAGGGAATTCTTCAATTCCCCTTACTGTGTAAATCCTTTATTATGTAAAGTGTTCTTCTGTAAATCTTCCTCCGTGACACCATTATTAGGTATGGTATGCTCTTTTTAGGTACTTTATAATACACTGTGGAACAAAGTATTTAACAAAATTAAATTTTTGCAGTATAATTTGGGATCTCAAAGTCTATTTAATAAAATTTGTTGACTTGTACATCCAAAGGGAGACGGTCTACAAGGAGTCAGGAAAATCTTAAATGTAAGCATAGGTCATGATGTGCATCAAATTAAAGGTCTCTATGATTTAATAATAACGTCAGAAACTCTATATTAAGATGTAAGAAATGGTAAGAAATTCTACCAGGTAAAAAATGGCAGGATATCAAACTTTTAATTAAAATCACTTAGCCGAAATTAAAAATGCAATAACTCCAGATACACTCTACCTTTAAGGTCGGGATTGTGGCAAATAGCTTAATTAAAAGCATTTTAAAATTAAGTATCATATGACGCAGGCCAAATTTTTTTCTCAAGACTTTCTTAATGGACGTCCCTAATGGAAGTCCTCAAGGAAACTGCATTGGCCTACTCATATGATACATAATTTTAAAGTACTCTTTATAATGAGAAGTTTGCCACAAACCCGACCTCAAAAGGTCAAGTCTGTTGGGATTTATTTTTTTGTTTTTGACAACAAGATTTTAATGCAAATTTTGATCGGCTGCAATTTTAGACTTGGTCGTCCTTTTGAAATCGGGTATGCAACATTGTTCTACATTCATTGGGGACTTTAATGTTATATACATCTTGAACTATGCTTGTACTAATTATTTTCGTTTGAATCCTTGTGGACCCTCCTTTGAGGTTCAAGGTCAAAATTCGTTTTGAGAAATGTACTTGAAGACCCTGAATCATTTTGCAAAGTTTTGTTAAGTAAATAATTTGAAAGATATTATGTTATTTCCTGACTTTTATCCACCCTGAATAAAAACTTTACTTTGCGATTCATGTTTATTGTAGGTTTTTAAAGTCACAAATTAAAAATAAATATTATTATTAAAAAGTGTTACAGATTATGACCATAGTGTTAAAAGAATGCATTTGAACAAACACAAATTGTTTTGAAAAGGTAATTTTGAAATTATACCACTACATTTGTTTTGTTTGTGATCAAAAGTAAAGTCATTTTTGCAAAATGTGTATGAAATTTTTAACAAACATAAAGTTAAAAAATCTTAAATGTAAGCATAGGTCGTGATGTACATCAAATTAAAGGTCTCTATGATTTAATAATAATATCAGAAACTTTAAAAAATTAATAAATCAAATAAATCAATAAATTAACTACAAATAAAAACTGAAGTCAACTTTACTTAAATTTAAAATCAATGTTTTAACTCACTGTAATACTTAAGGAACATTTTTATTTTTAGTGAGAGTTTGTAAAAAAAACTGAATTTTAGATTTTTATCCAACATTGAAAGTTGTTTACATTGCATTTACATCTTTACTGAATTGTCAAAAGGATGTAGGCGTTAAAGCTCCCGGTGCTGTATTTTCATTCAATCTTGATATTTTGCATTTTAACTCCAAGTAAAAAAATTGGATTTCAACTTTAAGTGGAATAAAATATCAAAATTTACACTTTAACTACGATCAAAAAGTTGAAAAATTTATACTTTTTTGTATAAATAAGCATATTTTGCAAAGAAAAGAATAGTCGTATATGTTATTTGTGGTTTGATAATAAAAAAATAAAAATAAATTATCTGGTTGATGAAGTTTGAAGATTGTTTTAACTTAACCAAAAGTTAAACTCATAATATTATTTTCAGTAGTTATTGCAGTTAGTAGGGGTTTCAATCAAATAAATAACTTCAATTTTATGTTATTTACCCAACAAATTAGACAAAACAATCTTCTTCATTCAAATATAAACTAATGGAAAAAATTGCATTAAATTTGACACAAAGTTATTGTATTTTTGTGAAGAAATGCTTAAAAACGTCTTTCGTGTTAGCTGTTTTCAGGCTGTCATGCGGCTCCAGGCTTTTGTACAAGCTACGACCTCCTATAAAATTTTACAAAATTTGGGGAAATTGGACCATCATTACTTTCGTGCCTGCAGAGTAGCCGTTGTTTGTTGTTCATTATCTATTTATTACAAATTACTCAACTTGTTTGGTCATTAAACAAGTTAAAGTTGATTAAACTTAAATTAAAGGCGGAAAAATCAATTAAAGTTGATTTTTCCGCTGTACGTGTACCTGATGTCGTTTCTTTCTGCCAGTTGTTTGTTTTTTGTTCTTATTGTTAGATTTATTTGTGGATAATTATACAGGGTTAGGCAAAAGTCTGGACACCCCCAGTTAACTTTTTAACGCGTTGCAGTAGGAAAACCAAACTCGGCACATGTTAACAGCATGAAAAACTGCACTTTTTCATCAACTACACAACTTTGCCCCTGCCCCCAAAATGGGGTATTTTGGGGGCAGCCCCAAATTTTCAAATGTAAACCCCTAATGAGTGACCCCTCATTTTAAACGGTTTATCAAGAGAAATTGAATGGCACAAACCGGATGTCGATATCTCATCTCTAACAAAAATGGCAGCCATTTTAAAATTCGAGGAGGGTAAATTGACATTTATTTGTTGAAATTAAATCGGAAAATAGCTCTTCTAGAATTGAGAATATCTGGAATTATTTTAGAATTGAACCTACTAGTTCATTTCTGCTACTAGATTCAATTCTAAATTAATTCAAGAAATTATAAATTCTAAAAAGCTATTTTCCGATTTGATTTTAACAAATGTCAATTTACCCTTCTAGAATTTTAAAATGGCTGCCATTTTGGTTAGAGATGAGATATCAACATCCGGTTTGAGCCATTCAATTTCTCTTGATAAACCGTTTAAAATGAGGGGTCACTCAATAGGGGTTTACATTTGAAAATTTGGGGCTGCCCCCAAAATACCCCATTTTGGGGACAGGGGCAAAGTTGTGTAGTTGATGAAAAAGTGCAGTTTTTCATGTTGATAACATGTGCCGAGTTTGGTTTTCCTACTGCAACGCGTTAAAAAGTTAACTGGGGGTGTCCAGACTTTTGCCTAACCCTGTATTGGAACCTTATTATTGTAGAAAACTTGCATCACATCTAGTCACCTATAGTACTAACTCATTGTTTGACATCTAATTTATTGCCTTAGTTTGTAACGATATTACCTTGTTATTTGCCTTTACGATGGCTTTATAGATAGATTTAAGTCTGTGCATAGGCCTAATTACATAAAACTAGTTGCATGTGTATACTGTGATTATAGCCATCCTGTATCAATTTTGTAAATTGTTGTAAATGGTATTATCCGTTGGTAAATAAATAAATACATACATAAATATAAAATAAATAAATAAATGGATGGATAGATAAATAGATAAATAAAAATCAAAACATTGAAGGCTCAGTTAACATGGTTTGAGAAAGATTTCCTTGAATATAAAATACTCAAAATTACTTCTTTTGAAACAACAAGGTCGAGTTTTAGACAGTGCTGTTCTGTAAACTTAGTCGCGGTCTGGCGCAAGTTCGGTTTCAACTGATTACAATAACTTCATGGTAGGTCGCCCCTGGCTTGCCCGTCAGTGCAATGCCGAACCTCTTGCTGTCCCAAGGGAGTATCCCGACTTTTCTGGAGTTGCTGCGTCATCATTGGCTGTTAAAAGTTGTACGGGATTCATAAGCAAAAAATCTAACAATCCATTATTAAAATATATCAATACACCAATTCTCTTGAAATCGATTCTGCCATCAAAAAGATGTAGCTACTACGCTCGTTATAATGGGTGAATGAGCGTCAAAGCGGGCTTAAAATACATTTGCAGGCGCGATGGAGCGACGCGACGACGCTCAACGTCTGTCGTCTGTCATCTCACAGCCGACCCCGCACCATCCCCCGCGCCAGGAACACGAACTGATGTGTGAATCACGGAACACTTCCCTCAAAAACACTTCAACCTTTGGGCCCCACTGGTTAATGATGGGAGAAAGTTAAACATAACCTCTTTGAAACTCATATAAAACACATTCATCTGAAAATCTATGGAAGCTTTATGTTATTTCATTTAAATAAACTTCTGTAATTATGTGACTGATTACATATAACATATACCGGTTACATATATACATATTATATATGTTTCACTACAATTTTCGATTTATAATACTGATTTACGCAGTTAGTTATTTTATATTCTTGCCACCTGAAGTCTCTCCTCCTAGTGAATCGCTATAATCCTGGAAGGATTGATCGAAAGACAGAATTACGTATATTTATTAATCCTTCCAAGACTATGGTGGTTCGCTTCGTTATGAGGAGGGATCTCAAAGTAGAACCAGATGATGTATCTGAAAGTTAAGTTTTATACTGGATCGGACGCTTCACTGGGGGCCTCAACTCCAAAAGGCCATTGACCTAAGTAAGTGGTCACTCATGCAATGTAGACGATGAAGGACATGGGTGGGTAGTGCAGACAGCTAATCAACACACTGGCTTTACATCTCTGAGGTAAGACCAACCATTACCTACAGCTCGCTTGTGATGGCCCAAAATGAACTCGGATTCAGCGGTAAAGGGACTGGCTCAAGAGCAGAGACCCGCTTGCTTCTTCATCACGAGAGCCCTGAGCCCCTAGGGGCCTGCTTACCTGGACTGCCTTCTCAACTTGATGCTAACTTACTTATTTGTCAACACCATGGCAAATAAAGCTGATTATCGACTCCAATGTGAGAATCTTTGCATAGACACTAAAGAACTCCGTGGTCACTCCCGGATCACTGACGATACGAATAGCTGTGCTGAACATGCCCTCGGATCACATGCCAGGTAAATTTGGCCTCTCAGTGAGCCATTCAAAGTCCTCTTTCCTTCGAAGGAGGATTAACTGTCCGGAGCTAACCTTCTCCGCCCCTCTGGATGTTTAATGGTGCACTGGTAGTTTCAATGTAGGACGGGATGTAGGAGGGGGTTGGACTTTGTCTTCGTATGGGGTGGGGGTGAGCTCCGCGTATTTCAGTCATAGATAGCTGCAATCATGAAGAGTGTATGAGAAGATCTGAGGGCTCTACACTCCTATGAGTCCACATCAAAATTCGTTTGGGGCTGCTTCACCACAGTATCTGCGCTCGGCAGATGTAACGTTATGCTGGGTGAGTGGGTCTGGCATTGTAGGCCTATATTTCATTAGAACGGTTGATAATTCCCAAAAAATGTGTTGCAATATGGTATGCGTACTATACATAATCAGCTGATTTCACAAACCTCTTCCTGTTCCATTTACAAAAAAAAAACCAACAATGATTCTGACATTGTTACATGTCCAACGTTTTCTTGCCACATATAAAAATACGTTTGACAATAAAATATCACATTTAATTTGTGCTGTCGTTCAACTTGGTAAAATATTTTCATTCGAATAAATGAGTATGGATAAATGTGTATTACATATACCATATAGCCTATTGGTTACATTAGTACACTTGCAACAATATAAATAACGTTAGATGTTTGTTAGCATCTGTGAATACATTATGTTTACATACATTCCAAACTTAGAGCACAATATCTCATACTATCTACAGTTATGCATTTTTGTAGTATCATTAGCACGTGGTTCGCACATCGACAGTCGAGTTAGCTGTTTTAAGCAATTCTTTTTTTTTTACTTTCTCCCCCTATACCATAGTATATGGAGAAAGTATTGTATTCGTAAAAATTTTCCAATTCCTTTGATGATGTATATATTAATTTTGGAGCCCCCTTTCCCCCTATTATTGTGTATATGGAGAAAGTATTAGTTTCGCCAAAATTTAAAATTTGAATTGTTCGTAAATTTATCCATTTTGGTGCCCCCTGGTTCCAAAAAAGTGGTTTTCAGAGTGATGTCTGTCTGTGTGTGTGTGTGTCTGTGTGTCTGGATGTAAACAGAGCTAGAGAATTCCCCAATGGTCCGATTTTGATGAAACTTGGTATGTAGGTTCAAACCCACGATAATTCCAGGCGTTTTTTTTTTTTCATTTTTTGAATTTTTTATTTTTAAGGGTAGTTTACCCCCAAAAACCCCAAAAAAACGTAAAAAATTAAAATTTTTCAAAAATGGCTGTAACGATTTTGATTAAAATTTTGTGGTTTATTAGGATTAATATGCCGAATAAAATGACACCACCCGCATCTCCAGGAAAATGCGCGTTCAAAAGTTATAGAGCAAAATGTGTTAAAAAAAAACTCAATTTTCGGATGCAAAAACTCGTGCTGCTCACCTGGTGGCTATCCGACTGAGCCATCAAGACATTAATATTTTGAGGCTTTTAACACGTTTTCATATTCTTAGGAGAAAGTATGTGTCAGTTATCTGATACCGTTTATTTTTTTTAACATCATAAGACCAGTGTTATAAGTTTTAGGATTTCAAATAATGACAATAACGAAGTAATATTGTCCCTAGATAGACCTATACTACAGAAAACTATTTTGTTCTATGTGTGGAGAAAATCCTTCGAGCCGTTTTCGAGATCAGTGTGCATACAAATATAATTTAATCGTATTAGGGCATGGGATAACACGCCATAGTTGATCGTGTAGTTGCAATAATCATATACTGTTATGTTAACCACGTACCATCAGCGGTTGCAATACATGGGCAAGTTGGTCATTAGAGTTTACAACAATGTTCATCCGTCTGCTAATTAAACCAATTTAATTCCTATTTTAGATTTCATTGACAATTTAATGTACTTCATAAAAAAACACTTCATAAAGGTTTTCCTAGTGAATAACGTGATTTCAACCAGAACATTTTAATTTTAACAATTATGTTGAATTTAAAACCGTTAGAATTTAAACTTTGATCTACGACACATTTATGGTGTAAACGTATGTTTTCTCAAAAACCTTTTCTTAGTATACGTCATAATGTAAAAAAAAAAAAAAAACAATAAAAGTAATATACTGTGACATACAAAAAAGGCAAAAAAGGTAATGCTAATAATGATAGCCAATCAAATGATGATAATCATGATATCTAAGCTAGGAGATGCAATAAATACCACACAATATCAAAGTGCAAATGTTTCATCATAAAATGGTGTGTTTTGTAGGCATTTTTAAGGGTTCTTCCGCAATAACAGATTCTCGACCCAGTTTTAAAAGTTCGATCCTCGGCCAATTGAAAAGGTTTAGATAACTTGTTGTAGGTTGGTTAAATAGGTTTGTAAATAGATTTAAGTTACTATAATTATAAGAATAAATAATAGCTTGTAGGAATATCTTCAATTCTGATGGTAGGAATTCTTCTACCATCAGGACTTCATAATTGGTAATTTTACGTAAAAACTGATGAATATTTTAGCCATACAATTATTGTATGCATTCAAATGGACAACGTGCATGTTCTCAAATACCATTGGATACTTGGTCATGTGAGTCTGGTTATGGGATATTGGATAAATGTTTGTTACCATCTTGCTAACTTGAACCTCGATAGCTCAAAATGTTTACGCAGATTATTTTCAATCCCATCAGTGTACCTGCATACTGTTAAATACCTACATAATGTGCGATGTAAAATTTACGAATGGTTGGTTACAACCGTAATAAACTTTGTTTATGCTATCTTTTAGGCTTCACTCATTTTCTTCGGGACTCGTCTAGCATAAAAAGATATTATACGTTGAAACAACCTCTATAATCATGTTATTCAGAAGCAGAGTAAACTTGTCATCATATTTATCACAATTAACTAATGAGGTGGTCGATACTTCAGTCCCTAAGGGTAAAACTGGGTGATAAACGCGTCCCTTATAATCGAATACAAAATTTAGATTGAACCAACACCGCAACCTTATCGACCCGAACTGCCTCTCATTCAGTCCCCTGTTGGGGGTTCCGTTTGACATGTGCTGTAAGCAAATCACAAAATAAATTCCTAATCATTGTTAAATAAAAAATATATATCTAAGATGTTATTTCACATGATCATGTGAAGACATATGATTTCAGTTGAGAACAATTAACACTTTATTTATAACTGAAAAGTAAATAATGAGAAAATATATTATTTAAGTTTTTAATTTTATTATTTATATTAATGATGTTATATTAATGATGTTATTTATGTTAATGATGTCCTCATTTCAAAAGAAATAACTCGTTATTCCAATTTTTTTTTGTATTTAGATTATTGTAAATCGGTTGTGTCGAAAGGTATAAACGTTGTAATTTAGACACAATGTTATAAGGGTATTTAGAGTTAGTTTTAAACTTAAGTGTATTTTAAGATCTTCAGGTCAAGTATGGTAGAGGGCAGTATATAAATTTACCTAAATTATGGAGAAAATTTAATGAGTAAAATGAATAACAGCTTAAAAAAAAGCTTTCAATAAGAAGTTTCCAAATTTTAAATCATGCTTTTCCGTACTGGTAGCTGTTGTCAGTTTTAATTTAAACGCTGAATTTATTTGTAATTTTCAGACGTATACTTGTTTGACAAGTGTTTTCAAAGATTGGGTACCTACGACATTTTTCTTGGTTACTCCAAATTCATTCTCCAAACCAAGGAATTCCTTCCATTTTTCATAGTTGAAAAAATTTCCTAGCGGAGGACTTCAAACTGGGGTTAACCACTATTGCAAATAAAGTCTTCGAGAAACCCTGTAAACTAAAATTCTTTTATTCTTAGTAAAAATAATTATCACAAAAATCAATGATTCCTGCAAGTTGTACTAGGTTCATCTCAAGCGGGTCTATGATCCTCTTACCGAGCGAGTGAACCGAGACAACGACAGTGATCAAGGCTCCGGGTTCGAACCCCGGAACGAGCTCCGCAGGACGCGGAAACGTCAAGGCACCGGAACCGGGAAGTGGCTATCACTATCAGGCGACACCGTGAGCCATAGCTTGGAGTAAACAGGGAAATGTTGTGCCAAGGCCCTTTAAAACTGTAACGCCTTAATGTCTGAGTTTCTGTCTCTATTTCAATTTATATGAGGAAAATTTATATGAGGAGCAGCGAGTGTCCTCATACAGATGAAAAAATTCAAGTTAACCTTTAGGTAGTTCCGTATTATAGAAATCTGGCTGGGCCAAAAAATTTGAACATGATGGATTTGCGCTCTTGAATGCCCAACGGATTAAGTTAAGGGTGTATAGAAATACAGCAGGACTTGGTAAACCAAATGGAAAATGAAAGAAGTGTCTGAGCGGCGTAAGAACAAAGGTAAAATAAACGGTATCAGACAACTTACACATACTCCTAACAATATTAAAAGGTTTTAAAAGCCTCCACAGGACAATGTCTTGATGGCTCAGTCGGATAGCTACCAGCTGAGCAGCACGATTTTCACTCTATGCAACGTTTGCACTTTAGCAACGTACTGCGTTTACCGCTAACATGAAAGATTAAGTATTTTCCGCAATTACTTGACGTAATACAAAAATTTAAGATAGTTACTGGATTATTAAGTTTGTTGAGCTTAATTTAATGGTGATAAGTAACTTTTACTCCAATGACACAGTTTTGTTTAATCCAACAAATTTATTTTTTAAACTCTTTAAGCTCTGTCAATTTTGAACGCGAGTTTTCTCGGAGATACGGGTGGTGTCATTTTACTAAGCCTGTCATCGCTAATAAACCATAACATTTTAAATCATAGAGCCGTTGTTGAGAAATTTGGATTTTTCATGTTTTTTTTCTTAGGGGATTTGGAGGTGAAAAACCCTTAAAAGTAAAAAATAAAAAGAATGAGCAAAAAACTCCAGGAATTATTGTGGATTGGGACCTACATACCAAATTTCATCAAAATTGCCCCATTGGAGCCTTCTCTAGCTCTGTTAACCCAGACATCCACACGCACGCACACACAGACAGACAGACAGACATCACTAAGAAAACATTTTTTAACTCAGGATACACAAAAATTTATAAATACATCCACAACTCAAATTATAAAACTTTGACGAACACAATACTTTTTCCATATACTATGGTGGCCAGCCTGTAGTGTGGGGCTCCCCTAAAAACGAGTTTATCCACAAAAAAACCTCCTCTTTAGGATTCTAACCTAGAATTTTTTATCACATTAAGGCTAGGCCTAAATTTGCCCCATTATCCAGCCGCTCGATCAAGGGATTTGCGCCACTTCGCGGTCCAGATTAGTTTTCTTTTCCAGGAGGATGCCCCAGGTGTAGTGCGATAAATAATCCCAGTTGCCCTCATCCTCCTAGATCTTTTGGCAGACCGAGTCCACCGAAGATGCACCAAAAATCTGTGTGGGGCCTCCAGGAGGGGCCCTTCCCAACGGGGGCACCGGAAGAAGGTGTGCTCCGCAACGTCAGGAACGCCCGGGCAATAAATGCAGTACGGTGAACCGGTCTTGCCCATCCGGTTCAGGTACGACCGAAAATAGCCGTGACCTGTCAGGAATCGGGTCAGGTAGTAGTCCACCTCCCCATGCCGAAGTTCCACCCACGGTTGGACCTGCTTGATAAGTCTCGCAGTCCACCGTCCTCGGGTGTAGTGCTCCCAACTGTGTTGCTACTGCTGGAAGGTTCGGGAGCGCTCTTCTGTTCTTGCTGTGTCCTCGCCGATCTCGCCTTGTCTCTGATAAATCGCCTTCCTCTCACCTGCCAGTACTGAAAGTGTAGCTTAAAGTGGTAGAAAAATTCACCTTCTCATAAAAAAAATTCCCCTCACTTGTAGGCGAGGCGGTGGTATAGTGGTTAGGAGCACAGAATAATGAAGCGTTAAATTATAGTTAATCTGTGGTAGGAGCCATGACGTTGGTTCGAATCTGGGTTCTGCCAGGAAAGTTTTATCCGTTTTATCGTAGCGGCTCACCTTTGTCTTGTCTAATACGATCCACGCTCAAATCAATGGTCTATAGGCCCATTTACAACAATTATTAAAAATCTTTTAAACCGTTAAGCCATTTGACTTATAAAGTTTGTTAAAACGCTACGTACTTTAACAATTGCAAAACCTTTAGAACTAGCCTGAAACTATTATTCTAGGATTTAAAATTTTAACCCGTAATAAGTTTGTAAAATAACATTCATCGGCGTTTTCCACGTAATTACTTAAAATGTAACTATTAACTAATTAAGAAGAGAATTAATTCAACTTAAACAAGAATTTTTTCTCAGATGCGTGTTTTCTTACAATAATTTATAATTGTATTCAGTAACTCCTTATCATCTATTTATTTAAACCAAACCTAATTTTTTAAATTTAATAATGTTTAAAGCTGCTCATTAGAAGGCGCCAACCGTCACAAAGAATTTTACTAAGCTATTGAGATGTAAAATTACCAACTCAAACACAGCAGTGAAATAACACAAAAAGGTTAAGATAATGAAATAAAAGGACAAGTCGCTCAAACCACCGTATCTCTTCCCTAGATGTTGTAAAAATTAAACTTAAATAATTAACTAACACTCTATTAATTTGTTTACTTCCTTATTTCAAACTTTTTCATCCGTCATAATTAATAGTTTTTTTTATCAAAGCCTAAGTAGTTCACCACAGGAAGTTACCTATCAACTATATCGCATAATGTGTAAATCTTCTAATTCTGTATCAAAATTTTCAACATATTTGAGCTTATCTTATAGCTTTTCCTGATTTCATAAATGAGTCATTTCCCACATTTCACTGTAGTACAATAATTTCACGTAATTTCTAAATGAACAAATCATACGTTGTGCATTGTTTTAAAACCGTTGCTCAATTCAACAGTTTGCAAACATAACTTTTCATCGTCGTTTCCAGAAAATTTTTGATATATTTATATATCCCGTACATTCTAAGAGATTTCAAGACATATTTTTCAAAATAATATTATAAGCCCTTTTAAGCGACAGTAAAAATATAAAAACAAAAAAACATTAAATAAATATTTCACAACAATTTAATAAATATGTTCATCCAAATTACATTTTCCAATAAAACATTAAAGGTTTTAAACCATATTTCTCACGACGACCAATTTACCAAGAATAATACTTATTATTGGAGACAATAAAGTATTAATAAATGTTTCTAATGCAGTTCACCTGAGATAATCCCCTTGCCACATCAATTTGGAAATGAAATCTTTTTCATCATAGAGAGAATAAATAAGAGCTACTTTTCATTTGAGTAAAACCACGGTGCTGTGAAACCACGTTGTATTTGGGTAATTTCTAATAGAGCACCTTCAAAATCGTACAGTTTGTATTAACTAGCTGGTAATTTAAGTATGAGTAAAGTGCCAATGCGGCGGCAAAGGAAGCGCGAGGTCATGTGACCTGAGTGACCAAGGTTAAATTCGCATGACATCTTCAGATATCAAATTCGCTTGCTCGACCGACACTGCCCTATCAGCTTTGTTACTTCGGTGTCACAAAAGCCAACTCAAATTAATGAGTGGCTTAATTTTATTCCTGCTAACAGCTTTTACTAAAGAAAGACTTATTGAAAATAGTATACTATAAAAAAATCGTTCCGTCACATGACTTGGTCTTAAAAAAATTATTTGATTGTGAATGCTTCCAATTGTGACCAACGCAACGGGTCAAAATCCTTTACGTGCACACGACCTTTTTTCCTATAGGACCTATGGAGTTATTTGGCTATTGGATAATTATTTGTAGGTTATGAATGATGATAAAAACTAATTAATGAACGATGTTATAATTACAGAAGTTATATATAACACACAAAACAGTCCTAATGTGAACAAAATATGTACAATTACTCAGGTGGCTGAAATTCAGTAATGCCCTTGACTATATCCTTTCAATAATTTACTAATACATTCCTCTCGCAGATACATTCCAATCAACCACTGTGTTACGGTTGATCACTAGTTCCCGCCCGGGATCACTCGCGCTATTAGATTGATTCTAACATTTTTAGTTCCTCTGAGGGAAATTTTTTTAATAATCATTTCTTGCCACTGAGCTTTCAATATTGCTTTCCTCAGTATTCTGTCCACCCGCTACAGCAGTTTGGGGTGGGTAGTGTGGTGTGGAGGGTAGTTTTGGAGGGGAGAAGGCTCGCACCTCCACCCTTGTTAATGCCCGCCTAACTGCGCGAGCGTTCGCGTGACTCTCCTTGTTAGTATAGTTCTAACGGCGCGAGTGATCGCGGAACTGCCTGAGTCTTACTTTTTGAGTTAAAAAAAGTTGTAAATTACAATAAATATGTTATTATTTCATTTTAAATGTGTAACGATTTATTTATTTCATCTACCAAACAAATATATGATATTTACTTTGAAGTGTAAGCTGCTGTGAAATGTTAGGAGCGCTCTAACGGCGCGAGTGACCGCGGGACTTTCGATAGCGCGAGTTGTCCCGGGTTAACAGATATCTAGAAGCTGACAAACAGCAACAGTGAACAAACGGCAAAACCTTATCAAATCCTATCCGCGAATCTATTAACCACATTTTTTAGTTTAGTTGGACATCCTGTAGAAACTGACTTTTACCACAAATCCACCTTTCACTTTTCCTCAGTAAATGTTCGCATTTTGTTAGAACGAAACATACTTTCTTTAGATTTATATAATAATTCATGTAGTTCGAAAATATTAGAAGGCGAATCCATCTCGACAAAGTACAACACTCACATGACTAAAGGACTAAATAACTGGAAATGATTAGTTATCTTTGTCGAGGTAGGTCAGTTGCTGGTCGCGGCCAACGCAGCTCGTCGCGTCAGCGTAACGTTATCTATACAAGATGAGATAAGAGCAACAATAATACTAACCGAAACCTCTCTAAATATCTTTAATATATACTAGGTTAATCATACGAAAGCTAAATAGCATCATTTTATTAAGTTCTATTAAGTTTAAAAGTTGTAGGTGCGTAACAGATTTTGACCGAACAATGTTCCAGTTCCAATTTGGAATCAATTATGACTTCCTTGAGTTAAAGCCCGTCTCTGAACGAGCGTCGTTACCGAAGTGGTAAACAGCATTGTTAACTAGTTTCTGTTGGAGTGGCAACACTGGTCACAAGGGGTGCTGCATATGGCTGTTAAATAACACTTTACTGATACTCTGGTACTTTTATATGGTCTAACTGGCCTTGAAATCGACATTTGGGATTGCGGTAGACTATTTTGACGTAGTCCTAGACTGTCAATTAACTGATAGATAACTAAAATAAGTCAATTATATTTTTATCGTTTCCCATTGCTGCAAATGTGAACATATCATGGCTGATAAAAAAATATGAAGAAACGAAAATAATAAGATAAATACTTCTTCAAAAAGAAATATTTAATTAGTCAATCTAGTAAATTATCATGCAGTTTATGTACATAATCGTAAACATCGATGGTTTGAATAAAGAATCTATGATCCAAGATTACCTCGCAGGAATTCTCATAGGAATCCAAAAGGTTAAAGTAAAGTATAACCAACTGAAGTACTAAAAACTCAAAAAAAAAAAAAAAAGATAAAACATGTTACAAACACTTACTTCTTCAAACTTGAAGGAAGGTAGAAGATGGATAAACGATTTTAGCTAATTTCCCTATAGGGAATACGATATTACTGTAGTAGCCAAGGTAAGATCTAAGACCGGGACCATGATACTTTTTTGTTTTTAGGTTCCTAGAAGCCAAAACACCGTTCGTTCAAATTGATGTGTCCGTGAACACGATAACTTCTGAACGGAACCTCCGATTTTGATGAAATTTGGTATAGGGGTGTAAGCCAGCATCTACTTGAATGATTTCGCCAACTAGAATGATCTGACCACGTGAAAGGGGGTTTTATGGGGTTTCAAAAGGGTAACAAATGGGTTTTTGGGTTAATAGAGATTGGGTTAATTTATAAAATTAACAATTTTAACTTAAACCATCTAAAAGAGCTTTAAAAAACAAACAATCTAGTATTTTGAATTTCTTACTTATCTTAAATGGTTATGGAGAAAATCCAAAAACTATGTTTTCTATGTTATGCTTATGGGAAATCAACAAAACCTTTTATTTTGCTTTTTACTGACAAATCTCGATAAAATTTGGTATGTACATTCATTATCAAGGTTTTAACCTATATTTGCTTACAAATTCCATATGGCGCAAACCTACATACTCAAACCTATGGGGTTTATGGGGAAAATGAAAATAACCCATAACTTGATCAAATTTGGTATATATATATATATATATATATATATATATATATATATATATATTCACTAGGTAGGGTTTAACTTATAAAAAAAACATATGGTGGCCAAATTACATACTCTCATTCCCATGGGTTTTATGGGGAAATAGAAAATATAGGTACCAAAATTTCATTGGAAATTCACTGAGTACGCAGGTCTGCTGGGACGGGGGTATTGTTGTTTTATGGTTATTAAAAAGTTCATCTATTAAAACCTGGTTAAACCACGAACAAATGAACTGCCAACCCCTCTTTAGTTTTATGTAATGAGTATCAATTAAAAAAATCTAATAACTAATAAAATGTCCAAATCGTATAGTTTTAGAAAACATATTCGGTCTTGAGAACAAAATGCAATTTTTGTATTGTGACCTTTAGATAAGGCAGGATAAAATCCAAAGATAAACTGTTCAAATAATCGAATCATTGTTATTATTAATTATTTTATTTTTATTACAATGTAAGTTATTTATTTAAGAGTTTTATTCGTTCAGTGCATATGTGTATTCAGAAACCCATATGATATACTACAAAACTAAACATGAATTCACAAAGATAGTTGAAATGTTGTAGCAATGTCGGTTTTGGTGAGGATCCCCGACGACTCCTTACGGCCTCATTTCCTACCTGTCAAACTCGAGGCAGAAAACTCAGGGATCACTCCTTGACTTTCTCAATTTATCAGTCTTAAACACTGACGTGGGAAAGTTGCCATGCCTTCAATACAGATCATCACGTTTCATAGTATATGACGTGTGAAATAAATTTCTAAAGTTGCAAATTCTGGGACATTCATTAAAGTATTATAAAGCTAAATATTTGCAAAAACTAAATTTTGAAAATTTCAAGTAGGTGATTGCATTAGAAGTAATTTAGCCAATTAGCGCACACGTAAATAATTTGCTAAGATGCATTAACGAGGTGGAAAGTACAGTATTTACAATAAATCCCAAGGAGATGGTTTGTAACATGTTACATTTTATTTTGCAACAGATATTTTTAAAATTTATATCTATAACATAACTAAGTGACATAGTTTTTTTTGTGTTAATCAATTATGCCTTTTTCAGTGATTCTAATAATACGACATGTATCTCATTGAGTTCCTCTGTTCTTATAAAATACCCCGTCGAGCAGACCTGTGTACTTAACGAATTTTTAATGGAGTTTTGGTACTCTCCATAAACCCCATGAAATGTGAGTAGGGCCTAATTAGGTTTGCCGCCAAATAGGTGTTACAATCAACAGCCCAACAGCCACTTTTATATAAAGGTGCTGCTATACATCGACGTCACGTCACGTCACGTCACGTCTTCATTCGCATCCATTCGCACCGATGGATCCGGCGATTCCGGAGGGGGTGCTATACATCGACGTCAAGCATTCGCATTCGCACTGGACGTCACGTCCATTCCGCCAATTCTCACGGATTCTGCGCGCGAAAAAAAGCGTTGAGATATGGAAAAGATATGGGAGATATGGAAAAGCGTTGAAAAAAGGTTGAGATATGGACTCCATGTAGATAATAAGTTAAGGGTTTTCTATAGATGTATTTAAATATGTAAGGGCTGTAAACATATTATATTTGAAGTGTAAGGTTTTCTATCTATCTATTCTATATATATAATACGTGATGCCCTTTTTTGTTAACACTACTCCTCCCTTATTTCTGGGCCAATTTTAAAGTTTGAGGTGTCTAAAGAATGGTCTCAATTCGTAGTTTTGCAATAAGGTTTTAGATTTTTGAAATTTTAATTCTGAAGCTCACGGGAAGCCCTCAAAGTTCATTTTTTGTCCATAAGATTAACATGGGAAACAATTTATATTGAATTGCTAAATAAAACAGCTGTTGATAGTTAAACAACCAAACACATATGTTAGAAGCTGAATAGAAGTAAATTGAACTGGTACTGAAATATCAACACAATTTCATACTTTAATACGAGGAGTGTCCATTGTAATGTTTTAACCTTTTCTCAAAATGTAGCAGGTAGGTTTTGCTTGAACATTTTATTTGCGTGTATTTGGTCACAAAAATAAGCTTAGTAACTTGATGCTAGAAAAATTCATTTTTCTGTATGAAAGCAAGTTTGGAAATTGAAATTTTTGACATGGGTTTTATGGGTTGTCTGATTGGTATTGAAACAGTAACGAAACGTAACAAATATTAAAATAGAACACAAAATTTGTGTGCATTAATTTTTAAACTGCTGTGAACCATAAGGAAAAGGGATAGTTGGTTGTAGCGGTGTAATAACCTTTTTGAATACTATTATAAAATAAAATATTCAATGCACATTGCTACACATAATAAAACATCTCTTTAAAAGAGACAACATTTAAATAAATGTTCTTTACCTCCAGTATATAAAACAAGCTTATTTAAAAAATTGTTTGTAAAGAGCAATTTTAAACAAAATATAAATGCCACATAAAACCAAAATGGACCACACCAAAAAAGATGTAAATTATCTTAATTTTTGGGATTTCTTTATTTAAATTTTGTAATGCAATGATAAGTTAAAGAGGATTTAGATCTTTATAAATAATAATGTTGACTCATTCACTATGATGACGACTACCTCATACAGTACTACAAAAACAGCCGCAGTGAGTGCTGCATAACTCATACAGAACCGAGGAGTTGTAATGAAATGTTGATTTTTATTCTGTTGTCATTTACGTTTTATGTTTGATGAACTATGTATATCAAACATCTGAGAATTTATTCTCAGATTATTTATATTTATTATTTATAGGAGTGTTTAAATAGAGGCCCTAAGACAAATGGGCAAAAGAACAACTACGTAATCTTAGCTAATTTGGACCTATAAGAACAACCACCAAATCAA
This sequence comes from Neoaliturus tenellus, assembly GCA_030545055.2. Taxonomy (NCBI): domain Eukaryota; kingdom Metazoa; phylum Arthropoda; class Insecta; order Hemiptera; family Cicadellidae; genus Neoaliturus; species Neoaliturus tenellus. Next base: position 25,554,029 of record CM061535.1, read on the forward strand.
ACACATTGGCAAGTTGGAGAATTAGTAATGAAGATCGATTGATGAAGACCAATATTTGTTTATCTGATTTTCACTTAAAGTAACTCTGTTCATTACCATGGATTAAGAGTCATCTTCACCTTTAGGCCGGTAGCACATTGTTGAGCAGTCGGCAATGTAAACCATACGGCTTTTATTCTAAAACGTGGTATTTTATTCTCCTATTTCGGACGCCGTTTTTCTACCGATTTTCTTTAAACTTTGGTAAGTGTTTAGAAGAATAGTTATATTAGGCAATAGGCCCCTCATACCTCGAAATTTTGAAAATATAACAAATATTACTCTCTATGAAGTCGCAAAGTAAATCGATTTTCCTTAGTAATATTTGTTAAATTTTCAAAATTTAGAGGTATGAGGGGCCTAATATAACTATTCGACTAAACACTTATTCAAGTTTAAAGAAAGTCGGTTGAAAAATGGAGTTCGGAACATGGAATAAAATACCATGTTTTGCATTAAAAGCCGTATGGTTAACATTGCCGTCTGCGCAACAAAGGGCTACTGGCCCAAAGGTGAATATGACTCTTAAGGTTTGATCACAAAGGCACAAAAGTCTCAAGGTCTAATAAATGCAGCGCATCGCGCTGCACGGGCCCCCTAGTATTATAAAGAGGGTTTTACTGTATCCAAAGACAAATTGGTGATTACTCCAAATGAATTAGGTTTTCCTGTGTAACTGTTTCAGGAATACAACATTTTACTGTCATTGTACGTACATTCCAGCATTTTAGCATAAACTAATAACATATTTAATAAAGTATTGAAATAATTTTTAAAATGCATAAATAAACATACGTGTAGCGACATAATCACTACTGGCAATATAGAGGTTACCTTTTGTGTTTCGATGAATTATATAAACAACCGTCGTCAACACATAGAATTTTTGTGCAATATTTGAGTAGGGTTCTAGACGGAAGTACTGTTCATCTGTGTCGCAATTTCTTCCCAAACAGCATTTCTTCTTACATTGCTCATGTACAGTTTGTGGGAAGAATCGTAAATTTCTTTCTTTTCTTCCACTAAACTAATTAGTAACTCATCATCCATGGTAATAACAATTGCCAAAAACCCTAGCGGACCACTCACTCTCATCAACTGATAAGAACTAGGCCTAGACGGAAGTAAACAAAACAAACATTCGGACAAAATCCACCCTTGCTCTCATTGTTTCGAAGTTTCCCGATTGCGTACAAAGATACCCGAGGCGAAAGCCGAACGGCCGAATGGACGTTGGTAGCGGCTATACAGCGAAGTCGCGTCACGTCACGTCGCGTCCTCATTCGCACCCATTCGCACCGATTCGCACCCGAATGCTCCTCAGAGCATTCGAGTGCGAATGGATGCGAATGAAGACGTGACGCGACGTGACGTGACGTCGATGTATAGCCGGTTCCATTTGAATACACAGGGAGCATACCATGCGAACGTGGACGTGACGCGACGTGACGTGACGTGACGTTGATGTATAGCAGCACCTTAAGGATCTTCAGTTTAACGTGGGATCCGAACCACAATTCCGATCTTATATATATAGGAAATGGTCTAATTATGAGGATGGTCTTTATGGATGAACAAGTATTCACTAGTGCGGACGTTGATCCCCACTAGGGAATATCGCACCTACAAGCCATCGCTTATAACAATCACAATTCGTGACCTCCAAGTAGCTATATTACAGGACTTGTCTGCAACAATTGTATTCATCTTTTATAATACAATCGTTGCTACTATTATTTATCCAAGCATTTACGAACACCGGAAGAAAACAAGACTTAGTCACTGATAATTATATTAACAAGGTATAGAAATGTGACTAAAATTTCACTTGACGTTGACCGTCTGGACCCAGATAGTTTAAAACTACTTAATAATTTAAACATCATCTAATCTGTTCTTCCTGATATGATAGCATTTGTTATTACAACAGCTGTCTAACGATTCAATTCCTTCTTTCATTTGATTAAAATTGAAACTTTCCAAAAATTCGAAAATTGGTTGGACACGGTAGGAGGAGTTCCAATTATAAAAGAAACGATTAGCGTATTAAATAATAAATAGATGACCAAACAAATCTCTTTGCTTGGATTTTCAGGAATATTGCAGGGCTCTCTCATCGTTTTAAATGTGTGTACATAAGGATTTTTACGTTTGAAATCAATAACAATGCAATGCATCATAATCCTATCACGTTATTTAATTGCTTAAACGCGGTGTCTACGTCAGACAAATATAACTGTGCATAAACTGTTACATTGAAGTGATCATTGGACCTGCTATGTGGTAAAATGTGTCACGAATTTTTAAATGGTATGCAACACGGGAATTTGGGTGAATTTTCGCGTCAGTGCTGACCATTGCAAACGATGAATTACGAGTGTTTTAAAGAAACTCGTGGTTCTTTTTTTATGTCCTCATAAGCAGAACTGATGCCCTGACCCACATGTAGTCCTCCGAAAAATTTATTTTTAGTAAAGGTGGAAAAACAATTTTTTTTATGACGGTATAAGTGATTGTATGGTGATTACGTTGTTTCGTGTTGCTTTACCTCTGAATGATATTTCAGTGTTCAGGGTTACAAACAATTGGCTTTAAACTCATAAGTCTTAAGTCCAAATTAGCAATATTAGACCCATTAAAGTACGTCCTAAAGGCATTGTTGTAACAAATCCTTTAAAATTAGAAATAGCATTTCAAGCAGACAAAAAATAAACACAATGAAATAGGTTATAAACATGATTTGGTCTTTGCACTTGAATGTGCTAGAGAAAGGTAACTTTACGCGTTCTGTTGATATACTTTCATATTGGGACACGCTGCCCGTTTTATTTTACAGTAAACAAAAATTACGATTTATAGTCACCATGGCCCGGGTTGGGTTTGATGGGGCTCGAGTTTCCATTTCGGCTTCTCTCTGATATCACCGGGAAAAATTATGATAAGCATAAAGAACCTCGATACAAACAAAGGTTGAGATGCCCTTAATTTTCTTGAACTGCAATTCAGGTTAACACATTCGCTGCTAATGGCACAGTACTGTGCCATGAAAATCTGTACGCTCACCCTGATGGCACAGTACTGTGCCATGCTACAATGCACTCATCATTTGTATTTTGTGAGGTTAGCTCCTGGCGGAGTTAGTTGTATACCACGTTAGCGTGGGGGGTAGGTATGGCTTTACCTTAGGGCTGAGCAGTTCCCGCGTCGCGGCGACAGCAGCGCTGTAGCGGCGGGAACAGTAAAGTGCCACGCCTACGCTCATTGCCACAATTCCTGTCAGTGTGAAGTTTGCCTTTGTTGTTGACAGACGAGTTTGTAACTATGTTTAGCGCACCTCAAAAACCAAACGAACACTATACTTTTGTGCGCAGTGCCCTGGGGAGCCCGGACTATGCCCTATGCCGTGCTACGAAAAATACCATGTTTAGTGATAAACAATGAGGATAGATTAGGGTAGTTAATTTCAAAACATTTTAAATAACCCCCTTTGTGTTTTTTATTCATAATTTTATTATCTTTATTGTGTTTTACTCAAATAAACAAATATTTCTTTTAATTTTAGTACATTATTTTCACCTGTATGCTGATGGCACAGTACTGTGCCATAAATATGACGTCACGAAATGACGTCATAAACACAACGGATAACATTTTTGACCTCTGTTCCTTAATTACGTCATATAGAGGAATGTTTTGGTACAATAAAATTTTTTAGCTCCTGGGGCAAGTTTTATGTTTTTACTAGTCGCAGCGAATGTGTTAAAGAATGTTGTTTATTGTGTTTATTGTAGTGTTTTAAAATATCTACCGCGAGAAAGAACATTTATCTGCAAACTTTTTTCAGTCAAAATATGATAAAATTATAAACTTAAAATTATATTTAGCTGATATAGTATATTATACATTATATACATATACACGCTTTGTTAATGTATTGCATTATGTTTAAGAAAATTAGATTATTAAGTCCCCCCCACAAGAAAATTAACATTCACAATTAGTATGGCTCTAAATGCAGGTCTAAAGTTGTGAAACTTATGCTTGAGGTCCCCAGAGGTTCAAGTAAGAACGGTAAGGCAGCAAAGATAGGGAGCAAACTCTGTCGTTGTAGCTGACTCGGACAGTCGCTGGCACCCAATCATCTAGGGGTTAGAGTTCCCCCACAATGTAATCTAATCTAGCTAATGAGAATACAACCGTGGTTCCTCTCTGTGGACATAAATCCAACAAAAGCCCTTGTAGTTGGATGTGTCAGAAGCGACTTCTCTGGATACACGGGTGTGGTGCAAGATAATGATAATAAATAGTGTACGTTTCCCCAGGCTATAGACTTTGGAAGGATATGACTTCGTCAGCTGGCTTTCAAACTAAGACCATGATCTTCATCTGACGGAGTCGATATCCATATTTATTCAATCCAGTGTATAGATTAACCCCAGGACGCATCATTCTACAACACAAAACATTGGATGAATGGATCGAACCGGAGTGAAATCCTCATGTATGAGTGTTGCTGCTTCGCTGTATTGATGAAATCCAAATTTAATGTCCTACCACAATGACCGATGTTGGAAGGAAATTTAAAGATTACTTCGAACTCATGATTTAGGTTTTAGGAATAATTTGTAGATTCAAGTTAGTTGTTGACTTTTATGCACAGAAATTAATTATTAATCTTTAAATTTGCTAAAAGAAATGTATCAGAAGCTATTTTGATGGAGCTTGTAGCCACCGTCTATGAGTTAAACCTAGAGTAAGGGCTTTAATCCAGTGTTGTGCCCTCTATAATACTACTCAAAATACAATTTGTTATTCACAAAATTATATGAATTTTATATTTTTAAAATAACCTAAAAATACAAAAAAATTTAGATTAACAGCAATAAAACAAATTTTTTATGGACTGATGACAATGATAATAATAATAACATTAATGATAGTGATAATAATAATTGTAGTGATGGAAACTGACAAATACAGTCCAACAAACAAATCGTAAATCATTGAGCGAGCAGTTTACGGTGGTAAAAGCAAACAGAAATCTCAGAAGTAATATAACAAACATTCATGACAAAGGTTATGCTATTATACTACATATTATTATTTTCTTTAGTCCGTACATTCCCATACATACACGCAGAATAAGCGTAGTCTAAGTTGGTGTACCAGACAAAAACGGCAATCCAGAAGACCCCCAACTTTCGAGCCAAAGTCGTAATGACAGTTTGACTCCAACCTGACAGACCTCTGGTGTTCGCTAAAGCATTGAGTCCAAAACCAAACTGTGTGCTAAGGCACACTGGTGTTGCGTGAAGCAGGTTAGACGTGGAGTGGAACAAGAGAAAATAAGTAAAATAAAACCAAGAGAGACAATAAAATAGAAGTAAAAATAAATTGTTTCAAATACTAAAATACCTAACTGGGATAGCCATAGACACAGCAAGCACACGAATAAGACATTCTTTTGAACTGTGAGAGATTTTATGACTATTTGTACGAGTATATAGTATACAATAAATCCGTTAAGAGCTCACCTGGGACTGTACAGTCTGATCTGATGATACAGGATTTTTGGCTTTATGGCTGGCTTTTGAAAACACAAAATAATGCAATAATAAAAAAGAAAATGGAAAGCACTGCTGTTATTTTCAAGTCCTCTATTTGTGATACAGCCTTTTTGCTATAAACTAATTAAAACGAAAAATAGGTCACAGTCCAAACAGTAGAACACGAAATGAAATTGGCTTTGTCGGTTGTACAGCCTCAAAGATGAAGTTACTTGAAAAACATCAAGCCCATGTGTCACGTTAAATTATAGTTTTGTAATACAATACAAAGCAATTAGTACTTTGTTTGTATTCTGAGTCTTCTACTGTATTTTACGAGGGCTGTCTAGTTTAATAAAATGTAATAAATTAAGTTCCTTCTATCATGTAATGTTTTTTACGTTTCCTAGAGAGCATATTTATAATATTGTTATTGGTCCTATTGATCCTTTAATTTGTCATGGTCTGTTTTCTACTAGGTGAAACAATTGGTTTTCATATAAGATTTCACTAATAATAGTACCTGTGAGTAGTGTCTTTTGGCCACTCCTGGGCCAGGTCAAGGTCAGTGGTTGGAAGTGGCAGGTGTGGGGTTGGAAGTGTGGGGTGGGGGTGACAGTGATGGATGGGTTTGGGAAGTGGGTCAAGGTCATCCGGAGGGGTTTTTAAAAAAGTGGGAGCCGCAGGGGCTCGGTGGGAATGGGGAGGTTTTCGTTTATTTTTAAAATTAAATCAAAGTCGTGTTGTTGTGCAGAGAGGTGTTGAAATATCGTCCAACGGTGAGGGAGTGGTAGACGCCGAAGGTGGTGGCGAAGAGAAGGTAGACGCACAGCATGCAGAGTACGAATTTGAACAGTTGCAGCAGGCGGACCATCCCTTGTTGATTTTCCGTTTCCAATTGCAGCCTGTTGATCTCTAGTTTGAGTCTGTCCTCTTCCAATCGTGTTTTAAGTGAAACATCATCCATCATGTTTGTGTGCTTGTTTTAATTTCTGTTGGTGAAATGGGAGCGGTGTTGACGGTCGGAAAGTTGGCGATGAAATGAGAAACGAAGATGAGGACAGGACATATTTACTGGAAAGTGGTGGGGGGTTAAGAAAAACAGTTGTGTGTCCGATCAAACGTCATTGTCAGCTGTTGGTGTAGGTTTGGAGGATGCAGGAGTGAGTCCTAGCAAACCATCTTCATCTCCACTCTCAACTCTATCGCATGTTGGACAACCGTAAACAAGTTCCAAATTCATAGTGATGCAGTGGAATTTGTCTATAATATCTTCTAAAGTTTCCATTAAATCTTTTAAATCATGTCTTGTTCTAATTATAAAAGTAGATTTCATATGTGGTAGCGGATAGTTGTTCATTGTACGGGAGTCGGGAAACAAATGGCGAGCGTCAGTCAGCGGCTCGCTTATATGCTGGCAAGGGCGGTGGAGGGGGAAGTGGAGGGGTGGTGGCGTGGTGGGGGAAGTGGAGGGGTAGTGGTGTGGTGGGGGAAAGGCGATATACCCCCATGCGAACCGTTGGCCAGCGCATTTCGCTGCGGATCGTTGTTCATCGTACGGGAGTCGGGAAACAAATGGCGAGCGTCAGTCAGCGGCTCGCTTATATGCTGGCAAGGGCGGTGGAGGGGGAAGTGGAGGGGTGGTGGCGTGGTGGGGGAAGTGGAGGGGTAGTGGTGTGGTGGGGGAAAGGCGATATACCCCCATGCGAACCGTTCGCCAGCGCATTTCGCTGCGAAACGCCGTTCGGGTAGGTAGTAGGAGGTGTACTAATATTAAATTTATATTTAACCAGAGCTTGCATTTCTTGTTCCTCGTTGTTTAATTCAATAATTTTAACACCATTAGTTGTCTGTTCCTCTTCCTCTTCACTTTGCGACGATGAAGACATGGAGGTGCCTGAAGAAGATGATGACGATGAAAATATTTTGGTAGGATTGACATATTGCACTGTGATGTTGATCCATCTTAAAGGATGGTTATCCATAAGTGTGAGTAAGTTTTGGAATAGGGTTTCCATCTCTTCTCTGTCGGTAATTAAATGTTGAAAGGAAATGAATTTATCATCCATGTTGTTGTCAGTGCAAGTAATGAAATAAGAATGAGAAGCGTATCGAATGATCCGTAGAATATATGTTGTAAAAAATAAGTGGTGGGGGTAATCTCAAGGTCAATCAAATGGAGTTTTAAAAAAGGGCTGCAGTCAGTGACTACAGCTATACATTTGAAGCTTCAACAGGTTCAGAAGACCAATCTGATCTATACTTGCACGCACTTATGATGCATGTACAAAAGTCGTCTTTATAATATGCATTGCACTCTCGACAAATGACAAGTTTTTCCGGATGAAACTTGATACACCTCTGGGGACAGCAAGTGTGGAAGTATCGTGATTTATAAATCTTGAAGGTTCGCAATTTTGGTGGTGGTAGTTGCTTTGTTTCGCATCTGCAGTAACAGGATCCAAAGAATTCGCACTTTGTACAGGCTAATCCGTCTACCATCCATCTTCCTAAATCGGTGCATTTCTGTTCACAACAGTAGCGCGGTGAGTCCTCGTTTTTCTTCTCTTCCATGTTGGCGCTTCTAAGTTTAGGCAAGAAATGAAGTTGTATAGTGTAGGATAGAGTGTTTTATAGATTAAGAAAAGTGGTGGGGGTAATCTCAAGGTCATCCAAATGGAGTTTTAAAAAAGATCATCTTACAAGTGTAAGATGTATTTATTTAAGATAATGAGTTTTCATCTTCTTTTTCTTTCTTTACATCTTGTTTGTATTTTTCTTTTTCTTCTTTAGCCATAGCGATGAGATCTTCAGTGGATAGTGGATGTACTTCAGGAAATTTTAGAATTAATTTTGGTTGGAATCCCTCTTTAGTTAATACTTGAAGATCGGACGTCATTTGTTCTGCACTTTGATAGTCCTTTCCGTAGATTTTTCCATTAAATTCAATCATCATTCTGTACAACATGGTATTAATAGTTGTTTTCGCTGCGTCAGTTGGAGAGCAAATGATGATTCTGTTAGGTTACACGTTCCTTTTATAGATGCTACAGCGACCACTTGATATTATTTAATATTAGTAATATTTCTGGAACTTAACATTACTTTGAGTAGATGGTGTTGTAGTTGAAGGTTGTGTGGAAACGAATACTTCTTCGTTGCAGAACTTCTGTTTAGGAAACATCCTCATGTTGTTAGCGTAAACATCAATATTTAAACGATAACCACCGGCAAGTAACACTCGCAGTTCATTAATAAAATCGTCGAGTTCTTCAAAAGTTGTAATGGTGGTGGTATCATATGATGCACACTTAACCTTAAGAGACATGTTGTTATTCGTAATAACTGGAGAGCCAACAGAGATGTGTACAGCACGAAAAGTAGTCGTAGACTGATGAGATCCTCAAGAAAATTACGGCCTTTATATACCCTCGAAACTAGGTCAAGGTCATCCAAACGTGTTTTTAAAAAAAACAACATATCGATAGTGCAGAAACACTATCGATATGTTGCCTTTTCTTATTATTTTTTTTTCCTTTTTATTTTTTATTTATTTAAAATCAGTTACACACATGTACAACAGTATATATAAACTACAGACTAGTTGCTAGTAGGCATAACATGAAGTGTAAGTTCAGTAGAGTTGGTTCCACTAGGACCGTGGGATGCCAAATAGAGTGCGCCGGGGTGAATCAGTCGTAAATCTTCATTCTGCAGCAGTTGAACGAAGCGTTTGGGAAGAAATACTTGAAATTTCGGTTCATCACCAGGTGTGTAGGGTGCTTCACTCAATGTGCAATTGATGGCGTCTCCAACTGATGTTTCCATCTTCTTAATAGTGTGAATAATGTAATGTTTTTCTTCTTTCAATTCTGAACATTTCTTAGTCGGTAGTATTGTAGATTTAGAATGTTTGTTGAATTGATCAACAAGCGACTGTAGAAAAGTTTGCGATGCCATTATTTTTTCTTACTATTGTTCGTCTTCTTCTTCTTGTGCTTGCGCGTCAGAGGTGTTGACTCCTCGGAGGTTAGAGTAATACTCATGCATTGTCATAGTGCCGCTCTCGCTTTTATACCCATTGCTTCCCCCACCACTTTGCTGGAGATAGACATTCAAACGATATGCGTTCTTTAAAGCACATTGAGACTGCCGATGTTTAAAGTTTTTAGATGCAATACAGATGTTAGCAAAGTAGCAATAAAAATCTTTCTCCATTTGCACATTTATCACTTCATGGTTTGTATATGCTTGTATCCAATTTGCTTTTTCCAATCCTCTTGTAAAAATAGTTTTGAACTCTTTGCAGAAATGATTCATAATGTGTGGCATCATATTGTAGGTTATAAAACCTTCATCCCATGTTAGATTATGAAAATGTTTCATCAACCATTTGTTTGTTACTTTAGCTTTGGTTGTTAATCTGTTGAACGGCAAAGGAGGCATGAATAAAAAATGATAAACAACAGATGTTATCATATCTAGTACCACTAACTCTTTAATTATAAAATTTCCATCATTACCACGGAATGCTTGAAACTCTATGATACCTCGCTTTACTTCCATTATTTCCGTCTTCTTAGAGAATGAAACTCGTTTATCCATGATGACGTTCAGTAGACAACTGGTATTTTAATGCGGATTGACAGCCTTTTATACTCCAACATTCTTCTTCTTCTTACTTAAAATATTCTTTGTCTGTTTAATTTGTTGTTGATTGTTGATTGTTGAAACGTGATTCTTTTTCCTTGTTTTCTTGCTTTTTTTCTTCATCTAAATTAAAGTTGGTTTGATTGTGGTGTAACTGTCTCCACATCTCTACTTCATGCGGGATCCTATTGAAGATTGAAGTATCTACTGGACCGTATAGGATTGGAACATATGGTTGTCTATCCAATGCATCAGTTAAATAATCTTTGATAATTGTACTTGAGAATATTAGCTGTTTTAAATATCTTTTTATAGGACCAGTAGCACAAGTTAAAGCGTAAAACTCTTCTTTTGTCAAATGTATTTTTATATTATATTTAGTTAAATCTCTAAATCGAACTAGTTGTTGACCACGTTGTTTAACAATATCGATTTCAATATTTGATTCGAACAAACCTAGTTTTGTTTTTCTTCCAAACGTATTGTTACTCAAATAGCATTCCAAAAGATGTATATGTTTCATAAAAGATTCCCAAGAAGATTCAGTGAAGGTTACCATTTTAGATCCGTGATTCAAAATAACAGTTGGAGAGTAATCCAATGATTTCATTACTCCAGCAGACACAGTCTTTGTCATACAAGAAGAAATAGGATAAAATATTCTAAGAAATACCTCCATTAAGATGTTGGTAGAAATGTTATCTTCAATTTTCCTTTTCTTCGTTTCTTTTTCAACTTCCTCTTCGTCTGTCTTCTTATGTTTAAACTTGAGGAACTCTTCCATTTCCTGTTCAACTTGTCTTTCTATATCCAAACTATTGTCAGCCATAAGAGGTGTAGTTTCTTCATTAGCACTTGATGTAGCAGAACTCATCTTGCGGACGATGTTACCCATACGACAATCAAAGATGAAATGAATTTCCAGCTCTTCTTTCTCGCTTTTATACTCGCAGATGACCTAGATATTGTTGATCTTTTGTAAAAACCTTACAAATCGTGCAGATGTTGTATTAATCTTTTTTAAAGTACATTCTTCACAATTCCTGTCAGCGGTGTGTAAGTAACTATTTTGT
>CM061535.1:25565436-25693039 GCA_030545055.2 Neoaliturus tenellus
CTAATTATCTAAAATACATAATTACTACCATATATTTTCGGGCCAATACTCCTGGCTTTGTATTTCTGCCAATTTTCACTACCATCAGGCTCCACTTCTCTTTCAATAAAGCGTTTCAATTTGTCCCTTGGGACGGTTTTCCAGAAACAGTCATTATCTGTAACCCAACAATGGGGAACCACTTCTATATTGTTCTCATCAATGAAATTGGCGATTACCCACATTATCTGAAACAGAACAAATTACCCATGAGTAGTGTCTTTTGGCCACTCCTGGGCCAGGTCAAGGTCAGTGGTTGGAAGTGGCAGGTGTGGGGTTGGAAGTGTGGGGTGGGGGTGACAGTGATGGATGGGTTTGGGAAGTGGGTCAAGGTCATCCGGAGGGGTTTTTAAAAAAGTGGGAGCCGCAGGGGCTCGGTGGGAATGGGGAGGTTTTCGTTTATTTTTAAAATTAAATCAAAGTCGTGTTGTTGTGCAGAGAGGTGTTGAAATATCGTCCAACGGTGAGGGAGTGGTAGACGCCGAAGGTGGTGGCGAAGAGAAGGTAGACGCACAGCATGCAGAGTACGAATTTGAACAGTTGCAGCAGGCGGACCATCCCTTGTTGATTTTCCGTTTCCAATTGCAGCCTGTTGATCTCTAGTTTGAGTCTGTCCTCTTCCAATCGTGTTTTAAGTGAAACATCATCCATCATGTTTGTGTGCTTGTTTTAATTTCTGTTGGTGAAATGGGAGCGGTGTTGACGGTCGGAAAGTTGGCGATGAAATGAGAAACGAAGATGAGGACAGGACATATTTACTGGAAAGTGGTGGGGGGTTAAGAAAAACAGTTGTGTGTCCGATCAAACGTCATTGTCAGCTGTTGGTGTAGGTTTGGAGGATGCAGGAGTGAGTCCTAGCAAACCATCTTCATCTCCACTCTCAGCTCTATCGCATGTTGGACAACCGTAAACAAGTTCCAAATTCATAGTGATGCAGTGGAATTTGTCTATAATATCTTCTAAAGTTTCCATTAAATCTTTTAAATCATGTCTTGTTCTAATTATAAAAGTAGATTTCATATGTGGTAGCGGATAGTTGTTCATTGTACGGGAGTCGGGAAACAAATGGCGAGCGTCAGTCAGCGGCTCGCTTATATGCTGGCAAGGGCGGTGGAGGGGGAAGTGGAGGGGTGGTGGCGTGGTGGGGGAAGTGGAGGGGTAGTGGTGTGGTGGGGGAAAGGCGATATACCCCCATGCGAACCGTTGGCCAGCGCATTTCGCTGCGGATCGTTGTTCATCGTACGGGAGTCGGGAAACAAATGGCGAGCGTCAGTCAGCGGCTCGCTTATATGCTGGCAAGGGCGGTGGAGGGGGAAGTGGAGGGGTGGTGGCGTGGTGGGGGAAGTGGAGGGGTAGTGGTGTGGTGGGGGAAAGGCGATATACCCCCATGCGAACCGTTCGCCAGCGCATTTCGCTGCGAAACGCCGTTCGGGTAGGTAGTAGGAGGTGTACTATAAATATTAAATTTATATTTAACCAGAGCTTGCATTTCTTGTTCCTCGTTGTTTAATTCAATAATTTTAACACCATTAGTTGTCTGTTCCTCTTCCTCTTCACTTTGCGACGATGAAGACATGGAGGTGCCTGAAGAAGATGATGACGATGAAAATATTTTGGTAGGATTGACATATTGCACTGTGATGTTGATCCATCTTAAAGGATGGTTATCCATAAGTGTGAGTAAGTTTTGGAATAGGGTTTCCATCTCTTCTCTGTCGGTAATTAAATGTTGAAAGGAAATGAATTTATCATCCATGTTGTTGTCAGTGCAAGTAATGAAATAAGAATGAGAAGCGTATCGAATGATCCGTAGAATATATGTTGTAAAAAATAAGTGGTGGGGGTAATCTCAAGGTCAATCAAATGGAGTTTTAAAAAAGGGCTGCAGTCAGTGACTACAGCTATACATTTGAAGCTTCAACAGGTTCAGAAGACCAATCTGATCTATACTTGCACGCACTTATGATGCATGTACAAAAGTCGTCTTTATAATATGCATTGCACTCTCGACAAATGACAAGTTTTTCCGGATGAAACTTGATACACCTCTGGGGACAGCAAGTGTGGAAGTATCGTGATTTATAAATCTTGAAGGTTCGCAATTTTGGTGGTGGTAGTTGCTTTGTTTCGCATCTGCAGTAACAGGATCCAAAGAATTCGCACTTTGTACAGGCTAATCCGTCTACCATCCATCTTCCTAAATCGGTGCATTTCTGTTCACAACAGTAGCGCGGTGAGTCCTCGTTTTTCTTCTCTTCCATGTTGGCGCTTCTAAGTTTAGGCAAGAAATGAAGTTGTATAGTGTAGGATAGAGTGTTTTATAGATTAAGAAAAGTGGTGGGGGTAATCTCAAGGTCATCCAAATGGAGTTTTAAAAAAGATCATCTTACAAGTGTAAGATGTATTTATTTAAGATAATGAGTTTTCATCTTCTTTTTCTTTCTTTACATCTTGTTTGTATTTTTCTTTTTCTTCTTTAGCCATAGCGATGAGATCTTCAGTGGATAGTGGATGTACTTCAGGAAATTTTAGAATTAATTTTGGTTGGAATCCCTCTTTAGTTAATACTTGAAGATCGGACGTCATTTGTTCTGCACTTTGATAGTCCTTTCCGTAGATTTTTCCATTAAATTCAATCATCATTCTGTACAACATGGTATTAATAGTTGTTTTCGCTGCGTCAGTTGGAGAGCAAATGATGATTCTGTTAGGTTACACGTTCCTTTTATAGATGCTACAGCGACCACTTGATATTATTTAATATTAGTAATATTTCTGGAACTTAACATTACTTTGAGTAGATGGTGTTGTAGTTGAAGGTTGTGTGGAAACGAATACTTCTTCGTTGCAGAACTTCTGTTTAGGAAACATCCTCATGTTGTTAGCGTAAACATCAATATTTAAACGATAACCACCGGCAAGTAACACTCGCAGTTCATTAATAAAATCGTCGAGTTCTTCAAAAGTTGTAATGGTGGTGGTATCATATGATGCACACTTAACCTTAAGAGACATGTTGTTATTCGTAATAACTGGAGAGCCAACAGAGATGTGTACAGCACGAAAAGTAGTCGTAGACTGATGAGATCCTCAAGAAAATTACGGCCTTTATATACCCTCGAAACTAGGTCAAGGTCATCCAAACGTGTTTTTAAAAAAAAACAACATATCGATAGTGCAGAAACACTATCGATATGTTGCCTTTTCTTATTATTTTTTTTTTCATTTTTATTTTTTATTTATTTAAAATCAGTTACACACATGTACAACAGTATATATAAACTACAGACTAGTTGCTAGTAGGCATAACATGAAGTGTAAGTTCAGTAGAGTTGGTTCCACTAGGACCGTGGGATGCCAAATAGAGTGCGCCGGGGTGAATCAGTCGTAAATCTTCATTCTGCAGCAGTTGAACGAAGCGTTTGGGAAGAAATACTTGAAATTTCGGTTCATCACCAGGTGTGTAGGGTGCTTCACTCAATGTGCAATTGATGGCGTCTCCAACTGATGTTTCCATCTTCTTAATAGTGTGAATAATGTAATGTTTTTCTTCTTTCAATTCTGAACATTTCTTAGTCGGTAGTATTGTAGATTTAGAATGTTTGTTGAATTGATCAACAAGCGACTGTAGAAAAGTTTGCGATGCCATTATTTTTTCTTACTATTGTTCGTCTTCTTCTTCTTGTGCTTGCGCGTCAGAGGTGTTGACTCCTCGGAGGTTAGAGTAATACTCATGCATTGTCATAGTGCCGCTCTCGCTTTTATACCCATCGCTTCCCCCACCACTTTGCTGGAGATAGACATTCAAACGATATGCGTTCTTTAAAGCACATTGAGACTGCCGATGTTTAAAGTTTTTAGATGCAATACAGATGTTAGCAAAGTAGCAATAAAAATCTTTCTCCATTTGCACATTTATCACTTCATGGTTTGTATATGCTTGTATCCAATTTGCTTTTTCCAATCCTCTTGTAAAAATAGTTTTGAACTCTTTGCAGAAATGATTCATAATGTGTGGCATCATATTGTAGGTTATAAAACCTTCATCCCATGTTAGATTATGAAAATGTTTCATCAACCATTTGTTTGTTACTTTAGCTTTGGTTGTTAATCTGTTGAACGGCAAAGGAGGCATGAATAAAAAATGATAAACAACAGATGTTATCATATCTAGTACCACTAACTCTTTAATTATAAAATTTCCATCATTACCACGGAATGCCTGAAACTCTATGATACCTCGCTTTACTTCCATTATTTCCGTCTTCTTAGAGAATGAAACTCGTTTATCCATGATGACGTTCAGTAGACAACTGGTATGTCAATGCGGATTGACAGCCTTTTATACTCCAACATTCTTCTTCTTCTTACTTAAAATATTCTTTGTCTGTTTAATTTGTTGTTGATTGTTGATTGTTGAAACGTGATTCGTTTTCCTTGTTTTCTTGCTTTTTTTCTTCATCTAAATTAAAGTTGGTTTGATTGTGGTGTAACTGTCTCCACATCTCTACTTCATGCGGGATCCTATTGAAGATTGAAGTATCTACTGGACCGTATAGGATTGGAACATATGGTTGTCTATCCAATGCATCAGTTAAATAATCTTTGATAATTGTACTTGAGAATATTAGCTGTTTTAAATATCTTTTTATAGGACCAGTAGCACAAGTTAAAGCGTAAAACTCTTCTTTTGTCAAATGTATTTTTATATTATATTTAGTTAAATCTCTAAATCGAACTAGTTGTTGACCACGTTGTTTAACAATATCGATTTCAATATTTGATTCGAACAAACCTAGTTTTGTTTTTCTTCCAAACGTATTGTTACTCAAATAGCATTCCAAAAGATGTATATGTTTCATAAAAGATTCCCAAGAAGATTCAGTGAAGGTTACCATTTTAGATCCGTGATTCAAAATAACAGTTGGAGAGTAATCCAATGATTTCATTACTCCAGCAGACACAGTCTTTGTCATACAAGAAGAAATAGGATAAAATATTCTAAGAAATACCTCCATTAAGATGTTGGTAGAAATGTTATCTTCAATTTTCCTTTTCTTCGTTTCTTTTTCAACTTCCTCTTCGTCTGTCTTCTTATGTTTAAACTTGAGGAACTCTTCCATTTCCTGTTCAACTTGTCTTTCTATATCCAAACTATTGTCAGCCATAAGAGGTGTAGTTTCTTCATTAGCACTTGATGTAGCAGAACTCATCTTGCGGACGATGTTACCCATACGACAATCAAAGATGAAATGAATTTCCAGCTCTTCTTTCTCGCTTTTATACTCGCAGATGACCTAGATATTGTTGATCTTTTGTAAAAACCTTACAAATCGTGCAGATGTTGTATTAATCTTTTTTAAAGTACATTCTTCACAATTCCTGTCAGCGGTGTGTAAGTAACTATTTTGTCATGTAGAATTAAACAGTATGCTGAAGTTCCATCTGGTATTTTATCTTCAAATTCCATTTCAATTTTTATATCTACACTTGAAGATTTCACAGATTCATTTTGTTTTGAACAATCGATTACAACAATTGGAGCTTTTGAATAAAATTGTTCTGGTGATAGTAGTGGTGTATTTGTCTTACCATAATATGACGATTGAAATCTTGCATACATGTCATATAGAATGGAATAACGTTTCTTGTCAAATGAAACATTTAAACTGTCATATGGAAAGAACTGAGAGTTTAGAAAAACTTTGCAATTCTTTATCTTGCAATGGTCAAATTGACCAGCGTGCGCAGTTATAACATCTTTTCGTTTAGTCTGAAAACCGACTATTATGTACCTTGCTCGTTCTAAATAAGTAGAGGTTTTAACAGTCCATGTTTGTCTTTCTGTTTGAGGCAATATGGGGTATTCATGAAATTCCCAACTTCTAAATGGTATTACAATATCACGGTCAGATTTTAATTTTTTCAATAATAATACTCGATGTTCATCCGCCAATCTGACATGTGGTACTCTCCATACAACTTTATCCAATTGAAGTTGCCATTCCAAATCGGCATCTTTTGTTCCACTTGGCGCTTGTATTACATCCTTATTCGTTGAAGATCTGAGCAGTACCAGTTCTTGCTTTACATTTATTATTATTCTCTTGTAATCTTCTGCGAATCCCAAAAGCAATCGTAAAGGCACATTAAAATCAAAGTAACCTTTTGAATTAGGAGTAATAGTGTCTTTATCAGGAGTCACCCATCCAGCCGAGATTAAAGAATTCTTTTCATGGGGTGTTATTGAAGTCAATCCTTTCAAAGTTGTTGATATACCAACTTTTTTTGTTGAATCAACTGTTACTCCAGATATCTCATATCTAATTTCATCAAACAGATATGCCATAGGGTTATTTATAAAAGGAACAGTTGAACCAGATTTTCCATCCAATGTTGTTACTCTTCCTTCGATATATAAATAACTTTCACATGGTAATGTGTAGATATCTTGTTGTTGAATGGGAATCCTTATTTCATCATTATTATTTAATTTTGATGAAGTGTAAGGGTTGTGAGTGTGATATTCCTTCTCCCATAGGGTTTCGTCGAATGTCGGTCCTTGCGCTATATCCAGTATATCCATGGTTGGCAAGTTTTAGTCCGATCTTTTGTAGGAAGCGTATGTTGTCCGGTGTTAACTCGTCGAATGTTGAGGAGCTACTGAGCTCCCGACTCTTCCGTTGTGGTTTAAATGATAATCCCATGTTGACTTTATGTTGCTGCTCTGATATGTAACCGTATAGTTATTGTTTCTCCTCTAAAGTCAACACTAATGCCGTCTTGATCCAATATGTTCAGTACGA
Source organism: Neoaliturus tenellus (assembly GCA_030545055.2). Lineage (NCBI taxonomy): Eukaryota > Metazoa > Arthropoda > Insecta > Hemiptera > Cicadellidae > Neoaliturus > Neoaliturus tenellus. The sequence continues at coordinate 25,572,282 of CM061535.1, forward strand.
TGTCTGAAATGAAACTGGTGTTTAACGGTAGGTATATCAGGTTTTGTGGCTTCTCAACTATTTTAAAACCAGGAGCTACTGTGGGGTAAAATGTATGTAATATGTGTTGATTTACTCCATCTCTATATGATCCGTGTATAATATTACACGTTACATCAATACTGTTCACCTTTAATATTGTTACTGTTGTATCGCCAGTATAATCATTTCCAGGAGCTAAAATTCCTTTCTTCTTTGAAAATCCGAGCAAATTGCCGATTGAGTGGTCTAAGCTAAAATCTATATAATACTTTGAAGTTATTTCTGCTTTTAATGTATTATTATTACCTTTTATAGAAATATTTTCTTCTCCAAGCTTTTTTTGTAATACTTGGTTTATATCGTCTATTTCATATGCTCCTGTAGATAATGGAATTATTTTCAATTGTGAATAATTTCCTTTTTCATCTTTACTCTCATAATAATGTAGTAAATTATTTTTCCCTTCTGTAACATTGGGAATTGAATTGTATGTAGTCAAATCCAATAATGCTGCTTCCCATAGTTTGTCCGTAGATAAACGTAACGCTGGGAAAAGTGTACTTTTCAATGTTGACGAATTTCCGCTCAGCGACACTGTATACGATGACATCTTAAAGCTGACTGACGCTCTTCGCTAGGAACTCTAAACATAAATGTCCGCATATTTCTGTATTGCTAGGTTGTTCTCTTTTGTAGTTGTAGAATATATTCTTGGAGTCCCGAAAATAATGTTGAAGTTCTTTTGGTGGCGGTAAATTTCCAAAACTATCAAAGTAGTAAACATTTTCTCCAAGTTTTTTATAACATACCCAATGAGTACCTGGTCCATAATTAGAGTCTAAGTTTACTATTCCAGTTTCATTTTTCCACACTCTATTTGGTAATGTATCTTTCATAAAAACTCCTCTGAAGAATGGTATTCTTAAACATTTCACATATTTTGACAGTTGATAGTTTGTTAATGCTTCATTTGGAATTATCAATTTATTCTTCTCATTTAATACACACGGTACGGTCTTAAGTAAAGACCCGATCCGTTTTTTACCATTGACCATATGGATGTTTTCTTGACTTTCCTTTTAGGGTTAGTGCGACGTCTTCTTTTGATGTTCCCGCCTCTTTTTGCAGCTTCTTTTTTACTAGGTTTTCTCCCGCGTCGTCTTCCACCACCAAACTTAGCTTTCGTCTTCATGGCTGTTGTCACTGCCCAAGCTGCTGCTTTTTCCGCAATACTGGCGTCACTTGATTTAACCCTTTGCCAAGCTTTTTCCGCTAGCGCTCTATCCGCTATTGATCTATTTGTTGAATCTGCAAACTTGGAATACGCTATATCGTGTTCTTTGCAAGCTTGATCTAATTTATTAATTCCAGGATCTCCTCTTGCTAAACGTTTTGCCAACTTAGTTCCGGGTCCACAATATTGATAGCCTCCGGGCAGATGAAATTCGTATGGTAAAGCGTCTATTGCTCGATTTAGAACAGCACCAACAGGAATCCGTCTTAGCAGGGATAACGCAGCTGATGTTATACCACGTCCTTTCTTGCCGCTGTCTTGACGACGACTGAGCATTGCGGTCTTCATTATGTCGTCTTATATAACCAGCGTGTTTACTCCACGAGCTGCTTTACATAAATGAATAACACATGCACAATTTTTATATTTAAATACTTAATTATTCAAATTAATTATATACTGATTTATAATTCTATTTTTAATCCAAGCTTCTCGTTCATCGGGTTGAATCATCACATGACTCGTTGTACTAGCTATATGATTGTGGGTATCGATAAGTAAATTGCCCACTATTCTTATTAAACAGTCTAAAGTTACAGCATCTTTTGGATGTTGGGGATCGTGTAACTGCATAATACGTTTATCATTACACGTGTAAGCAGTCGAATCACTTTTCGACGTTGTTATGACTTGTCCAATAGTAGCAGCATCATTTAAATCTTCTCCTGGTAAAATATTAATTATTTTCTTCATCTTTGCATCATATTTGGTCCCAAAGTGTTTATCCCAAGTTATTGTTTGTCTCAATGTAACACAATCATCATCTTCATAACCAGGATAAATATCTTTTATTCTTCTATTACGACCATTGTATGTACCTAATGTACCACCACTCGCAATTAATGTTTGCACCATTAGAGGTACATCTGTATCTTTTATACCAAATCTTCCATTTGTTATTGTTTTATGTCCTGCATCCCATTCATCATTATTTCCTTGCATTAAATCAAACTTTTCATTTCCATGTATAAATGTATCTCCTCGCTTTAGCACGGCATCTTCATGTTTTACAAAATTCGATGTTCCCCTTTTTAATTCTTTAGATAACTGTTCCATAGTAACAGCGTCTTTTGGTTGAGAAGCGAACTTTACATTTGACAACACTTTCCCATGACAATCGATTTCATCACCATCTTGTAAAATACAGTTGTCCTTGATGTATTTCAGGTTTACAGCATCCCCATCTTCCTTTGGGTATCCAATGTCATTTATTATAAATTTATAAAAAGAAAATCCGCGTTGAGTCTTTTCCGGTATTATAGAATGTAAATATTCTTTATTAACTGAATCTTTATCATTTTTTGGATTTGCCACGTTGGTTATTCTATGATTTCCAGCATCATATGTCTGTCCATCTTTTAAATTATTACCCCATTGTAATTTTAAAGTATTTGAAAGTTCAGATGATAAATACTCTTTATTAATTGCATCAGAACTGTCAGTTGGTTTACCAACATGAATTATTCTATGTGATTTAACATCGTAAGTATTCTTGTTTAATTTCAATGATGTTGAAGTTGCTTCTTTTACTGTTTTTAAATTTGCTCCATCAGTATCTTCTTCTGGGTCTTTAACAAATTTTAAACGTTTGTTACTCATATCATAGTCACCTTCAGGTGTTTGCGGCAATCCACTTCTTTTTCTGTTTTCTCCTCCTTGTACTCCTAGCCCGGAGTACCGTCCAAACTTGTCGACGCTCATGATTGAACTGATCCACTGTATGCTCACAGCTCTCTTATATATCCGTGATGATTTATACAACTATTCCACGATTTCGAAGTTCGTCAACTAAAGCCACCCATTCATTATTTAAGCCTGTATGACCAGCTTCCATGGCTTCATGTAATAGTCTCATTCTATCAACCAATTTATTTATATCATTATAGTAAATCACATTTGTATTATATAGGTTTTTCATTAAACCTTTACCAGACGTCGAAGTTTCTCCTTTTTTCTTTTTACCATATTCATCCATAAGTGATAAGTCCATAAGTGATAAAGACTTCCTCTTTAGCGGTTTCTTCAAAGCGGGCGCAGTTCGTAATGTTGGTAGTTTTCTCAGCGGAAACAATCTTTTTATTACAACTGTATATTTAGTTGCGCGTGTTCTATTTATCATTGAATCTTTGGAGTAATTCTTCTTATGAGCATTAGTATTTTGCAAAATTTCTTTAAAAGTATTTAAATCTTGTACCGTATATTTTATAGGTATATTTTTAAAAATCAGTTCAAATAATCCTTTTGTTCCTTTATATTTATGCTCACCAATAACAATGTCATCATCTTCAGTCAAATGTACTTTTGAATCTCCTATTTTTAATTCATTTCCATCAATTCTCGCTCCATATATATGTGACTTGTGTAGTTTTGGGTTTGCTTTTATTTCATGTAACATCTTCATGATATACTTTCTTCCAAGAGGTCCTTGTTGCAATATATCACTACTTAATTTTGTTAGATTTGGAATTGATTGTTCTGCTTCAGGTATATGTTGTTCTTGTTCTTCTTCTTTTTGAACATTTATTTCTGGTTCTTCTTCTCTTGTTTCTTCTTCTTTTTGAGAAACTTCACTATCACTTGTGTAAGAATCATCATCTTCTTCCTTTTTTAAACTCTTTACTTCAAATTTGGAAACAGGTAGCAAAACATCTCCTTCATAATGAGGTTTACCAATAGTTTCTGTTATCTGTTTTAAAGGTTCTGTAATAGGCTTAAATGTAGTCTCCAGGAATTCTTCTCTTTCATTCAAACCCATTCTTAATGCTCGATTTTTAAGTCTAATCGAGTCACTCAGTGATTTTATTTCTTTTAATAGTTTTTCTTGGTTCACCATGTTTACGCTGCGAGGTCCAATCTATTACTAAACGTATCATTAATCGTTCAATGGATTAATACAAATTTATCCAATCCTATACGATATCTTCCATTTTTTATAGCTTCTTCTTTCATAATAACAAGAAATCCATATTTTTCAGCCCATGCTTTGCCACACATTTCTTTAAATTTATCAAATGACATGTCTGCATTTACATGATCATTATATATGTGCTTTAAATTTGTTTCATCCTGCTTGAAGATAATAAGTAGATTTGCATTATCTCTTATTAGTTGTTTTGGAATTTTGCTGTAAGTTTGGCCAATATAAATGCTATCAATATTATAATGTCTCCCCATGGCAAAATAACTTCTAATAGTGTCATGATTTTCACAAGATACATCATCGAATATAAATATAGAAAATGGTTTAGCCTCGTTTGGCTCCATTATAGTTTCACTAGCATTAAACTTGTAGAAATTAACTTCAGGCACACTTGCGAGTACCTTATCCAATAATTGGTATTTGGGTTGTTGCAAAGATTTGGAAAAGATATAAATGTTGTTGAAACGTAATCCTTTAGGATTTGTTATTAAGTTAAAAACCACATTCGTCTTTCCACAATTTGACGGTCCAGTTATTAAACATCTTATTGTGTTTGGCAGTAGTTCACCATGTTTTCCATGATTTAACTTGTCGTTGTCAACTGTTAATTCATCAATATTATTAATAAAAAATCGATCCTTTTGTTGCACAATCTCCATCTTGTCTAAAGGTTAAACACGTAATGAGTTGAAAAATTGCTACACCAAGTCTTTTGTAGGGATCCAAGAGTCTTCACTTTTATCAAATCCCAACCAACGTACTTTAACCTTATCCTTTTTTCTTTGTAAAATTTTTTCAACAAGATATACATCGCCGACTGATGATTTTAACAACTCATGTCCGTAGAATCCACCTTCGAGTAATTCACCCTTGTTGTCCTTTAAGATGTAAGTTTCAGGTATTGTTGGTTGCACTTTATAGATTGTAAACACTTCATTAGTCCAGTTTGGCAGATATCTTTTACTAAATACTCCTTTGTACTTACTTATACGAACTTTATCATCAACTTTAAATGTTTTAGGCTGCATTTTTTCACGTTTAGGAGCTGTATTATTCCTAATACGTTTTAATACCACCTTAGCATTACTGCTATTTACTTGATTAGGCTTCATACCAATGGTTCGATGATACTTGTTGTTATATTCTTTTATAAGTTGCGGTAAGATATCATACCAAACATATGATCCTCGTTTGGAAAATGTTTTATACATTGCTCCTTTTAATGTTCTATTGAATCTTTCTATTATTGAAGCTTTAACTTCAGAATTTGTAGAATAATGATTTATTTTATACTTCTTCATTAAAGCTGCAAATTCTTTGTTAAAATACTCTTTCCCATCATCAGTTTGTAGATGTTTGATGTTGAATTTATTTCTTTGTATAGCCGTTTCCATAGCTTTTGTAACACTTTTACCAGTCTTGTCCTTTAGCGGTAAGGCATCAGCCACTTTAGTAAAACAGTCTATAATCGCTAAAATGTATTTGAATCCTTTATTCAACTTACTATGTGGTATCATTTCAATGAGATCGGCTTGGAAAAGATCATTCATTCCTTTTATAACTGTACTTCTTCTAGGGAATTTTCTTCTTGCTGGCTTATGAAGTTCATTTACAATTTTATTTTTTAAGTCTTCCATCTTCAGTTGTGTCTTTTACATCGCTTGTAAAGATACTGATCTCTAGAATGGTTTATCCTCTTTTATATACGGTTAGGATATAGGTCAAGGCCATTTTACGTTGGTGTAAAAAAGAGGGAACATGACATTGGGCTTGTCATGTCCCCTCTTCTTTACGAAAGGAAAAAGGAAGAAGGTAAAGGACGAAGAAAAGGTTTACTGATCAATAGGGATTAGGGAATAGTGGCCGAATGGCAATGTGTTGATGTTATTTTCAAGAATGTGGCGTTTATCATCCTTATAACTTAATGCCCACTTTGTTTGTTTTACACTATACAGTATATGGTTGTAGCTTCTGATGGTGTTGAATGTTGCGGTTGTTTCCACATTTTCAAATAAACATCTCTTATAATGGTCAAACTGTACTTTCTTCTTTAGATATGAAGTCTTGATGCCTTTGGCTTTCTTCACCACTTGATGTTCATCCTTTTCACTGATGTACAGTTGGAATGAGTACAGTTTGGACATTAAAGCGACAACTTCTTCCATTGGTACACCATTTGTTTCGTCTTTAAACTTGCCCAACACCTTTTTATTTCTATTGTAGTCATAGTTGGGATGATCTTTAGGATAATCTGAAAAGTCAAAGTCAGTAGTATATACAAAAGTACGTAGATCTTCATACATGTCTTCTGTTCTTATCCAATAAATGAAAGCATCTGTATCCATATATGCTATCCCGATGTTTTCTCTTCCATAAAACTTCACCATCTTGTTGTAGTGAAAGTCATACATGTGGGTTTTAGAAATATCCAAAATAGACATTCCCACATATAGAGGACGATCCATTGTTATTGAGATTTTGTTCATGGTAACAGCTACAAGATTCTCGTTAATAATTATACTCGTTCCAAAGTTTGGTTTTTGTACTAATTTTTGCAATTTTGCCGGATTGCTAACTAATTTTACATCTTTATGTTTTCTTTTGTTTTCCAACGTTTTGCCAAATATTGAATTATTCATTAATTTGAAAAAGTCCTTTTGAAAAGCGGATGTTGCTGCAGTCCTTCTTCTTGTGTTGTTGTCGATGTATGGTTTTAACCAACAAGATTGATTAAATTGTATTGCTCTATTGATTCTTGTTATTTTCAATCCCAGTTCTATTGCTTGCTGTATTGTCCAATAATGAGCTACATATCTTGACTTGTTGGTTAACGTCATCATTAATTTGGGCCATCTACCAGTTGGTGATATTTCCGTCTTTGGCAATAGTGGTAAATCGTAGTGGTGGTCATGCAGTTGTTCAGGATATTCAAAGTCCACATCCAAAATGTAACCAATGTCTCCATCTTTGGGTATGTCCATTATATTGCCTATCGAATCTGGGTTCGCCCACTTAAAATTACCATATGGAAGAGGATTTGACATAGCCCATCCATATAGGTTATTTGCGTCAAAATAACCTAAGAATGTTGTTGGTTGTGACGCATCGAAGTTTGGGAGATATTTGTTATTGGCTTTTACATGTCTAGTTACACTTTGTGTCAATCCTCCACGAACACCTGACTCTATCATCAAAACCATATCAATATCTGTAATAAGTTCAAGCCTACACTTTGTTTCTTTCAGCATAGCTTGCCATGCTAGTCCAGGTGATGTATAAGAATGAAGTGGGTCCAATCCATATGCTTCAAAACAGGTATCTCTAAATTCTTCCATTATGTCACAAAGTAAAGTCACATCTAATTTAACATAAAAGTCGGAATATTCTCCCAATGTTGTCATTCCTAGTTCATTCCATACTTTACAAGCGTGTTGATAGTCCTCTTCACTGATGTCCTCTTCATACAACTTACTCTTGAAGGCTTCTCTTGGCGGAAGTGATGTTTCTTCAAATTTTTCCAAACAATCGATGTAATCATAGGGAAAAACACCTTTGCGGAGAACCAAATCCAATTTATCTTTACTTACAATCTTCATTGTTTCTATTAAATTTTCTTTCTTTAAGTTTTCAGTAAGTTTACTCAAGCTAGATGGCATAAAACGGTAAGAGTCTAGAAAACGTAACTTCATATTTCCAATTGTTTTACTAAAACTAATAAACTTTTCAGTAGTTTCCGCTATCACATCGATTTTTCCATCATCTCGTCCCAATTCCGGTATAATAAAATGTGCATCATAACCACTAAGGTTATGCAAAATTACAGGTATAAAGTTGCGAATTTGATAGTTAATATTACATCTGTTACATGCGGCACCTCTATAATAACCTGTTAGATGGTCATGATCACGTACCTTGTGATTTTCCAAAGTATATTCATTTTTACATAAATAACAATGGGTCGAATTTTCATACTGAATCTCTTCTTCTTCATCCATCGGTATCATTGGTACAATATCACTATACAATTTTTGTACATTTTCTGCTATCGAATATAAGTGGTCAAGGAAAATTTTAGAAGCATTTTCACCGCGATATATGACAGGTTTTGAAGTTAGATCATATTTATTTAAATGATCTTCTGACAGTGTAGATTTAATTAATAAACAAAAACTGTTTGGATCATGCATTTGGTACTTAACACTTTTCTTGGCTTCATCATCATTATTTTCAATAGGAACAAGTGTAGATTCAAAATCCGCATAAACAACAATGGGAATGCGGTACTGATGAGATATCTTCTCAAATTTTAGCTCGGCCTTATCTGGTGATGGTAACATTATTTTTGCTTCATAGTTGTTGTTACATAGTTTTTTATGCTCTTGTAACCATTCTTTTCCATTTCTTCTTTCTTGTTGAAAATTGAAACATCGTTTGCAAATTATCTTCTTATGTCTAGTTTTACACAGTTGGTTATTAACAAGAGTTTCAAACTTTTTGATCCATACATAGTGTGAAACATCACCTCTTGTAAGTAATAGCAAGTCCCTATGATCCGGTAGTTCATTCTTTACCACACGCAATGGAAACACTTTATTTGAACTGTCCAGACCGAAAACATTAACAGATGTTCCAGGGTTTTGTTTTTCGAATTTTGGGATGTCCTTTAAAGCCACTGGGTAAGTCAATCCTTGGAAATTATATCTATATCTTTGTTCTTCATATTCTTTACTGGGTCTTACCGCATGGTCAGGTGGTACAAATTTTGCCGTCATTGCATATCTAAAACATTCCATATCTTCATTTTGAACATTTATGCACGATTTGGTGTCTGAAATTTTCTTTGGGAGCGGAATATAACTGCTACCCCTTAATCCGTAGCCGTGTTTATGAACTCTGATATCCATACCATCAATACTAACCAAACTCCAACCAGATCCTCTTCCTTCATGTTCTTGAATTTTTGTTAAAATTTCTTCCAAACAATCTTCAACTATTGAATTAATATCTGAACTTGCCATTATGGTCTGGTTTTTTGTCATAAATCCTCTTGGTGACATTTCTCCTTCTACATTAGTAAACATAGCATTTAATAATATGCCAAATTTAATAAAGTTTAGTCTTCTCAATTCTTTTTCCAGTGTTCTACTTACAATTTTTCTTACTTCTTTAAAAAACTGCTCCAATTCCAATTTTTCATTTTGAATTTTGTGATGCATTACTACTCTACCTTCTAAAGCATATACTTTTAAACTCGGTATTTCATTAGATGGTCCTGCTAATGGTTCATGTTCTTCTTGTTGTTCTTCTTGCTGTTCTTCTTGTTGTTCTTCTTGTTGTTCTTCTTGTTGTTCTTCTCGTTGTTCTTCTCCATATAGTTTCAAATCTTCATATTCGGTTTCTGTTACATCTTCATTATTATTATGGAATAACTCTTTGTGTATTTCTAGTAGAATATTATCATGAAAAGTTTCTAAGCAAATTTCACATTGATACATCTTGTTGATGTTTACTCTTTGAAATTTAGCAGCGAAATGAAATGCTTCTCTACTGCTCCCTTTTTATAGCCTCCCAGTTGTAGTGGGGGGACGGTAAGATTTTTAGTGAGATGTTAAAAATAGTAGGTTAAGACTAAAGCTGAAAAGTAATGATTAAAGCCTATATTTTCTTCCAATTGCAAATACTCCACATATGCCTCCGCCCAAAGCCATAACAGATCACTGTTACGCCAATATACACCAAAGGTGGGTCTATTATCAACTAAAATTGGAGATGCTATGTTTACTAATCTTTCATTTTCTATCCATGTCATAACTTCAATTACAAACCTTCCTATAATATCCATTGGAGAATTCGGATCCACAAATATTCTTGTTACAACATTTTCACTTAACAAAGGCTCTTCAATTTCTTCATTGTTTTCTTCATCGTTTTGTACATCGTTTTCTACATCGTTTTCTTCATTGATTTCTTCATCCACCTCCAATACTTCTTCAACTTTTGTACATTTGTTATAAAATATTGGAGCATCTCGGGGGGACATGTTCACTCTAGCTATTATTGGCAATGAATGTCCCAACGCAAACCACGACACTCGTATATAGGCAAGTCAATGAGTGGGGGTTTCTTTTAATAATAAATGTTTATTAAAAGAAAATAATTTAATTCTGTCTTTACCACAATATTACTCCTAATTTGAGCTTTCCAATGATGTATCGCTTGCCCTATTCCGGCACACCATTCTCAAGTTATAAGTAAATTTGTTAGCACTTTGCTGCCGGGGGGGGGGGGGGCTCGTCAAGTTCAAGGTCAAGGTCAAGGTCAAGGCCAAGACGTTGTGACGTCGGGGGGGGGGGGGCTCGTCAAGTTCAAGGTCAAGGTCAAGACGTTACACTTAAGACGTTACACTTAAGACGCTACACTTAAGACGCTACACTTAAGACATTGTGATGTCGGGGGGGGGGGGGGGGGCTCGCCAAGTTCAAGGTCAAGGTCAAGACAATACACTTAAGACATTATACTTAAGACGGTACACCTAAGACGTTGTGACGTCGGGGGAGGGGGGGGGTTATGCATGAGTGGATTTAGGTCAAGGTCACCAAAAAATAATAATGATCCAAGATGATGGAGGCGGCTGTAACCGTCTCCACCACCCTGTGTTCCTCAAACACTCCCAATCCCAACCCAAAAAGTTACGTCTTGCGAGGGATCCCAATTTTTGGCCCGCACGCACATGGCGATCCAGTTTGGTAGTCTGTGATACGGGCGGCCAGCCTCGGGCCTGGGCACTGGACTTGACCATTCCAATTTTACAATGGGGACTCTGGAACAGCTAATGCAAGACGCAACTCTAACCTCCCACCCTTAATCTAAACCCACCCAAACATATTTTTGCCTGACCAAAATTAAGAAACAAAAATCAAAAACAATAAAAATATGCGCTACCTACGGCACAACGCGCATGTCCCACCCATATTTAATGAAGTTCAATCGAACTTCTTCAATTTACATTTACATTTCAATTTAATCTACCCATCCTAACAGCTAGCTGTGGAATGTAAAAAATTATTAGTACACAGATAAACAAACACAGACATAGATACACACACACACACACATACACACAAATACCATAAACCAATACTTAAGATTAAAAACACATTTCTTAAACATAAATAATACCATAAAACACCTTAATGCTAACATCGCAATGCGCAAGTTAAACCTTAAAAACTAACACATCTTAAGACTGAAACCAAATAACACTTTGCATAAAACCATAGACACACACACACACACACGCAACAAATATTAAATAGTAATAGCCTAACAACAAGAGTAACTCAAATATATATCGGCCGCTTATACATTTGAGTTGCCCTCTGAGTCGGGTCGGAGCGTCGCGTCCGAAATTCCGAGCCCGACTGTGGCGGCAATAGTCGTCGGGGTAGTTCTCGGCTCCCAGAGTGGTGGGGGGCCGGGAGGGGTTTCAGGGGCGCGGAACTTTCCAGAAATGTCAGTGGAAAATTCCAAACGGATGTGCTTTGTTACATGTGGGTCGCCTAAAACGCAGGTGGAGCCTTGTACCTCTCAATTTGCATTAGATAGCATCAAATTACATCCGCTGACAAGTACATCCGCAGCTTTCCCCATCGCGTGGCAGCATAATTATCGTCGATTGTTATCCACCCTCTTCCGCCGCTTAATTATACTTCCAACAGAAATAGGCCTCCAAAACACGCAACTTGTTTTTAACATACAATAGACTATTGTTTGAAAATGCATTACTTATGCTCATAATCCTTGGCCTGGTCGGTACTTCTTACACGCTACACCCAAGACGTTGTGACGTCGGCGGGGGGGGGGGGCTTCCGGTTTCCGGTCCGGTCGGCGGGGGGGGGGGGGGTCATGCATGAGTAACCATCCGCATGTATATAAACGACGGGAAGCTCGCGCGCCTCCCATATAGGGAGCTGACACCCCAACGGTAAACAACCAATCCGTGAGTTTATACCACATAGTACTTTAACACACTATTTATTTTAACATTTTTATTATTTTTACACTATTTCTTAACACTACATCAGTTATTTTATATATCTTAATTTTATTTTCGTCTCAAGTTTCCATTTTTTTTTTTTTTTAATTAAAATATGCTAATTAACATCGTGTGCAGGAAACTCACACTGATTAATTGCAGGTTCCATTCTTACACACCTGTTTCCTCCTTAATATGCAAATTACTCTCTTACTTTAACAACACTTAAACTCTAACCGCTACTTCTCGGTCATATTAATATAATTAGTGCTACACTACGGGATTTACCTGTGCAATAGTGCACGCTATGTTTCCTGCACGTCTGCAGGTAATACACCTTACAATCATATACTTATTGCTACATTACACAAGACATTTCTTGCACACCTGCAGGTAATACACTTACTGACCGTCTACTATTATAATTATTGCTACAGTACGAGAGACATTTCTTGCACACCTGCAGCTTATACACTTTACAACCGTTTAATATTAAAATTATTGCTATACTACAATGGTTACCTGTTCAATCACAGTTGTGGTCCCCCCACTTGATTATCCACAGAGCAATACTTGCAATCCTACAACTGAATAATTAATTAACTTCCGCGATCACCAGTACTTTTTTAAACTACCGTCTCTTCCTCTGACTCTTGTGACCGTAGCCGCAGCCGACTGACAAATAACCGAGCTCTCCCGAACCTCGCTCTTTTATGCGGTTTTCTCGGGGAGGGGGTTGGAGGGGCGTCGCACGTGACTCATCGATCGCATAAAAAGGGGGGTTGCTGCCGCGCGCGCGCCATTTCGGTGGCGGAATCGGTCGGGTGAGGAACTATCCGTAAGTCTCTAGCGCTTTTACAACTAACGCTTGTTACTCTAAAATGTGTTTGCACTTAATATGCTAATTAGTCTCTATATTTATGCACGGGACATTTCCTGCACACCTGCAGGTGATACACCTTACAACGGTCTACTATTATACTTGTTGCTACAATACAAGATTTACTTGTCCAATTGGCAATTGTGATCCCACTTAGTCGTGCACGGGATATTTCTTGCACATTAGCAGGTCATACACTTTACAACCGTCTAATTTTATAGTTATTGCTACAGTACAAGATTTACCTGTACAATTGACAATTGTATTCCTACTTATTCGTGCACGGAACATTACTTGCAATCCTGCACCTGAATAATTAATTAACTTCTGCGGCTACCGATACTTTTCTTCGCCTATATGTTTCCCCCTGCTACAACCTTTCGCGGCGCCGCCCGACAAATAACTGAGCTCTCCGAAGTTCTGTTCTTTTATGTCATCCTCTCAGGGGGAGGGGTTGGGGAAGGGGGGGGGGGGCAAACAACCCCCATAAAACGGGCATCGGTACCGCGCGCGCGTCATTATAGTGGCGATAGGGCAACAGTAAACAACTATCCGCAAGTCTCTAACACCTAGTCTAACACTTTTTTACTTACGCTTTTTTACTCTAACATATGTTTGCACTTATTATGCTAATTAGTCTCTATATATTCAGACACACTCGCAGGCGCCAGTCATATACTCGCCAATAGTCGGAGAGTACACATCTCTTCTTCGTATATTATCATGGCTTCGCACTCTTTACAACTAAAGCTTTTACGCACAAAACATATTTTACAGAAACAATCTAACTCCAAAGTTTGTAAACCGCGTACTACATTGGCTAAGCTTAAGAAATACTACAGTTTTCACCCGTTGTACTTTGCAAAACCTAGCCTGTGCAACACTGCATACTGTACTGATACTGTTTTGCACGCTGTCTTAACTGACATGCTGCAGTATCAACATTTCAATCTTGTTACACCTATTGACGATGCTATCCAATTATTCTTATTCACTATATTACCGGGTTTATATGATCGTTCTTCCTTGGACACATGTCTTATTCTACTGTATCAACTCGCACTGTAAACACCTAGGAGCTCTCCTATCATGCAACTATTATTTTAATTTAATTTTAAAAATAAACTAAAACCTCCAACCCCGAAGCCGCCCCACCCCTCCCCATTCCCACCGAGCCCCTGCGGCTCCCACTTTTTTAAAAACCCCTCCGGATGACCTTGACCCACTTCCCAAACCCATCCATCACTGTCACCCCCACCCCACACTTCCAACCCCACACCTGCCACTTCCAACCACTGACCTTGACCTGGCCCAGGAGTGGCCAAAAGACACTACTCCTGTGCTTCGAGCATTTACTCGGTTAACTTAAACCATTCTTCGTGGTAATAATATCAGCTACAAACGGTACTCTAAAATGAAAAGTATAAAACCCTTGACTATGTTCAAGATGAGCTCGGTCGCTCTGCAGCTGTTTTCATCAATTCTTATGTTTTGTTAGGATTTCAATATTACAAGGTATTAAAAATTTTCCTCCATATGCACCTATATAAATTCCAATTTGATCTCAGATCTAGCTTATTTGCATAGTTTGAAGAAAATCGTTAGAGTCGTTTTCGAGATTCATGTGCCTACATACCAATATGCCTTACTCGTATGGATACTATGGCATAAAAAGTTGTAGGTTACTCTAGGACCGAAGAATAAAGATATTCTTGTAACCTCAAGGTCGTTACCTTTTCTAGGTTAGAATAGGTTTGCCACGAGCTAAATCAGTCTGGAATCACTGCCCTCCACCAAAATAATTTGGATGGAACATCCTGTATACTACATAATTCGAAGTATTCAGCTCTCATCAATCTGCGCAGGAGTTGTTCAAGATGAGAATATTGGAGATCTTTTTCTCTGTTGTATTATGTATTTAACACGTATACTTCACTTAAAAACGTTTTTTTTTTTCATTTTTACCAAACCAACTAAGAGATTTTATATAATTTGGACAGTATCAAATTGCTTAGAATAATGACATTTTATAAATATACCGTATACATTCCGTAACGCCAGTCAGTTGGGACCGGCCATAGCTACGTCGTTATTGAATTAGACACCATGATATATTATATCCCCAACTATATCTATTATATTATTAACCGTTTCAGTTGATTTTCGGTTTACAATATCAACTACAAAATCAACCAACCTACAAAAACGTGATTGAAATAAACCCAAGCACTTTTTGGCAGATGCAATAGCTTGTTCTTTATCGTTATTTGAACCAAATTAGAGGCCTAGAGTCTGGCGAAACCCCAACAGATGGTGCGATTGTTATATTCGCGTGGATTTTGAGTGTTTGGCAGGAGCCCAGTGATGAGGATTGTTGTATTGGCTCAGCGGTCAAGTGTCTGACCTGGGCATTAGAGCTTCGGGACAGAAACTGTAAAAAACAATATCATGTGAAGAAGAAATCGCTCATACCGGAATTGAATTTCTGAAAACTTATTAAATTGTATTTATATAATCCCTGTAATTCGTACAAAGCAAAAAATCCAAGACTCTGGCATCATCGAAAATTGCCGGGGTTTAGCTAGTTACAAGAGGAAAGTTATATTAAAATTTTGATTTCCCTTATTTTCCCTTGCCACAGGATCAATTTGGATTTTCCTAAATACAATATTACGGGAGATGTCGAGGCGCGCCGATGGTCAGGGCATTCCACAGCGGATTACCGTCGACCCTCGGAGGGGCAGGGTCGAGGTGCGCCGATAGCCAGTCGGGTGGCCTGTTCTCCATGTTTTGCTGCCACGCTGTTACTAATTCATTCCGAATTAAATATAAATGTTAGGTACGGTATGTTGTTATTTAAACTGTGGGAAAAGCCCTGTAAATAAATAGAAATGTTTATCACTATGGCAAAAAGCGGGTTTATATTGGGTAAAATGGCGCAAATCAACAGGGGACAAAAATTAACATGGGTTGTTAGGTTAGGTTAGGTTAGGTTAGGTTATTTTTTTCTTGTATAGTTGACTGTAAATATTGATATTGATAAACAGTCAAGGTAATATTTTAACATGAACAAAAAACTGCATATGCATACGACATATTAGATTGTTATTCTTCAGTTGACTTTAAATATTGATACAGTATTGGTAAACAGTAAATGTAGCCTAATAATAATTAACACGAATAAGCAACGAATTGAAGGCAAATCTCAAACTGACCATCGGCGCACCTCGACCCTGCCTCCCGAGAGACCCGAACCAACCATCGGCGCACCTCGACCCTGGTTTTTATGATCCTGACTGACCATTGGCGCACCTCGACCCTGTCCAATATTAATTACATTTGACAAAATCGTTCTAAGAAATAGATCGAGGGAATGAAATTAATTTTCCAATGTGATAGAGGGTTATCGTATAGTGAATTTTAATAAGTGCATGCCCCATGTTTTTTAATCTTTATTGGCCGTTAGAAAAAACAGTGGTCCTACTGTATATTTTTAGTAGAAAGCACAATATTCAACAAGTTCTCCATTGAAGTTTTACACATTTGGCAAAACTCCTTTTCCTGTCCGCAGCTAGACTACTCTTTTATACGATTTCCCACATTCCATTACCCGACACGACAAAGAATACAGTAGGTACAATGAATAGTAGAATGAGTAGGTACAACTGTTGATCCCACTTGTTAGGATAAGCCTATATAATTAATTTGATTGATTTGACACAAAAAAAAATACTGAGAATTTTAATCTACTAAAATTTTTCCCAATCATCACTTGCATTCAGTCCAAGAAAGCCATCTAGAGGTCAACACTATGGGAATCTCGTTGTTCCTAATCTATCCCAAACATTGCATGGATTACGCTTGTGGCGAGAGCTGAGCGGCTGGACTGTCGAACGATGGATGGTTGATGGTGTAGGCTGGTCGGCTGGCTGGTCGGCTGGTCGGCTGGTCGGCTGGTCGGTGGATGGTGGGGGACCGTTAGGCGCGGAGCGGCGTGGGTCTAGTCAGTCCGCTTCCAGTCTCGCGACCAGAGCGGTTGGCGGCGAGCAGTCAGCAAACTAGAGTCATCTCTCGTGGCTGCGCTCACATGCGAGTCATGACAGTTTTTTTGCGATTTCATTTTCTGTTTGGCTCTGGTTCGTGTCGACTCTACAACGGTTTTCAGTTTTATCTGTGTTAGAATGTCGATATCGGAAAGTGCCATCTGTTGATTTCTGCAGGACCTAACTGTCTTTTGTTTGATTTGCCAGGTCGATTCTGTGAGTATTTATTTATTTTTGTATACAATTATTATGTTTTGTGTGTTTGATAACATTATTTGAGCAATAAAAGTTCTAAATCATGACAAAATATGATTGTTCTATGTAATGTTTTATGCTATCTTTAGATTTTTAGTTAAGTATTTGGATAATTTAATTCCTCCATCATAGCATAAAGGTTATGTAGATTAATTTAATCACTTATGTAATTTGACTTAGTTTTACTTTTTAGTGACTCATCCCAATTCGACTAAACATCCCGTCGTTGTCTGATTTGGTGTTATCCGATGTTATCTGGTATGGTCCACCACAGCAAACCCTTATCATAATGAATCATTAATGGAAACGTTACAAAAAGAGCCCATTATAACAGAAGCGGTTTATTAAAACTGTATTGTAACACAGCAGATATTTTATGGCTATAGGTTAGTTGATACACCAGTTTGATAAAAATTATACTTTACTTCTAAAAAAATAACAGTGAGTTGACCGGGTTCAACATTTCAACTTGATTGTCATTTGCGACACAACTACTCCATGTCGCCAAAACCACCGGTCTTCTTGCAGAACTGACCTGCACTTTCCCAAAAGGTAATTCACAAAGGACGACTGAGCGAAACCAGTTCTGATTGGCGGCCCTTGCTCGGCCCGCGCCGCGCCGGCTCGGGCATTGCTCTGGTCTGGGCTGCAACGGGACAAAACATCTACTGCAACAGTATTCGTTTAATTCACTTTTAACCCATTGGAACATTGATTATTTTAGTTATGCCTTCCTTTCTCGGATTCCTGTACTTTTTTTATGTCATGTGGTTCTTTTTAGTATTTATGTATTATTTTATTTTATTTTTATGCTGACATCTTTTAAGATATCAAATTATATCAAAGACCTTCTTATAAATGTTTTCAACCTTTCCATACATTATTCATTTTGGTTGTATAAGCCCCTGCATTGAGTAGAATACAAGTGGTTTACATACCTTCTGTCATCAATCATTGAAGTGGTAACTGGTTACCATGGTTTCGGCACTGGTTGTGCCATGATCACACCTTGCAGTACGAGAACTTAAGACTAATTCAGTCCATGGACGTCGTTAGACTCGTTACAAAAACATAAAAGTTCACAAACACGAACACAAGACACATTACGAATACGATCGCGATACACATCACCGGCCGGTGCGCTGGAGACTGCAAGGTATGATCATGGCACAACCAGTGCCGAAACCGTGGTAACCAGTTACCACTTCAAGGATTGATGACAGAAGGTATGTAAACCACTTTTCATACAGTTGAGTAACAATTTTTTTAACCGAACGTATTTTTGAAGCCAAGATGTTTTGGACGGCTATTAACATATGTAATTTTCACCACTCATACCAAAGCCTCTTAGTCTTATACATGATGTAGGTACATATGCCGATGGTGATGGTGTATGCTAGGGAGGTCGACGCCATCATAGCAGCCGCCCAGGAGTGGAGAGTATGATTAGTTTGCACAGACTAAAGGTGTTTAACGACACATTGAATCGAGTTATGTTGCGAGTCACTTGGCAAAATGGACAATCGTTAAGTAAGGCTGAAACGCATTTCACTGGGAGCAGAATGTACTTGGCTAGGATCGTAATTTAACTTTTTCAACCACATATAGACTCTAATTCAAATCGAGAGAGTGCTGGGTGTTTCAATAAGGACTATACTACTTTGAAAAGTCATTTAAGTTCATTAAAAATTTGTAGCAACAATTTGTTTGGAATACAACAAGTTTTTATAACGTCGCGCTTCGGTTAACTATGGACAACATGAGCGCTAGTGGCAATTATTTAAAATTTCTGGTCTTGAGCAAGCTATATACAGTAACGGTGTATGTAAAATTGTTAGATCTAAATCTGTGTTTACCTTGTAGGGCTACATTTTACAGTGTCATTAACGTGTTGTACTACTTGGATTTTTCAAACCAAAAAAAAAAAAAAAAAAAAAAAAAAAAAAAAAAATGCAGCCGAAGACCCCGACTCTAGTGAGGGCTGAAGTTTGAGCAAGTTTTGCTCTCGCCGGTTCCGTTGTGATTCGGAACTATTGTGTGTCAAAACATAGAATTTCCCTTCAAATTGACGATATAACCTGAAATTTCTAAGAATAAACTTACATATATGAATATACGGTTTTAAAGAGATTTTTGATCCGCCTAACATCTATTTTGTTTTTGGTTTTATTTTGGTCTACTTTTATGAGTATTTATTCAAGATTTCAGTTCGCTAAACGGTTAACCAATATGGTAAATATGTTTCAATAAGTTAAAAATAGGCCTGCCTCGTTGTGAAGATTAATAATATCTGTCCATTACGTCATGACTTGCCACTTCATAACGCGGAATGCCGATAGTGAGGTTGATTTCCCGTTTTAACCTAACCTAACAAAGCAACAGTTCTTTTCAGACACAACAAATATAGTGATTTAGTTAATGAAACGTGTGTGTTTGAAATAATTGTGATCTTTTAGCTTCTGGTTAAATTTTTATAACGTTAACAGTTAAACATTGATGTTAGAATTAATAATTGTTGCCATATACAATTGACTTTACTAAACTCAGACTCGAACTTGATTATTTTAAATCCAAAGATAAAATAAAACACAAACAAACTTAAAAATAAATTTTGTACAACTACCTGCAAACTCCACTTTCAAAACAACATTGTCATGTATATGTAATTATTTTTTTCATACCAATGGAAGCACTGTCTGAAAAAATCGTATTATATAAACAAACAGAAAAAAATGTATGGTAGACTTAAATTACTATAGCAAAGTGACACATGTTCAAAGCCCATTGCTCATTTTGTATTTACAATTATTAACCCGTAATTTTAAATATTTTTCTTCAAATACATGCACTATAGAGTAAGATTATAGAATTTACCTTGGAGTCAATTTTATATGCTGCAAGAGTGCATCATGTGCAATACGGTGGCCTTAACAGGAATGCCCATCCATCATTGCAGGAGTACACTTCGAGAATAAATATTGCCGTTGCTTCCTATTGATAAAAGTATAAATAAACAAACCATGATACAATGGCTCATTTACGTCAATAATACAGTTTAGTAAGATTATATATTTTTTAAATTATTTTTTAAACAAACACCAATTTTTAATACTAAATATTTTTTGCCTTACATCACCATAACGACACTTAATGCCATCTTAGAAGTACCAAAAGCTGCATAGTAAAGTGTAATATTTTGAAAACAACATTTTATTTAAACTGTTTTTGTTATATTAACTGTTTCTTTTTTAAATGCATTTTTTAACTGATACTGTATTACTATCTTTTTAATTAATGATCTTAATTAAACTATGTTATACACACTGACATTTTTTTCAATTTAATACATACACAGTGTTTAAGCAATGCAAGGGATGTGTTTAAAGTATTGAATGAGACTCAGCAAAACCTACGATATTTCAAAATGCTAGATTTTAACAGAAATTCCGTGATCTTTTACTTGCGTTTGCGTTTGCGTTGCGTAGCTAGGAGTAATAAAAATGTTAGGGCCTAAATGAAATTTTCGGTTGATATGAAAATTAC
Source organism: Neoaliturus tenellus (assembly GCA_030545055.2). Taxonomy (NCBI): domain Eukaryota; kingdom Metazoa; phylum Arthropoda; class Insecta; order Hemiptera; family Cicadellidae; genus Neoaliturus; species Neoaliturus tenellus. Next base: position 25,593,273 of record CM061535.1, read on the forward strand.
ATCACAATAAAGGTGGGTTTACACGTGAGAGTTTTTCACTCTCAGAGAGTTTCGTACTTTCAGCAGGTACTCGCAGAGGTGTTTACACAACCAGCGAATTTTCCAAGATGGATAATCCCAGACAGGTTTCTGTGAGTACTATCAACAGCTGTCTGAGATTTTTATGAGAGTAACTAACTACTCTCCGAGAGTAAAAAAACCCTCACGTGTAAACCCACCTTAATGTAGCCTTCATTAAATGGAGAACATAATTTAAAATGGAAGGAAATTTGTTTTAGATCAAAATGTCATAAAAATTAACTCTAAAAATTTATTACTTCTGAGATAAAGACCTTGTACTTTTGAAATCAGGCTTGAAACAAATTTCTAACATGAAAAGTCCTTTTGAATCATCTGTAGCAAAGATAAGCAAGGGTGTAATAAAATTTACCACATAAAAGCGTTAATTGGGTGATATTCTTGGTTTAAATTTTTGTTAATAAAATAAGATAGCTATGTATGTGAGATTTTTAAACACCATCTCAGGTTGGTTGATTCGCGGTATTGTTTTCACAATTCAAGTCTGTGATTTCTTATACACATCAACCCATTCTGACATTTCCACCTAAAATATGTAAATTTATATTTATGCATTTAATATACTCCTTAAGATTAAATGTTCCTTTTCAAAAATGGTTATGATTAAAGTATTGTTCCGAGAATTGTTGAACACCCTGTAATTACATAATGATAGGCAACAACCACAATAGCTCGTCCGTCGGCTCCAGTAACAACTCACACAGTCGAGTCGGCTATAGGCCATGACTAAATGCAAATAAATACAAGATAAGGAACCAGTTAGAGGACAGTGGCATCCGCTACTTCTTTGTGTCTGAATTAAAGAGTCTCACAGCTATCAGTTTCTCTTGAGAATACCCCCAATATGGTTTGTATAGAATACCAAAATGGTTGTTTTATAATTACAAACCGCATTTGTCTTAATAAATCGCATGCAGCTGACATGTATTTTTTCGTGAAGGACAGACATTCAGTCAATCAATCGTATATTGTTACAAAACATTCCCAACAATCAATACCGGGCGGGAAAATAAGTAGTATTGTCAATAAAAATGAAAAAAATAATGTATTACCAACTTAATGGTCGTCATCCCCACGACCAATACTTGACTACAAGACCACAACTCGACTATGTCTGTTAAGACTTATAAAACAAATAAATTTACTACTTTGATTTATTTTAGTGCTATTTTAATACGCTATCTAGAGTATGAGGTACAAGTTACTGTATATAACGTTGCAAAAACCATACAATTTAATATTTGATAGTGTTTTGCAGAAAATTACTGGTGGAGGGGGTTGCCATTTTTATACTTATTTATCTGGTAAATTTCTTTGGAGATCTACGTAAAACACTCATTTGTGTATGATAGATGCGATTTTATTTGTAATTTAAATCCGTAATACAAAATTTTCTTAGTTTCAATCTACAAATTTTGCTTTTGCATTTCAAATGCAACGTGAGTCTATATAAACACAGGAGTAACAACAATAGACTTGTAATTGAATGATTAGATTTATATTCCAGCCATTTATTAATTGTACAAATTTAAATTGGATTAGCTGCTCAACTACCCTGATAAACAGGCGTCCATTGTTTGTGAATAACAATATTATCGCTATTGTGTGCTTATTTCCAGTATAAAAATGGAATACTTAGTTTAACATAATTTAATGCTTAATTGAACACGTTAAAACAATATTAGTTAAAGAAAAAACAAAAATTCCAGTTAAATTACTTTCGAGTGACAATAACAAACTGATTATGATACATACATGATACATACGTTGTTGGAAAGGGTGTAATGACTAATGAATAATGAAGTAGATAATTAGAGAAATCAAAGCCAAGTTTGTTATATTTATGAAGAATTTTTTGCATTCTCTTACTATGGAAGACAATTTCAACCGAATAAGAGGCATTTAACATGTTTGTAGAGCACTGTGCATTTGGTTTCCGAGAGTACGTGCATCGCATGAAAACAAAATTCAATGAGGTTTTCGTATTTATGGGTAAAAAATGACATAACAAGTCTGGAGACGACTTAATATTTCTATTACTAATTTATCTAGAATGTTAAAAACCTGGGAATTGGATCTTGAGCTGATAAAGTATTTTTCCTACCACTACATGGAAATAATTACATTGCCACTCCTGTAACCCCTATGCAAAACAGTTCATTTCCGGGTTCCGTTCTTTTACCGCTCTAGAGCGGCTATGATTCTTTACCGCACGCTAGATCAAACAGAAATTTTAAATCAGCTGTTATTACAAACCATGCTACAGCTATTATTCATTGATGTCGTTTAGTAATTGCTTCTTTTTTAGTTTGAGGTTATGTTTGATAGTTAACATTATGCTCCAACAGAAACAAATCAGAAATAATCTAAATGACATTTTGTATACAATAAAACATGTAATATGTAATAATTTTATGTTGGTAGGAAAAGTCTTGTGTGTATTACGAGCGTAAATAGTCATTGCCGCTCTCAAATTGTTTGGCCGCACTCAGGTGACGCTTCGTGCGGCCATCTACAATTCTCGAGTGGCAATGACGTACTTTACGCTCTTATTACACAAATTGCTATTTCCTACCACTGCATGGAAATAATCACATTGCCACTCCTGTAACCCCTATGCAAAACAGTTCATTTCCGGATTCCGTTTCTTTCCCGCTCTAGAGCGGCAATGTTCTTTACCGCACGCTAGATCAAATTGCAATTTTATGTCACAGGTAACTTGTATGCCTTGTTATTACAAACCATGCCACAGCTGTTGTTCATTGTTTTCATTTAGTAATTGCTTCCTTTTTAGTTTGAGGTTATGTTTGATATTTAACAGTGTGTTCCAACAAAACAAATAAAAAATAGTCTAAATGACATTCTGTATACAATAAAACATGTAATCTGTAGAAATTATAATGGCATGAAAAATCTTGTGTGTATTACGAGCGCAAATAGTCATTGCCGCTCTCGAATTGTTTGGCCGCACTCAGCTGACGCTTCGTGCGACCATCTACAATTCTCGAGTGGCAATGACGTATTTTACGCTCTTATTACACAAATAGCTATTTTACGTTATTACTGCCGTTTCCTCCTTTAATGAGATTTCGTCCACCAGGAGTCAAAAGGAATTCGTGAAATTGATCATAGGTTGATATGTAGATAAAATTAAAGGCCTTAGGCCTACTAAGTTGATTACGAAGTCACAAACCCGACTTAATAGATAACTAAGCAGGGAACGACATTTATTACATGTAAATTTTAAATGAAATGACTTCTGAAATATTAAACCTTTTGAGGTCGGGTTTGCACCATATCTTTTTCTAATTAAATAACTTTACATGATAACAGTCATTAAATCAGTCAGTGAGTAAATTTCTCTACAAAACTTCCTTCAAAAGAAGTCTCCAGAGGAAATTAAAAAAAAAAAATTCATTCGCCTATGTCATATAGTACCAGTTTGACAAGTTGTTCAATTCTTAGAAATACGCCGCAAACCCTAAGAAAAAAAACTTTAAAAAATCTGAGGGTTGTGTATGCCAGAAATATCTTTTTTTCAGTTTTAGCTATATGATTTTTATGGAAAGTTAGATCTAATGCCATTTCCGGCTGGGTGTCCTGGAGGTCGGAATTGTGGCATTGTATTTCTACGTGAGACCCTTAATACAATGTATATTGTCAGACTAAGCTTACATTTAAAAATTTCTCCTAAAATATTTATGATTTGGGAAAATTCCCAACAAAGGAGGGCCTTCAATAATAACATAAAAAATTGTCAGGTCTCAATTTTATTTACATAGAATAAAATATTCCATTTTCTACCTATTTTAATGGAATAAATATTGGGAGCACCTCTTGTATATACAGGATATCTTCGCACTGTCTTAAAATAATTTTATGTATTGAGTCCATGTATGTTGTATGTAATTTTATGATAAATAAAATATCATGTTTATGTTTGCCGTCGCCATATAAATAAAATACCTACCTAAAAATATTTTAAGATGATTCACGGACACTGCGTATTTTTTATATTTTTAAGATAAGTAACCGTTTGATGAACCTTTGTCTAAATAGTTTTTTTAATTAGTTAGTTTACATTCTGGGTTATATGAAACGTCGGATGGATATAGCAGTAGTCATCCTTTCAATCTTAATTTCCTTTAAAAAGTATCTATCTTGGATTCCTTAATATCAAGAGTTAACATTATTTAAAAACAATTTTTACCTCATAAGTTGCAGTTTTGTATGTATTTAGCCATTTAAATTTAGATCTAAACTATAAAGTAGTAATAACTTACAAACATTTTTAAAAAGTTCAGTTTTATTTTTTTATTGTTGCTACGTCAGTGGCATTTTTATGTTTTAATAAGGCATGACCCAAACCCATAAATGGTTACTAACTAATGTTGGCATTATCATAATAATCAGCTGAGATAATTATCAGACACACGACCGCGATAAAATCGTATTATGAAAATAGAAGTTTTCATCACTAGGGCGAAAAGTGTTTCGGAATAGCGTTTTACACGCTATGGAAAAGTTTTTTATCGCGGAAATTGCGATAATCAGAAAACACCAAATTTGCGGGCCAATGACAGGCCAGAAAACGGCTGCTTTGTGGGATCGCTTATTTCCGTGTGACTTGAAACATCCTTTGCTTATAGAGACCTTATTTGGTCACATTCGTAGCTGGTGTGTCCATGGCCAGCCATTACCTATGCATGAAATTCATTACTTTTCTGGCGTAGACACATATATAACCGTCCGGGTGACATTTTGGTCCTTAAAATTATTCGAATGAGGGCGGAAGTAGCGACGGGAGGGGCAGAAGACCCTCGGCAGCTGCGTGGGCAGTGGAGGCCACGAGGTCGTAGATGATGCTACTCTCCGAATACACCATTATTACGAGAAAGTTCAAGATCACTGTAAATGAAGCACCGGTAATCGCATGCATGAGGTCAGAGCGGTCCCCACGCCCGAGTCGCACGCCACATCTTCCCGCCAACACTTCCTCCGTCGGCTCCAGAGTAGCTCATTGGGTTTCGGTTTTCATGGCATTGAGATTGAGTTTAAAGTTGTTAAAACCACCTAAAATACTCACAAGGTGATCAAAATGATGGATGAAGTAGTGCAAAGGCTAATCATGTTGACATAGGTTCTGGTGAAATAAAACCTTCGATAAAATAAACCGTAGTACTTTACAATGAATGAAATGACTTTATTTGGCCAATAAATATTAAAAACTATTTACTTCATGCTAAGCTACTTACAGATAAATACAATCAAATAAAAGATGATATCCTATAAAGTACTAATAAAGACAAAATAATAATTCCGTACAAAGGATACATCAACAAACCGCGGAGCATCAAAATGTTGAACGCACTTACATCCAGCAAATGACGCAGCAAAAAACTATTGTATGAGGGGATATTTGATAAAGACAAATCAAGAGGTAGATCAACAATAATTAACACAGTAAGCAATAATTGTACAAGATTGCAACACCAAGTTCAATAGCATGTCTCAAGTTACTATAAATTGTGAAATGCCTGTTCCACTATGACTCACCCAGTCCAAGACTCGTGTTCCAGTCTGTACTTGAGTAAAGTTGTTAAGATTGTATCTCGAGAGTAATTCACAAACACATTAGAAGTTTCCTTATCGGAATCGGCTGCAGTCTTCTATCTTGAAACTGACAAATAATTAGAGTGTGTGTCGGTCGCAAGGCCGGGGCCCAACACGGAGGTCTGAGACCACGGAAGCGGAACATGAGTTCAGAATTAATGATCTCTTAGAGAAAATTCAACTGGCTCCAGAGCGGGGCCCCTGACCGCATGTGAGCCTTGCGCCGCTCGTAGAACTCTCTCACTCGGGCGAGCTGTTTAGCTCAAGGATTGCTATTTGGTTGTACGTCTTCCTGAATTATTCCCAAAGTCATCAAATATGAATTAGAAGGAGATAGTAACGGCATTGATAAATTAAAATATTGGAATTACGATTCATGTTACCTGTGGTTTGTGTTTGATTAGTGATATATTGTATATAATGTATTCTTATCTTATCAATCATGGCTGAAATTCTTCTCAATATCGATTTTGGGTTCGAAAACCCATCATCAGTGAGGATCAGGTTAACCAAACTAATAATTTATTTTTTATTTTCCATACGGTGGATTTCGTTACATTTAAAATCTTCACATTTAAAACACAGGACATGATGATGAAACACTTATTGACCCTGAGAACCATGGTTCTAAACTTGTTGCCTAACTTCACTGGCCTAACTCATTTTTGGAAAAGCACATTGTGACAACTGGGTTGATAACAGGTTGACTGGTTAGTTCCTGTCAAAAATATGTTCCCTTAAATATTGGGTTAGTATGTAATGTTGGTTTGATGAGATGAGATGAGAGTTGAGTGTAAATTTGACTATCGAGTTGCATAGAGTGGCCAATTTCATTTGAAAACATATATTGTTTCAAAATATTCTTTTTCACCTTGCGATGTATTTCAGATACCTAGTAATTAATATGGGAATAATTTGGGTACCTTATACATAGAATAAGAAAATTCGTGTTTTATGACGTTAAATACAGTGTGTTCGTTTTTTATGCTCGCCATTTGGCATATTGTAAACCGTAAGTGATACAAAAAACCGCTCAAGAAAAAGAAAAGTTTGACTGAAATTTAACATCAATGTCAAATGTGCAATTGAAAATATTTTGTCACTATTTTTTTTTTAGTTTCAGTTCTTAAAACAAAAATTTTACACACTAACATGTTCTTATTTATAAATAAGTCGAAATAAAATATTTATCTGAGATAAAAAATACCACAAATCTCCCATTTTAGCGAATTTCCCTATCGGGAATACGCTATTACGGTAGGCTAGTAGCCATGGTAAGACCTAAGCCCGGGACCATGTTATTTTTTCATTTTGAGCTCCCCAGAGGCCTAAAACGCCTTTTGTTTATTTTCATATATGTATATGTATATATATATATATATATATATATATATATATATATATATATATATATATATATATATATATATATGTCCGTGGTACTGATAACTTTTGACAGGGACCTCCAATTTTGATGAAATTTGGTATGAAGGTGTAGGACCAGGTCTATTTTTATGAGTTCGCTAACCAGCATTATCGGGTTATGGGAACGGGGTTTTATGAAATTTCAAAAGGGTCAAAAATGGGTTTTTGGCACTTTTGGACATAATTTTACAAAATTAAAAAATTTCAACTGAAACCATTTAAAAGAGCATAAAAAACAAACTATTTAGTATTTTGAATTGTTAATATCACTTAACAGGTTACGGAGAAAATCCAATAATAGGTTTTCCATGTTATTCTTATGGGGAATTAACAAAATCCTGTATCTTACTTATTTATTGACTAAACTTGATCAAATTTGGTATGTACATTCACTAGATAGGGTTTAACTTATATTTACTTACAGCACCCATGTTGCGGCAAACCTACCTATTCAACCCCAAGACCCACCTATGGGGTTTATGGGGAAAATGAAAAATATCAGAATTTGATGCAATTTAGTTACATGCACTGGGAATGGATTTTCCTATATCTACTTGTAGACTAATACCCCCTAGGCAGCAAACCTACATCCTCGTGCCCTTGGTGTTTATGGGGGAATAATTAAAAAAAAATTGAATCCAGTTGGAAATTCGATGAGTACGCAGACCTACTGCGACGTGGGTATTATATTATTAATTCACTTAATACTAGAAAACATGCTTTTTAAGTTGCCATATTGCAATAGATATGTAATAATAGCTGAATCATTGTTTATTATACTTTTAGAAAACAGCTGATAAGTCAAACATCAGCTGGTGAGCATTTCATGAAAACATTATAATAGCTCTAAGAATATGTTTTATTATTTTAACTTCATTACATCAAATCAGCTTATGTTTGACACCTTAGATTTTTGAAACTAGTTATTTGCTTGAAAATTAATAAACAAAGATCCAGCCCTTATTGCATTTCCAGTGTAATATGGGCACTTTATTAGTCTTGAATTTCCTAATATAAAATTTGACATGACATTTTTTAATTCAGAATTTTTTTAAATTATGTTGAAGCAAATATATTTTAGTTTATACATTTTAAGCTTAAGGGCGACATCTGAAAATCTAATATTAACACAATAGTAAGTATAAAAAACGAACACACTGCAGTTGTTAAGCTTTCATTAGGGATGATGAATATAACTTTCCTCATCTCCCTGCCCATTATTTACCAAATTATATAAAACATTATGTACTTTACGGCTTACAGATATTTTCCATTCAGCTAAATACATCTATCATTACTATATTTATAAAAATATTGTTTATAAACTTGTAGGTATTAATGTAGCAGTATTAGGGCTATAATGTCCCTTTTTACTATCTTTCATTACAAGCTATCTTTCATTATCTAAACTGAACTGTATTATGGGTTCAGTGCATTATTTTTTTCATTCCTGCACAATTTGGATTTTTGAGTGCCAGTGCAGCTCCTTAGAATTGGTTGCTCTATAAATACGATTATCTATCTAAAAAATTGGTTATGAACTTCTCGATTATCTAAACTGAACTGTATTATGGGTTCAGTGCATTATTTTTTTCATTCCTGCACAATTTGGATTTTTGAGTGCCAGTGCAGCTCCTTAGAATTGGTTGCTCTATAAATACGATTATCTATCTAAAAAATTGGTTATGAACTTCTCGATTATCTAAACTGAACTGTATTATGGGTTCAGTGCATTATTTTTTCATTCCTGCACAATTTGGATTCTTGAGTGCCAGTGCAGCTCCTTAGAATTGGTTGCTCTATAAATACGATTATCTATCTAAAAGATTGGTTATGAACTTCTCGATTATCTAAACTGAACTGTATTATGGGTTCAGTGCATTATTTTTTTCATTCCTGCACAATTTGGATTTTTGAGTGCCAGTGCAGCTCCTTAGAATTGGTTGCTCTATAAATACGATTATCTATCTAAAAAATTGGTTATGAACTTCTCGATTATCTAAACTGAACTGTATTATGGGTTCAGTGCATTATTTTTTCATTCCTGCACAATTTGGATTCTTGAGTGCCAGTGCAGCTCCTTAGAATTGGTTGCTCTATAAATACGCTCTATAAATACGATTTTCTATCTACAAAATTGGTTATGAACTTCTCGATTATCTAAACTGAACTGTATTATGGGTTCAGTGCATTATTTTTTTCATTCCTGCACAATTTGGATTTTTGAGTGCCAGTGCAGCTCCTTAGAATTGGTTGCTCTATAAATACGATTATCTATCTAAAAAATTGGTTATGAACTTCTCGATTATCTAAACTGAACTGTATTATGGGTTCAGTGCATTATTTTTTCATTCCTGCACAATTTGGATTCTTGAGTGCCAGTGCAGCTCCTTAGAATTGGTTGCTCTATAAATACGCTCTATAAATACGATTTTCTATCTACAAAATTGGTTATGAACTTCTCGATTATCTAAACTGAACTGTATTATGGGTTCAGTGCATTATTTTTTCATTCCTGCACAATTTGGATTCTTGAGTGCCAGTGCAGCTCCTTAGAATTGGTTGCTCTATAAATACGCTCTATAAATACGATTTTCTATCTACAAAATTGGTTATGAACTTCTCGATTATCTAAACTGAACTGTATTATGGGTTCAGTGCATTATTTTTTTCATTCCTGCACAATTTGGATTTTTGAGTGCCAGTGCAGCTCCTTAGAATTGGTTGCTCTATAAATACGATTATCTATCTAAAAAATTGGTTATGAACTTCTCGATTATCTAAACTGAACTGTATTATGGGTTCAGTGCATTATTTTTTTCATTCCTGCACAATTTGGATTTTTGAGTGCCAGTGCAGCTCCTTAGAATTGGTTGCTCTATAAATACGATTATCTATCTAAAAAATTGGTTATGAACTTCTCGATTATCTAAACTGAACTGTATTATGGGTTCAGTGCATTATTTTTTCATTCCTGCACAATTTGGATTCTTGAGTGCCAGTGCAGCTCCTTAGAATTGGTTGCTCTATAAATACGATTATCTATCTAAAAAATTGGTTATGAACTTCTCGATTATCTAAACTGAACTGTATTATGGGTTCAGTGCATTATTTTTTCATTCCTGCACAATTTGGATTCTTGAGTGCCAGTGCAGCTCCTTAGAATTGGTTGCTCTATAAATACGCTCTATAAATACGATTTTCTATCTACAAAATTGGTTATGAACTTCTCGATTATCTAAACTGAACTGTATTATGGGTTCAGTGCATTATTTTTTCATTCCTGCACAATTTGGATTCTTGAGTGCAGCTCCTTAGAATTGGTAGTCATACTTCGGCCCTCCTTAGATGTCAAGACGTTTAAGTAACGTCTTGATTTAAGTTTTTGAGGAACTGAACGGTCAAATTTTACTTACATATTATGTATCACATCTGATTCATCCCATTAAACAAGAAATAGTCGTATTTCTCCTTTTATGCATTTCAGCCAGTTGCACTCATCATACAAACCTGAATATCTAACATCATGTTTTTTTCGACATCATTTATGAAGACTTAAAATAATTGCTAAATGGTGTAGAAAGGATTGCCTTAATTATATAAAGCAAGTTCTTCACGCCGCTCCCGATGTTGTGATACAGGACACGAGTAATCTGGCATAGCAATCGTGTTTGCGGACGAGAGGCTGTCAGTTTGTGACATTGTCAAAACTCTAGATGTCACAATTGACGCAGATCTCTCTTTCTCTGCTCACAGCTCAGCGTGATATTTATATGTTAAAAAACTTAGCCTATTTTGATTTTCTGGGATACACCAAATTACAGTTCATGCTGTCACTAGTCCTCCTAGTTTTTAATTCCACTTTCCCATGTTATGGGAACACCATGTTTAAGTCATCCCTCCGTCGTGGACAGAGGGTTAAAAACTTAAAGTTCATTTACTTGGAAACGCTCTATAAATACGATTTTCAATCTACGTAATTTTCGAGGCACTACTAACATGATAATGAAGGTACAGAAAATTTGTCTGCTGCGTGGTTCACAAAGCACCCATGATGAGCACTAGCGCCTATCGCAGGCTTCAGCTAAGTTGGGAGACTTAGCTTCTCAGTATCCGTCCACACTTGCACAATGGCCTCCCCTAAGATCTCAATACAGTAGTTGTTTTTTGACACTCATGGGCGACACTTTTAACCGTTCTTTTTCACATGCTCATGATCCGATGAGCGCATAGCGCAATGGCGTAAGGGGGATTAGTATTTGCTCATTAGTTCTGCAAGAATGCTTCATGGTAACTCATCCGAAAATGGTTCTATATTTTATGAAAACAATAGTATTCTACCTACGCACACATATTTTAGATCTTTCTCTGACACCTAGCGGAAAGCCCTTCCTCGAGTTAATACACACAAAACGTTTACGCTTTTGGTCGCTAAGACTTCCACCTAAGATAATATCGTTGTCTAATACTGTTAAAAATAGCATGGGGACAGTCTTTTGGGACAACCGGTATATATGTATGTATTTTTATTCATTTTTTGTAAATTGCTTATTGTAATTGAAACTAGTTTACACATAAATTGCATTCCATACTCAAACTTTGCTTAAAATAATTGAAAAAAAATTGGAATCGAACCTAATGCTGCTTTAGATGATAATACGTGTAAATGTTGAGGGCGAAGCGTGGAATGCAGCCGGGAGCGGGAGAATCGTATGATGTATGGAGTATGGCGTACGGTGTGCGGTGTATGGTGTATGGTGTGCAGTGAATTGCGTATGACGTATAGCGTTTGGCGTATGGCGTGTGGCGTATGGAGTATGGCGTATGGCTTGTGGCGTATGGAGTATGAAGTATGAAGTATGGCGTACGGTGTGCGGTGTATGGCGTATGGTGTGCAGTGAATGGCCTTTGGAGTTTACGTGTGGCGTGTGGCGTATAGCGTATAACGAATGGCGTAAGGCGTTTGGCGTGTGGAATATGGTGTGTGGGGTATGAAATATGGCGTATGGCGTGTGGTGTATGGAGTTTTCAGTATAGTGTATGGAGTATGGCGTATGGCTTGTGGCGTGTGGTGTATGGAGTATGGAGTATAGTGTATGGCGTATGGCGTATGTCGTGTGGCGTGTGGTGTATGGAGTATGGGGTATGGTTTGTGGCGTGTGGCGTATGGAGTATGGCGTATAGCTTTTGGCGTGTGGCGTACGGAGTATTTAGTATAGGGTATGGCGTATGGCGTGTGGCGTATGGAGTATAGTGTATGGAGTATGGCGTATGGCTTGTGGCGTGTGGCGTATGGAGTATTTAGTATAGTGTATAAAGAATAGCGTATGGCGTATGGAGTATTTAGTATAGTGTATGGCGTGTGGCGTGTGGCGTATGGAGTATAGTGTATGGAGTATGGCGTATGGCTTGTGGCGTGTGGCGTATGGCGTTTGGCGTATGGAGTATGGAGTATAGTGTATGCAGTATGGCGTATGGCTTGTGGCGTGTGGCGTATGGAGTATGGAGTATAGTGTATGGAGTATGGCGTATGGCTTGTGGCGTGTGGCGTATGGAGTATGGAGTATAGTGTATGAGAGTATGGCGTATAGCTTGTGGCATGTTGTGTATGGGGGACCCTCATCGTCGCAGTCGTCGCTGCTCTGTCCTAGACCCTATCTCAACATTTCATTAGGCTCCACATTCCAGTCGCATTCTGTTGCGGGACATTCTGTCTAGTCATGAAAATATGATTGTAAAACTTACTGGCTTTCATGATGGTTTTTAAAAATAAGAGTAGATTTTAAAACTTTGATTGTAATTTCCACATTATTATACGGAAGAACGTGATATTTTAGTCTTTTGTGTTTACAAAACTAATTTTATAAACACATCAAAATTTCTAAAAGTTTTAATTTCTCTATCGGTAATACAATTTGCGCTTAAAGACGTTTTATAACTTTTCTAATATCGTTAATTGTTGTGCATCACCTAGTGCTTTGGGAAATTTACCATTAGAACCCTTTGAAATATTTTTTAAAATTATATAATTCATAAATAATAATGAGCTTTAAAAAATTTAAACAAACGGAGCACTTTTAGACGATCATCCTAAGGAAACCTTTCAAGAAAACTACTTCGGTTTATTCTCAGTTTATGTTTTCTTTATGTTTCGTAAAGTTTGTGCTCGTCTAACCCACATTACGGTTACATGTTAGTTTAGTTCAAACCGCTCTTCATAAAGTCTACACGGTGAGCTAAACTAGTATAGTTCTGAGCGGTAAAATACAGTAGTGCGATAAAAATTAAGAATTCTGATGTAAAACTCAACATGTAAACTGTAAAATAGGTCAATATGATGTTTATATTTCAATAAAAGGTTAGTATGGGAAATAAATTCGCGAGGAAAATTCGGTGTTAAGAGAAATAGGGAAAGGGCACTTTCTGTGGTGAATCGCAAATGTTGGATTGTAGGCAGTGCGCGGCCAGAGCTGCGGCGGCGGCGCGGCGGTAGGTGGGTTGGACGACCTCGACGTTTGCAAATCAGTGCAGCGCCGTGGGTTACCAGCGGAGCCTTTGGCATCACCTTGGCTTTATTACTTGACCACATAATAGGAATATAACATAAACAAGTTACAAAAAAAAAAATAATAAAATAAATAGGATGTGTTTTGTGGCAGATTTACAATTTCTCTAGGATTACTCGATCGCAAACCGTTATGTGGTTGATCCTTTGAACCTAGTCGATTATACTATCGGGATGGTGGGAATTCGTAAGAAACTTCATGTATAGCACTTGTCGGCAAAACATTTTTGAATTCTAACCACTTGACATGTTAGAAGGGCTATAATCGGTTTGGTTAAGAAATTCGATAATATACAGTTTTAACTTTAAGCTCAGCCATCGGGTCTCACTAAAGAAATACATCGGTGAATAATTTCTATGCAATAAATCAATAAAAATAATACGCTGGTAAATAACACTTCTACATTCTGTTTTGAGGATCGTGATAATTTTACTCTAAATAATATTCATTTTAAACCATTTCCGAGTGTTAAGATCGCAATGAGAACAGTTGCATTGTTTTAAATCCCTTTGTTTATGACAATATTCAGATATTCGTATCACTTAGAAGTTAACATTTATAAGTATATTTCATAAATAAATAAATAAGTATAATGTACCATTTAGACCTAGCGATTTTGTCTGTTCTACACCGAGTAGATTTTTAACTGCATTGGTCTAAATTACACTTGATAACACAAGTTACGTGTTGAGTGAGCGGAATTCCTAACAGCTAGTCTCATTTTGTGCAACCTTGCACACGTTGATAACAATTACGTTATTTGTGAATAGTCGACGGTAGCGAGCGTAACAACGAGGAAACCGATAGTCCACGGGGACTCCAAGATAAGAGAGGCCGTCACAGCTGATAGGACGACAGCGAGTGACGCGGCCCTGTGTGACGTCGACAGTCCTGCGTGTCGTTTGATACTTACCACATTTGGCAATTTTAGGCATTGGTATTGTGGTAGAAATGTGCTCTTGGTGGTAATTTGGTGGTAAAACGTTTCAAAGAGCATTATGGCAAGGCTGATTGGGGGAATTTCATTTTAATCCTTAATTTCTTTCGTACTCGTTCATACATCTGCAATTTCATTATAATATTTTTTAATATGGCAAGTTATTTTGCTGATCGAGCAAAATTTTTTTTGAAATGTTTTTTTGCTATAAAAAGTTATAAATTATACATCTAAACCCGTGCATTGTTGTTTAAGTAAAAGTGCAAAAATTAGAATTTATGAAAATTTTTTGCAAATGTTTATGAAAAATCGTTTGTGGGGTGTATTCGTTTTTCTTACTTATTGACAACAGTAACGATTTATTTCAACATTCTAGTTGCATGAAGTCCACTCTTACATTAAATACATTTTTGTACTATTGATTATAAGGAAAGAATCTCTCTGAGATTCTTTGTCTTTAGTAAAAACATTACAAGAGCAATATTTTTGTTTTAAAATTTGAGTTTATTGTTGAAGCTACCCCAATAATCTTGCTCACATAACAAGTAAAATTATCAGTAACTATACTAATTTAAATTAAATGACAGTAAACTACTTTAAAAACTCAAGATTCAACTATGAATTTTTAAGATAAAAGATGTTGGTATTTTAGGGTAATTTTGACTCGAAATCGTGAAAATTTCTCGATAGGACATTGGCAACACTGTCGCTGATGCACGGCGAGCTTGGCAGCCCTGGCACGTCACAGCAACACATGTAAACGCCTCAACAACCGCGATTACCATTCTGAGTGCTCTGAGTGCTTAGAAGGATACTCGGAATGTTACATGGTGCCATTCAATGCCCACATTCACTTAAATAACATTAAGAAAAGTAAATAATTTATTTTAAATTAAATATAATGGAAGGCCCATTATAGCTCAAATTCAACATTTAAAATTCCCTGGTGCACAAAAGTGGTTAAAGGTGCAATAAGTTATAGTTAACTATAAAATTTTTGCTTAAATTGTTAATTAATTAATTGTTATGTTTTGTTTATTTTCTAGTGGTAGGTTGGTTTTAATTCCTTTTTACATTATCTTTATACTGATTCCTTCTACTAAATAAAATAAATATTTTTTAAACGGATTTTTAAGGGTAGAATTCCGTTGAAATTTATTAGGTCTATATGTAGTTTTCCTGCATATGTCATATCCGTGATATAAGAAATCAGTTTGTTCAGTAATCTGTAGATACAACTTTTGTCAAAATCTCAATCAATCTTTACAAAATAACTTATATAAAGGTAGAAGTTACACCTGTAGTTTTTGTTTTAGTGATTTTTTTCGATGCCATTTCCTGAGTGAGGGGCAAACTTAACACTTTTCCTCACAATATTATTATAAAAGCTCAGACAAATAACTTAAAATGGTGTGTCGACCATGTAAGGCCGATTCCGGACCATCATAACTTCTATAATTCCACTTCTGAGTAGCTCTTCTAGGTTATTTTGCAGACAATCGTATGGTCAGGGCATTATGGTTCCTGGTTCTCCATAAATGGGATTTGTGGTGTACTTTGAAACTAAAACCTTGATGGTTTGTCAAAGAAGGCTTTTTGAAAGATATTTTCCTCCATATTCCCTTTCGGTTATCAAGTGTTATAATACATTGGCGTTCAAATTTATTCTTAGAATGAAATTATTATGGTTCCACTGGAATGTTCTCTTTTTTCTAGTTATAAATAAAACTATGCAGTTTATGTTGAAATAAATAGTACAGTATAACGAAGATTGTTAACTAAGAATGTTACCTAGAATCAATTCTTTGTTTAAAGTTCATTGTTGGCGATGGTGAGTTTATGTTATTGTTTGGTAAATTATTGCGGACATTGTCCATCACTGGTAGGTAAAAACAAATTTACGACGTTTCTGCCGGGGTTTACGTGCCTAGCATCGCTGGCGTGAGGTGTGCTCCAGTGTGGTGTCTTCTGATTGGTGAAGTGTATTTCCATTTTTTGTGTTTTGTTTTGACTGCTTTCACAGTTTTCTGTTTAAGCTTTGTACATTTATTTAATTTTGTGACTGTCTTTTCGAATTCAGGTGTGGCTATGAACTTCTCGAGGTTCACCTGGGGATTTTTACTAACTTTTTTATGTTCTAGGTATTACTTTCATTAAAATACGGTATTAGATTGCAGATCCCGAAACGTCGTGAATTTGTTTTTACTTACCAGTGATGAAAAATGTCCGCAATAATTTACCAAACAATAAAGTGATGCATTACTATTCGACATTATGTTTCTCGACCCACTAACTTTTCAACGTCAAGGATCGCTGAATACCCTTAACGATTTTCCCAATGATCTTTTTAAGGTCTGTTTAGTTTATTTGGTCGCAGAAACTCCCAAGTTACGAATTACTGGAGTGTCGTTGCTGATGTTAGCTGGGCCTATGATACGCCATGATGTGGGTAAACATGTTCTAAGAGGTAGTTTATCCTGTCAACCGTTATCTATGTGCTGCCAATATTCTTTTATCAGTTGGATGTTTCTCTCGATATAGCCGGGTAATTACTCACGTGCAGCCAACATATCCGCCCCCCCCCCCCCCCCGAACCCCTCCCACTACGAACAACACCGCCATCAATATTTTATTTCTCTAAACGATTTTTAATAATCTTTACGTAACTGCAACATCTGCGAGCTTTCCCTCCAACACACAACATGATAATTTGCATCATATTATGGTACTTCCGTCCTAACTGCTCTTGTTTTAGAAAAAACTAATCTTTGAAAAAATATAGTATAGATAACATGAACAATTATTCGGCTTCTTGCCAAAATAAATTCATTTAACACCAATATAATAAGAACTTCCCAACATAATAATTACGGTTTGCTATACTTATATATATTTTAGAATAGTAGGCTATTACACGTCTCAAAAAGTTTTTATCATAAATAAAGAGTTGATAAAAAATATTTTTAAATATCTGAACAACTAAAGGTCTTTTGGTTCTCTAGTTATTGTTTCGCTTGCTATCACTTTGCTGGTTTTCTTTCTTTTTTAAGTACCGTATATTCAAACGTATTGAACACTCATTCTTATTGCGTATTTATTTTTAAGTACGAAGTAATTCATTTTAAAATCGTAAAATACACTTCATTAAATTCTGGGAATACCTTATTACTAATACTAACAAATTTTTAAATCTTTAACCTTTTTACTCTAAAGCACTCTAATCAAAGTATTTCAAAATACATTTACTTGTAATTATTATCAATTTTGAAATACCCATTGCGTAAATACCTCTATAAATATGAACAGACACAACTGCACTGATTACTAGTTTGCTGACCAAGACGGAGCTATTGCAGTGAGGGAGAGCCGTACGTTTCGCCGTATGGCTATCGATTCAGGTCTCAATTGATGTCATCTCCAAACCCTCAGCCATTAAGTTTCTGTCTTTTATTAGGCTATTTTCTGGTCTACCCTAGCAACCCTTGTAAATATATCAGAGAATTAACTGTTTTTGTAATTGGTTTTATGTCAATATCCCTACTAAACAAATTTTCATGTTTATTATAAAATGTATAACGCATGTACACAACTGTAAATATTTGATGATATCGTGAAATATAATTTTGATGAGTAATGCATGTTTTATAGAGGTAGATGTTTATTCCTAGTAGCTGTTTTAAGTGAAGTCTTTTAATCCAACTTTTCACCTACAACTGTTTAAAAAACAATTGGGGCCTGACATTTTAAAAGAATCTGAATAAATCAAATAAACTTAATAAAATTTAAAATGCTCAAAACCCGGTGTAATCAAAGATACAAAATATACAATTTGAGTAGGACAATCTCCAGTTTATAACATAAAACGTTTCTACACAATTTACAACTTAATTCGAATTTATCCTATTATATTATGTTTATATTAGGAGGCTTGGTTTTCAAAATGATGGATTATAAATTAAAATTTAATTACATATCCAATATATCAGTCAGTCAAATAATATATTTTTACACATACTTTTGCATTTTGTACGGATACATTTAATATATTTCACGAATAAGTATTTTTTTCACTTTTAGCTGTTTGCATTAAATGATGTAATACACCCGATGTAGGAAATCTGTCAGCTACATAAATATTTTGCTTATAACTAGAATAATTTCATTTTATTTCAATTTTTCACTTTTCATCCTAGGAAACCTTATAGTGAATATGTTCTTGTATTACAATATAGTTCCCCCCTGCCCACAGGTCATGTAAATTGACAACTTAGAGCTGTAAATCTATATTAGTTTGTGAATACAATATTATATCTAATCTGAGATAACCAATGTAGACTTTTGTAAACTTAAACGTCATAAAAGCTTCCAAAGATGGAAAGACAAATTAACTTAGAATAGTTTGCATATTTGATATACTGCAGAATGAAATACTGCAGTTTATATTTACTGGACATACCCTCAAGAATTTCAATCTACCATATGCCACATTATACATAATAAAATGCCCTTGTATGTAAATATTATTATGAAAACTACATTATCAATTATACTTTGGGTTTTTCCTGAAATAGTATTTTTATATTGCCAACAAGGCTTTACCTTCTCTTATACAAGCAGTTTTAAATTTCCAAAACTTCGTAAAGATATTGAATATCAGAGACAATTTGACTTTGCATAATCTGTGGCCTATGACATACTGCAGTTGCTATTTACTGGATTTCCCCTCAAGAACCTGAACGCATTGACGCTACTCCCCAGCATAGCAACACATTGATAACCGGAGGGTCCGTGATTTACCGGTTTATTATCAGTGCACTCGGTTTAGCTGGGTTACGGCCTTGTTTTACGGCTGAGGTTATTGCCTATGCGACAATCTGATATCTCGCATTAGCAACACAGTTATCCTGCCTTCTTTTGCGGAAAACTTAATTTACGATTTCTAACCATACTTCCGTTTTGAACTAAACCTTTCCTTATTCCCTACTATCGCCATTAATGAAATTAATGCTCGCTTTATCTCATATGTGCTATGTAAAAGGTCAACGTATGGTAAGGTTTTATCTTTATTTGAATAACACATTTTATTTCCAGTGGTGTTGCCAGTGAGTTCTTGAATGAATAACAAAATGATAATTTGACATACATGCTTTTAGTTACATTAATAATATAGTTATACATTTTTAATACTCAATAATACAATTTCATCTAATTCATTTTGCAATGTAATGCAATACAATACAATACAATGAAATGAAATTCATTCACAACATTAGGCTATTGTATTGACATTCTGAATAGCTTGAATCAAACTGTTGTAACATGTTGTAATTATTTATTGATTAAACACACTTATACCTGTATTGTCTAACTATTTTATTGTAAAATTCTGTTTTGATACGAGTTTCTTCGTGAATGGTATCGTGATTGATATTATTAATAATTTAATAACTAAGAGAAATATACGTTTGTTTTTTTTCTAGAACAATTTTGTAAGATTATGTAAAGAATAAAAAAAGTGCCTGTAATTGGATTAGTACCTACGTAATTGTAATAATTATATACATAAATTAGTTCAAGTTATAATAAGATCAAGCTACATTTCACCATATGGAAGAGTGCCAACGGTATAGCGGTGTTGATCATTGTTGAAGTTTTAAAGCTCATTATTCTATGCATAAAAGCAAATTATCTGACAAAAAGTAGGTTAATAAATTACTGACAGCACTGTATTCAAAACTTTTTTAAAACACATTGAAAAGGGCTACAAAACTAAAACATTTTATTTTTCAGCGATTGTTTAACCTGAAATTATTACTGGGATAGAGTCGATCCAAATACAATAACTGAAAAATTAAAATTAAAAAAACTATGGCTGTTTCGTGTCTACTTGACATTTTTTAGAACGGCATTATTATTAGAGTAATGTTAAAGGTAGTGTATTATAGATCAAGCTAGTGTACTTAATTTGAAATTATTTTTGCAAGTAATTTATATTTCCGGAAAATAATAGTAATATAAAGTACAAATCTCGAAAAAAATATAAAAAATAAGAAGTGATTTAATACACAGTAAAATTTAGAGTTCTATAGTCAATGATTAAAGTAACCTAGAGTAAAAAAGTCCCCGAAAATAAGTGACATTTGTTTATCCCACACCATAATGAATTTAGCAAGTCATAAATATTCACCCAGACATTCCATAAATGTTTTCAATGCAAACAACCCCATTAAACTGTTTATTGCACTGAACCCCGGATCATTCTGTCTTTTATTGCTGGATTTACAAAACAGTCAACTCGTCCAATAGAACTACTATTTGTGGAACTGTAAACATTAATAGTTCTGTAATGCACTTTATAGGTGTAGTAAATTTTAGCAATGTACTTTCGTACTAGAGGTTTCGTGGTGAATGTGTAATAAATAATCAAATACACGGCTCGAGGACGTAGAGTGTAAATTTGAACCTTGAATGGTAAGACCAAGACCACCGGCGCGGCAGCATGGCGAGCTAGGGCGGCGGCGGCGTGTTGTAGGCCACCCCAACTAGCTCAGACCAGTGTACAACCCACTAACTAGTCATTCGCTACTTCTACATCAGAGTGTTGCTGTCAACCAACTATAGCTCAGGCAACTCTCTAGCCATCCACTACTCATACTGGGTGTGTGAGTTAGCCGTCAAAGCCGACCAATTCTAGCTAGAGAAGTAGATCCGTCGAGCATCTCATCTAAACTTCTTTCATTCATTCATTCATTTCATTCATTCATTCATTCATTCATTCGCAACTCTAGCTCTGAGAAGTGGGGCTGTAGAGCAACTCTGGCTTGGAGAAGTAGGACTGAAGAGAAACTCTAGCCACTAGAAGTAGGAATGTAGGAGAACTCTGTATTGCAGAATTAGAACTGTAGAACACCTACAGAGAAGTAGTGCTGTAAAGGAACTCTAGCTTGGAGAATTAGAAATGTAAATCAACTCTTCAAGCTCAGAGAAGTAGACCTGTCGTCCAACTCTCTTGGAGAAGAAGAGATCTAGAGTAACTCTAGCTCTGAGATTTAGGATTGTAGAGCAACACTAGTCTGGAGACTTATGATTGTAGAGCAACTCTAGTTCAGAGGAGTTGGACTGTAGAGCAACATTAGCTTGGAGACTTTTTATTGTAGAATAATAGTTCGAAGAATTAGGACTGTAGAGCAACTCTAGTTCGGATTAGTTTGACTGTAGGCCAACATTAGCTTGGAGACTTTTGATTGTAGAGCAATAGTTCGGAGAAGTAGGACTGTAGAGCAACTCTAGTTCGGATTAGTTGGACTGTAGGGCGACATTAGCTTGGAGACTTTTGATTGTAGAGCAATAGTTCGGGGAAATAGGACTGTAGAGCAACTCTAGTTTGGAGGAGTTGGACTGCAGGGCAACATTAGCTTGGAGACTTTTGATTGTAGAGCAATAGTTCGGAGAAATAGGACTGACGACCAACTCTAGCTCGGAAAAGTAGAAGTAGTGTAGACTAACTTTCGCTATAATCAATGTAGTTGTCGACCGATTGTAGCTATAGCTACACTGCTTTAGCTATATTCGGCACTTTAGCTTAGCTCAGTGTAGCTGAAACTAATGCCAGCTTAGAACAGAAACGTCGTCCACTGCTTTTCAGCATTGTGAGTCTGCCAGTTATCTCAAGTAAATCTTCCCAAGTGTAGCTTTATGTCCCAATTATAATTATTCCTTGCTGTAAGCTACTTTAGATAAGATTGAAGGAAACAAAACAAAATTGCCATATATATAGATTACAAATCAAACTCTACAGATTTTATCGAGCTAAAATAAAATAATAAATCACGAATTCTACATAAATATAAATAAAATTTACAAAATTACAAAGCATATGCATTTCATTTTCCGCAGGATCCAAGTTTAATTCAATTTTATCTAGATTCAATCACTGTATACCAGCGTTATCTATTAATAATATTTATTGTTCAAATTAAAAATATTCATTTATACCCCGTTTAAAATAAATGTGCGGTCGAAACGCAAATTTCAATTCCCCCATTTTTTCCGTTCCTCCCGCTGCTAAGAATCCAACCAATCAGAATCACTGAGAATTACCACAGCTGTTTAATATATCATGTCAAATTATGCCAATGTTTTGATTTTTTCGTAAACAAACATTCTAATTTTGAAATTTGAGATGTAACAAGAAGCGCTTCCAACGGCAAGTAGGGGAAGTAACATGATCATCAGCGCTATTTTCTACTCTAAATTTAAGGGGCTAAATTAAAATAACATCTGATTGTGAGGAAAATCGGGGAATTCAGGAAAGTATTGAGGGAATTTTCCTTGTGGTGGGAAATGAAATTCTGCCTTTCGACCGCACATTTATTTTGAACGGGGTATAACTTGTTTTATTGTAATGCTTGGAAAGGTGTCGCATAGTATAGCTGTAAACACGTCTTATGAATCATCTTATTATCATTTTCAATATATTTTAAGAGAGGAAATAGACATTTGAGGTTAGTCAGGTATTGATAGACATATGTGTTCTGTGCCGGTATAATTGGAATTGAGCAATGCTAGACAGCCGCAAAATTGTGCTCACCCGTCATTGCATTCTCCTCACACACCCATTGTTGCTCCTATTGCTGTATGATTTTCATTATTAAGAACAAGAATTAATTTTAAGTATTAAGACGAATTTTGTTAGACAAAAACTCTCAGATCTATGAAAACATTAAATTTATTTCATCAGATGATGCTTTCATGTATTACTCGTGTTTCTCTAGTATACATTTTTCTTACGAAACATATATCTTTTGAAAATGCCGATTAAACATAGACAAAATATAGAGAAATCGTAGTCTAAATTTTTTTTTTAAAGGATTACACACTAGTTTTACTCTTTTATTGTTGATAGACTATAGTGGGAAAGCTACTGCGTGAAAAATAAAAATTGAGATAAATTGAGAAAGGTGGCGTTGCGTTCTATATGAGACACTGTCGATGACACCACTATAAAAACAGCCATGAACGTAAAACAGACTTCTTATCTGCGGGTATTTTTGCCCCCGCATTGAGCTAATCTTCCCCGCCGTCTGTTCCACAACCTATCTAGACTGCAGTAATGTAACACTGAAGTCCACCTTCTCTGTCTCGTATCGTACTTTCACACTCTTCACTTATAAAATTAGTATATTAGTAATATATTATTTTGATAATTTTTTATATAATAGTATATTTATGCACTATTTACTATAGTGCGTTAAATAACTTGTCTATTTCTGATTTACATACTGTTACACAAGGATTATACAAAATATATTCATTAGTGGTAGAGATAGTAATTACAGTTTTACAAACTCGAATTGGATATAATTTTTAACAAATCAACATGATAAACTTTTATTGTAAAATATTCAGATTAAGTTAGTGTTTTTTTTATAATTATTTTAGTTGTTGAATGCTTTCAAGAGTGTACTTTCTCGTGATATTTAGTCACGATTGTTATCCGTGGAATTTGCAAAAAATAATATTTTTTACTATAACTGTTGAAAACTTATTAATGTAGGCCTAATGTGAAGCAAATGATTAATTTGGGCTAGGAAAATAATTTTGTTCCGTATTGTGAACAGAGAATACTGTATGATGAAAGTTAAATTTATTCCAAGGAATTTTGTGGCGGGCGTGGAGCGAAACCAAAATCGTTTTACCTTTATTGTTTGCGTTCTCAAGAGGCTCAACTCTCGTGCCGACGGCTTTGTCGAGATGATTTTGACTTCCAAACTTGCCTTCAAAACTCTTGGTCATAAAAGGCTCGATTAGTCTGCTCTAATCGGGCTCGCGATTCTCATGATTGTCATATAGAACGCTAATACATATAAATATCAGTAAACGATGTATTCAACACTATGAAATTAACTTTTTTAATTGAACTTCAGTTTGTAACAGAATAACAGAAATACAAATTTCGAAAGTTAATATCATGTCAATCGTGATAACATCATAGTTATGCAGATGCCGAACGATTAAATATATCAATAAATTTTACTCTAGTTATTTTCTAAAGAAAATCCAAACAAGTTGAGTTGATCCTATAGAAACAAAACAGGCGATGAGGCAGCGGCAGCGAACAAAGAGGAGTAGGCAGTGGTAGGCGACTAGCAGTCTAGAGGTAGGTTAATTTACGTTGTCAGCTAGAACGAAGGTCGCATACCTGGATAGAACAACAGTCACATGTCAATATTACTTCACAGCTGCTCCGGACCGGAGAAACAGGTTATCGTGAATTATCAGGTGACTCAATCGAGTTCACATTTTAGGTTTATCAATAAATACCTAAGAATCCAGGAGAAGAAATTACATTAGTTGAAGTTCGTTCAGAAAGATCTAATGAATTTCCTCTTCTAGAACACAATACTTTTGACAACAACTTAGATGTTGAATCTGTCTTAAAAATATCAATAAACATTTTAGTATAGGATAATATTACTACCATAATAAACGGAATCCTGTTTATATAACGCTTATCTACACGTATTTCAACGTGAATACCTTACAATGTCATAACCAGTAATTGAGAAAATAATTTTTTATCCCGCAAGAATCAAATAAGAACAAAGAACAACCAAAGTTAGTCAGGTGTGCATTTTAATGGTAGTAAAGGAATTGTAAATGTTTTTGAAACTTGAAGAAGTTTGCTGAATATCAAGTTAAAAATTTGTGTGACAAAAAGAAATATACAAGATAGTTCCAAAACTTTTCAATAAATGGACTTTTAAAACAATAAAATCTTACTCAAATACGTCTTCCCCCTCCCCCAGTAACTCTTAAGTGTTCAAACCATGCACGTGTAACCCTCCTAAGATTGAAGAGGGAATAAGCTGGGTGGAGAGCGGTGTTATGAGAGATGATTATAATTAGTGTCGGAACGCCATTCGTCTAAGCTTCATAATTACTTATTGACTTTATGGAAAAAGCTCAACTTGGCCAGTTTTAGTGGAGAAATGCGGATTTCATCCTCCAACAGACGTGGACTATGCCGAAGTGGATTTTTTTAAATTTAAAATGTAATGAAAAATAAACATGAATAAATAATAATGGTTATTATCAGTTAAACTAAGTTTTAATGTGATATCCCAAGTAGAAACTAATCAAAGAAATGGCTATGCACAATTTTATTATTATTGCTATAATTAGTATTTAATTCTAAAGAATATAGCTCATACCAAGTGTAAGAAATAACATTTCACATAGCAACAAACTATTCATCCTAGAAGTTGAATTTATTTATAAAATGCAAAACTTTATAATTTCTCATTAGTTTTGTCATCCAGAAAATAATCAATCGTTATTTAATTATGTCTAAGCCATGTTCTAAATAGGCTGAAAGAACATCAAAAGGACACTCGAAAGGAATTCCAATTACTCGAGAAACGTTTTCAAACACGTTTTTCTCCCTCAGAGGTTATTAAAACTAATATCGATAATTGGGAACACCATTGAGAGCAGACGCGAACCAACATCTCAGTTGAATTCCAACTATTCCAGAAGATCACAAATTATTTCAACAGAACAGAAACTCGCCATTGTTGTGCTATCTATTCTATTAAATATAAGAACAATGAAGCAAGAAACTTTACCCTCCCAACTTGGGTTTACCGTATAATATCTCGGACGGAGCGTCATATTTCAAAACGGTCTTAGATCGTGATTAAAAGCATTACCTGTCCTCAAATTAAAGGCCTTAAATTCATGCGTTGTCACAAAAAATCTTTACTTATTCCATCTATTAAATATCGACAATAAACTCTATTTTGGGTTCAGTCATGTTAAAAAGCAATGAAAAGCTAAAGTTATTGTTGATATAAAAAGTTTTACCACAATTAAATATGTTTAATTTAAAATTATGACACATTATAATCTAATATACGGGGTAACCGATTTATATATTTTTATATACATGTGGATATTTTAAAAACAAATTTGGATTTCATTTTTCAAACTGTTTTTATTTGTAGCATTAGGTCTAAAATATTCTGAATGAATTTAAGCAGCCTCCCTCCTCTTTTCACAACAATTATGTTACACTGAAAGTCCAATTCATCCAGTCTCCGAAGTTTTAATATTTGTTTCTATTCTTCTAAGATTAGAAAAATTCTCATAACAATGAATGTAATTCTTGGAGTGGGAGGTACATTATATTACTCTGAGGAGTTTAATAACAGAAGACTATTCCAATAAAACGATTCCAGGACTAAACAGACATATTTAAAAATCCAGTTTCAATATTTTGAACAGTAGTTTTGTGAGTTTTATTAGTTCACATTGTTATTCAAACGTGATTTTATTGAGAGGGGGGTAAAAGGATAGAGCAATTATTTTGCCTGTGCAGTCAAGTGGCAGTTGCGGAAACTAATTGAGTACGTTCGCATTGGTAACATACGAGTGTAAGAAACTGTATCCAGTATTCGGTGTAGAACTCTGAGACTAAAGAAACACTGCTGCACTTGAGCACGTGTGAAACCCAAGACTCAGGTTGATTGTATCGAGTTAGGAGATTTGGAAGTAGAAAGTTGGCCTTTTAATTAGTACAAGCTATTCATTTGGTATATTCATAGCCTGCGCGCCCAGCAATTTCAGGGGCTGCCGATAGAGGCTGTCAGTATCGAGAGTCTCGCGAGTAGTGTGGTTTTGCCGGTGCTGGGACAAGTCAAGGTCATGCGGTTCGAACTGGCAGGTGTGGGTAGTAATTGGGGGGTGGGGGTGACAGTGATGGATGGGTTTGGGAAGTGGGTCAAGGTCATTCGGAGGGAGTTTTAAAAAAGTGGGAGCCGCAGGGGCTCGGTGGGGAGGGGGGTGGGGCGGCGCCGGGCCGCGGGAGGTTTTCGTTTATTTTTAAAATTAAATTAAAATAATAGTTGCATGATAGGAGAGCTCCTAGGTGTTTACAGTGCGAGTCGATATAGTAGAATGAGACATGTGTCCAAGGAAGAACGATCATATAAACCCGGTAATATAGTGAATAAGAATAATTGGACAGCGTCGTCAATAGGTGTAACAAGATTGAAATGTTGATACTGCAGCATGTCAGTTAAGACAGCGTGCAAAACAGTATCAGTACAGTATGCAGTGTTGCACAGGCCAGGTTTTGCAAAGTACAACGGGTGAAAACTGTAGTATTTCTTAAGCTTAGCCAATGTAGTACGCGGTTTAGAAACTGTGGAGTTAGATTGTTTCTGTAAAATATGTTTTGTGCGTAAAAGTTTTAGTTGTAAAGAGTGCGAAACCATGATAATACACGGAGGGGAGATGTGTACTCTCCGACAATCGGCGAGTATATGACCGGCGCCCGCGAGTGTGTCTGAATATATAGAGACTAATTAGCATAATAAGTGCAAACATATGTTAGAGTAAAAAAGCGTAAGTAAAAAAAAAGTGTTAGACTAGGTGTTAGAGACTTGCGGATAGTTGTTCACTGTTGCCCTATCGCCACTATAATGACGCGCGCGCGGTACCGATGCCCGTTTTATGGGGGGTTGTGTGGCCCCCCCCCCCAACCCCTCCCCCTGAGAGGATGACATAAAAGAACAGAACTTCGGAGAGCTCAGTTATTTGTCGGGCGGCGCCGCGAAAGGTTGTAGCAGGGGGAAACATATAGGCAAAGAAAAGTACTGGTAGCCGCAGAAGTTAATTAATTATTCAGGTGCAGGATTGCAAGTAATGTTCCGTGCACGAATAAGTAGGAATAGAATTGTTAATTGTACAGGTAAATCTTGTACTGTAGCAATAACTATAAAATTAGACGGTTGTAAAGTGTATGACCTGCTAATGTGCAAGAAATATCCCGTGCACGACTAAGTGGGATCACAATTGCCAATTGGACAGGTAAATCTTGTATTGTAGCAACAAGTATAATAGTAGACCGTTGTAAGGTGCATCACCTGCAGGTGTGCAGGAAATGTCCCGTGCATAAATATAGAGACTAATTAGCATATTAAGTGCAAACACATTTTAGAGTAACAAGCGTTAGTTGTAAAAGCGCCAGAGACTTACGGATAGTTCCTCACCCGACCGATTCCGCCACCGAAATGGCGCGCGCGCGGCAGCAACCCCCCTTTTTATGCGATCGATGAGTCACGTGCGACGCCCCTCCAACCCCCTCCCCGAGAAAACCGCATAAAAGAGCGAGGTTCGGGAGAGCTCGGTTATTTGTCAGTCGGCTGCGGCTACGGTCACAAGAGTCAGAGGAAGAGACGGATAGTTTAAAAAAGTACTGGTGATCGCGGAAGTTAATTAATTATTCAGTTGTAGGATTGCAAGTATTGCTCTGTGGATAATCAAGTGGGGGGACCACAACTGTGATTGAACAGGTAACCATTGTAGTATAGCAATAATTTTAATATTAAACGGTTGTAAAGTGTATAAGCTGCAGGTGTGCAAGAAATGTCTCTCGTACTGTAGCAATAATTATAATAGTAGACGGTCAGCAAGTGTATTACCTGCAGGTGTGCAAGAAATGTCTTGTGTAATGTAGCAATAAGTATATGATTGTAAGGTGTATTACCTGCAGACGTGCAGGAAACATAGCGTGCACTATTGCACAGGTAAATCCCGTAGTGTAGCACTAATTATATTAATATGACCGAGAAGTAGCGGTTAGAGTTTAAGTGTTGTTAAAGTAAGAGAGTAATTTGCATATTAAGGAGGAAACAGGTGTGTAAGAATGGAACCTGCAATTAATCAGTGTCAGTTTCCTGCACACGATGTTAATTAGCATATTTTAGTTAAAAAAAAAACTCGACACGAAAATAAAATTAAGATATATAAAATAACTGATGTAGTGTTAAGAAATAGTGTAAAAATAATAAAAATGTTAAAATAAATAGTGTGCTAAAGTACTATGTGGTATGAACTCACGGATTGGTTGTTTACCGTTGGGGTGTCAGCTCCCTATATGGGATGCGCGCGAGCTTCCCGTCGTTTATATACATGCGGATGGTTACTCATGCATGACCCCCCCCCCCCCCCCCGACCGGACCGGAAACCGGAAGCCCCCCCCCCCCCGCCCCCGCCCCCTCCCACAGGCTGCGTGTACCGGCGATTAATTTCCGTTGGAACTATAATTAAGCGGCGGAAGAGGGCAGATAACAAACTGCGATAGTTATGCTGTCACGCACGCGACGGGGAAAGCTGCGCATGTAGCTGTCAGCGGATGTACTTGTCAGCGGATGTAATTAGATGTTATCTAATGCTAATTAAGAGGCACAAGGCTCCACCTGCGTTAGGGGCGACCCACATGTAACAAAGTACATCCGTTGGGGATTTTCCACTGACCTTACTGGAAAGTTCCGCGCCCCTCAAACCCCTCCAGGCCCCCACCACTTTGTGAGCCGAGAACCTCTTTGGCGACTATTGCTGAGTTAGTTCGGAACAATTCGTCGGACGCGATGGTTGTTCCGAACTCAGAGGGCAACTCAAATGTATAAGCGGCCGATATATATTTGAGTTACTCTTGTTGTTAGGCTATTATTATTTAATATTAGTTGTGTGTGTGTGTGTGTGTGTGTGTGTGTGTGTCTATGGTTTTATGTAAAGTGTTATTTGGTTTTAGTCTTAAGATGTGTTAGTTTTAAGGTTTAACTTGCGCATTGCGATGTTAGCATTAAGGTGTGTTATGGTATTATTTATGTTTAAAAAATGTGTTTTTAATTTTAAGTATTGGTTTATGCTGTGTGTGTGTGTGTGTGTGTGTGTGTGTGTGTGTGTGTGTGTGTGTGTATCTATGTCTGTGTTTGTTTATCTGTGTACTAATAATTTTTTACATTTCACAGCTAGCTGTTAGGATGGGTAGATTAAATTTAAATTTAAATGTAACTTAAGAAGTTCGATTGAACTTCATTAAATATGTGTGGGACATGCGCGTTGTGCCTTAGGTAGCGCATATTTTTATTGTTTTTGATTTTTGTTTTTAATTTTGGTCAGGCAAAAATATGATTGGGTGGGTTTAGATTAAGGGTGGGAGGTTAGAGTTGCGTCTTGCATTACCTGTTCCAGAGTCCCCATTGTAAAATTGGAATGGTCAAGTCCAGTGCCCAGGCCCGAGGCTGGCCGCCCGTATCACAGACTACCAAACTGGATCGCCACGTGCGTGCGGGCCAAAAATCGGGATACCTAGCAAGACGTAACTTTTTGGGTTGGGATTGGGAGTGTTTGAGGAACACAGGGTGGTGGAGACGGTTCTGGCCGCCTCCATCACCTTGGATCATTATTATTTTTTGGTGACCTTGACCTCAATTCACTCATGCATAACCCCCCCCCCCGCCCCCGCCCCCGCCCCCGCCCCCCCCCCCCCGCGCCCCCGCCCCCGCCCCCGCCCCCGCCCCCGCCCCCGCCCCCCCCCCCGCCCCCGCCCCCGCCCCCGCCCCCCCCCCCCCCCCCGCCCCCCGCCCCCGCCCCCGCCCCCGCCCCCCCCCCCCCCGCCAGCCAAGTGCTAACAAATTTTCTTATAACTTGAGAACGGTTTGCCGGAATAGGGCAAGCGATACATCATTGGAAAGCTCTAATTAAGAGTAATATTGTGAAAAGACAGAATTAAATTATTTTGTTTTAATAAAAATTTATAGGAAGGTTTGTAATTGAAGTTATGGCATGGATAGAAATTGAAAGATTAGTAAACATAGCATCTCCAATTTTAGTTGATGATAGACCCACCTTTGGTGTATATTGGTGTAACAGTGATCTGTTATGGCTATGGGCGGAGGTATATGTGGAGTATTTGCAATTGGAAGAAAAAATATAGGCTTTAATCATTACTTTTCAGCTTTAGTCTTAACCTACTATTTTTAACATCTCACTAAAAATCTTACCGTCCCCCACTACAACTGGGAGGCTATAAAAAGGGAGCAGTAGAGAAGCATTTCATTTCGCTGCTAAATTTCAAAGAGTAAACATCAACAAGATGTATCAATGTGAAATTTGCTTAGAAACTTTTCATGATAATATTCTACTAGAAATACACAAAGAGTTATCCCATAATAATAATGAAGATGTAACAGAAACCAAATATGAAGATTTAAAACTATATGGAGAAGAACAACAAGAAGAACATCAAGAAGAAGAACAAGAAGAAGAAAAAGAAGAAGAACAAGAAGAAGAACCATTAGCAGGACCATCTAATGCTATACCGAGTGTAAAAGTATTTGCTTTAGCAGGTAGAGTAGTAATGCATCACAAAATTCAAAATGAAGAAAAATTGGAATTAGAGCAGTTTCTTAAAGAAGCAAGAAAAATTGTCAGTAAAACTATAAAAGAAGAACTACAAAGATTAAACTTTATTAAATTTGGCATATTATTAAAAGCGTTGTTTATTAATGTAGAAGAAGAAATGTCACCCAGAGGATTTATAACAAAAAACCAGACAATTATGGCTACTTCAAATATTGAGTCAATAGTTGAAAAGAGTTTTGATGAAATTTTAACTAAAATTCAAGAACATGAAGGGAGAGGATCAGGTTGGAGTTTGTTAAGTATTGAGGGCATGGATTTAAGAGTTCACAAACATGGATATGGGCTAATGGGCAGCAGTTACATTCAGCTGCCAAAGAAAATACGGGATACAAAATCGTGTATAAATGTAAAAAATGAAGATACAGAATGTTTTCGATATGCAATGACGTCAAAATTTGTACCACCTATACATGCAGAAAGACCTAGCCAAGAATATGAGAACCAAAGATATAGGTACAATTTCCAAGGGTTGTCGTACCCAGTAGCATTGAAGGATATTACAAAATTTGAAAAACAAAACTGTGGAACATCTGTCAATGTGTTTGGTTTGGATAGTTCAAATAAAGTATATCCTCTGAAGGTTGTAAAGAATGAGCTGGCAGATCACACGGATTTATTGCTAATTACGAATGGTGATGTGTCACACTATGTATGGATTAAACAATTTGAAAAGCTTGTTAGTAAACAACTATCCAAACATGAACATAAAAAAATAATCTGCAAACGATGTTTTAATTTTAAAGAAGAAAGAAATGCACACCGTGGATGGTTACAAGAACATCAGAAGCTATGTAACAACAACTATGAAGCCAAAATAATGTTACCATCACCAGATAAGGCTGAGCTAAAATTTGAGAAGATATCTCATCAGTACCGTATCCCTATCGTTGTATATGCAGATTTTGAATCTACACTTGTTCCTATTGAAAATAATAATGATGGAGCCAAGAAAAGTGTTAAGTATCAAGTACATGATCCTAACAGTTTTTGTTTATTAATTAAATCTACACTGTCAGAAGATCATTTAAATAAATATGATCTAACATCAAAACCTGTCATATATCGTGGGGAAAGTGCTTCAAAAATATTTCTTGACCGCTTATATGCCATAGCAGAAAATGTACAAAGAATGTACAGTGATATTGTACCAATGATACCCATGGATGAAGAAGAAGAGATTCAATATGAAAATTCAACCAATTGTTATTTATGTAAAAATGAATATACTATGGAAAATCACAAGGTACGTGATCACGACCATCTAACAGGATATTATAGAGGTGCCGCATGTAACAGATGTAATATTAACTATCAAATTCGCAACTTCATACCCGTAATTTTGCATAACCTAAGTGGTTATGATTCACATTTTATTATACCAGAATTGGGACGAGATGATGGAAAAATTGATGTGATAGCGGAAACCACTGAAAAGTTTATTAGTTTTAGTAAAACGGTTGGAAATATGAAGTTACGTTTTCTGGACTCTTACCGTTTTATGTCATCTAGCTTAAGTAAACTCACTGAAAACTTGAAAAAAGAAAATTTTATAGAAACAATGAAGATTGTAAGTAGAGATAAATTGGATTTGGTTCTCCGCAAAGGTGTTTTTCCCTATGATTACATCGATTGTTTGGAAAAATTTGAAGAAACATCACTTCCGCCAAGAGAAGCCTTCAAGAGTAAGTTGTATGAAGAGGACATCAGTGAAGAGGACTATCAACATGCTTGTAAAGTGTGGAATGAACTAGGAATGACAACATTGGGAGAATATTCCGACTTTTATGTGAAATTAGATGTGACTTTACTTTGTGATATAATGGAAGAATTTAGAGATACCTGTTTTGAAGCATATGGATTGGACCCACTTCATTCTTATACATCGCCTGGACTAGCATGGCAAGCTATGTTGAAAGAAACAAACTGTAGACTTGAACTTATTACAGATATAGATATGGTTTTGATGATAGAGTCAGGTGTTCGTGGAGGATTGACGCAAAGTGTAACCAGACATGTAAAAGCTAACAACAAATATCTCCCAAACTTTGATACATCACAACCAACAACATTCTTAGGTTATTTTGACGCAAATAACCTATATGGATGGGCTATGTCAAATCCTCTTCCATATGGTAATTTCAAGTGGGCGAACCCTGATTCGATCGGCAATATAATGGACATACCCAAATACGGAGATACTGGATACATTTTGGACGTCGACTTTCAATATCCTGAACAGCTGCATGATCACCACTACGATTTACCACTATTGCCAAAGACGGAAATATCTCCAACTGGTAGATGGCCCAAATTAATGATGACGTTAACCAACAAGTCGAGATATGTAGCTCATTATTGGACAATACAGCAAGCAATAGAAATGGGATTAAAAATAATAAGAATCAATAGAGGAATACAATTCAATCAATCTTGTTGGTTAAAACCATACATCGACAACAACACAAAAAGAAGGAGTGCAGCAACATCCGCTTTTCAAAAGGACTTTTTCAAATTAATGAATAATTCAATATTTGGCAAAACATTGGAAAACAAAAGAAAACATAAAGATGTAAAATTAGTTAGCGATCCGGCGAAATTGCAAAAATTAGTACAAAAACCAAACTTTGGAACAAGTGTAATTATTAACGAGAATCTTGTAGCTGTTACAATGGACAAAATCTCAGTTACAATGGATCGTCCTCTATATGTGGGAATGTCTATCTTGGATATTTCTAAAACCCACATGTATGACTTTCATTACAACAAGATGGTGAAGTTTTATGGAAGAGAAAACATCGGGATAGCATATATGGATACAGATGCTTTCATTTATTGGATAAGAACAGAAGACATGTATGAAGATCTACGTACTTTTGTATATACTACTGACTTTGACTTTTCAGATTATCCTAAAGATCATCCCAACTATGACTACGATAGAAATAAAAAGGTGTTGGGCAAGTTTAAAGACGAAACAAATGGTGTACCAATGGAAGAAGTTGTCGCTTTAATGTCCAAACTGTACTCATTCCAACTGTACATCAGTGAAAAGGATGAACATCAAGTGGTGAAGAAAGCCAAAGGCATCAAGACTTCATATCTAAAGAAGAAAGTGCAGTTTGAACATTATAAAAGATGTTTATTTGAAAATGTGGAAACAACCGCAACATTTAACACCATCAGAAGCTACAACCATATACTGTATAGTGTAAAGCAAACAAAGTGGGCATTAAGTTATAAGGATGATAAACGCCACATTCTTGAAAATAACATCAACACATTGCCATTCGGCCACTATTCCCTAATCCCTATTGATCAGTAAACCTTTTCTTCGTCCTTTACCTTCTTCCTTTTTCCTTTCGTAAAGAAGAGGGGACATGACAAGCCCAATGTCATGTTCCCTCTTTTTTACACAAACGTAAAATGGCCTTGACCTATATCCTAACCGTATATAAAAGAGGATAAACCATTCTAGAGATTAGTACCTTTACAAGCGATGTGGAAGACACAACTGAAGATGGAAGACTTAAAAAATAAAATTGTAAACGAACTTCATAAGCCGGCAAGAAGAAAATTTCCTAGAAGAAGAACAGTTATAAAAGGAATGAATGATCTTTTCCAAGCCGATCTCATTGAAATGATACCACATAGTAAGTTGAATAAAGGATTCAAATACATTTTAGCGATTATAGACTGTTTTACTAAAGTGGCTGATGCCTTACCGCTAAAGGACAAGACTGGTAAAAGTGTTACGAAAGCTATGGAAACGGCTATACAAAGAAATAAATTCAACATCAAACATCTACAAACTGATGATGGGAAAGAGTATTTTAACAAAGACTTTGCAGCTTTAATGAAGAAGTATAAAATAAATCATTATTCTACAAATTCTGAAGTTAAAGCTTCAATAATAGAAAGATTCAATAGAACATTAAAAGGAGCAATGTATAAAACATTTTCCAAACGAGGATCATATGTTTGGTATGATATCTTACCGCAACTTATAAAAGAATATAACAACAAGTATCATCGAACCATTGGTATGAAGCCTAACCAAGTAAATAGCGGTAATGCTAAGATGGTATTAAAACGTATTAGGAATAATACAACTCCTAAACGTGAAAAAATGCAGCCTAAAACATTTAAAGTTGATGATAAAGTTCGTATAAGTAAGTACAAAGGAGTATTTAGTAAAAGATATCTGCCAAACTGGACTAATGAAGTGTTTACAATCTATAAAGTACAACCAACAATACCTGAAACTTACATCTTAAAGGACAACAAGGGTGAATTACTCGAAGGTGGATTCTACGGACACGAGTTGTTAAAATCATCAGTCGGCGATGTATATCTTGTTGAAAAAATTTTACAAAGAAAAAAGGATAAGGTTAAAGTACGTTGGTTGGGATTTGATAAAAGTGAAGACTCTTGGATCCCTACAAAAGACTTGGTGTAGTAATTTGTGAACTCATTACGTGTTTAACCTTTACACAAGATGGAGATTGTGCAACAAAAGGATCGATTTTTTATTAATAATATTGATGAATTAACAGTTGACAACGACAAGTTAAATCATGGAAAACATGGTGAACTACTGCCAAACACAATAAGATGTTTAATAACTGGACCGTCAAATTGTGGAAAGACGAATGTGGTTTTTAATTTAATAACAAATCCTAAAGGATTACGTTTCAACAACATTTACATTTTTTCCAAATCTTTGCAACAACCCAAATATCAATTATTGGATAAGGTACTCGCAAGTGTGCCTGAAGTTAATTTTTACAAGTTTAATGCTAGTGAAACTATAATGGAGCCAAATGAGGCTAAACCATTTTCTATATTTATATTTGATGATGTATCTTGTGAAAATCACGACACTATTAGAAGTTATTTCGCCATGGGAAGACATTACAATATTGATAGCATTTATATTGGTCAAACTTACAGTAAAATTCCAAAACAATTAATAAGAGATAATGCAAATCTACTTATTATCTTCAAGCAGGATGAAACAAATTTAAAGCACATATATAATGATCATGTAAATGCAGACATGTCATTTGATAAATTTAAAGAAATGTGTGGCAAAGCATGGGCTGAAAAATATGGATTTCTTGTTATTATGAAAGAAGAAGCTATAAAAAATGGAAGATATCGTATAGGGTTGGATAAATTTGTATTAATCCATTGAACGATTGATGATACGTTTAGTAATAGATTGGTCTTCACAGCGTAAACATGGTGAACCAAGAAAAACTATTAAAAGAAATAAAATCACTGAGTGACTCAATTAGACTTAAAAATCGAGCATTAAGAATGGGTTTGAATGAAAGAGAAGAATTCCTGGAGACTACATTTAAGCCTATTACAGAACCTTTAAAACAGATAACAGAAACTATTGGTAAACCTCATTATGAAGGAGATGTTTTGCTACCTGTTTCTAAATTTGAAGTAAAGAGTTTGAAAAAGGAAGAAGATGATGATGATTCTTACACAAGTGATAGTGAAGTTTCTCAAAAAGAAGAAGAAGAAACAAGACAAGAAGAACCAGAAATAAATGTTGAAAAAGAAGAAGAACAAGAACAACATATACCTGAAGCAGAGCAATCAATTCCAAATCTAACAAAATTAAGTAGTGATATATTGCAACAAGGACCTCTTGGAAGAAAGTATATCATGAAAATGTTACATGAAATAAAAAATAACCCAAAATTACACAAGTCACATGTATATGGTGCGAGAATTGATGGAAATGAATTAAAAATAGGAGATTCAAAAGTACATTTGACTGAAGATGATGATATTGTTATTGGTGAGCATAAATATAAAGGAACAAAAGGATTATTTGAACTGATTTTCAAAAATATACCTATAAGATATACGCTTCAAGATTTAAATACTTTTAAAGAAATTTTGCAAAATACTAATGCTCATAAGAAGAATTACTCCAAAGATTCAATGATAAATAGAACACGCGCAACTAAATATACAGTTGTAATAAAAAGATTGTTTCCCCTGAAAAAACTACCAACATTACGAACTGCACCTGCTGTGAAAAAACCGCTTAAGAGGAAGTCATTATCACTTATGGACTTATCACTTATTGATGAATATGGTAAAAAGAAAAAAGGAGAAACTCCAACATCTGGTAAAGGTTTAATGAAAAACCTATATAATACAAATATGATTTACTATAATGATATAAACAAATTGGTTGATAGAATGAGACTATTACATGAAGCCATGGAAGCTGGTCATACAGGTTTAAATAATGAATGGGTGGCTTTAGTTGACGAACTTCGAAATCGTGGAATAATTGTATAAATCATCACGGATATATAAGAGAGCAGTGAGCATACAGTGGATCAGTTCAATCATGAGCGTTGACAAGTTCGGACGGTACTCCGGGGTAGGAGTACAAGGAGGAGAAAACAGAAAAAGAAGTGGATTGCCGCAAACACCTGAAGGTGACTATGATATGAGTAACAAACGTCTAAAATTTGTTAAAGACCCAGAAGAAGATACAGATGGAGCAAATTTTAAAACAGTAAAAGAAGCAACTTCAACATCATTGAAATTAAACAAGAATACTTATGATGTTAAATCACATAGAATAATTAATGTTGGTAAACCAACTGACAGTTCTGATGCAATTACTAAAGAGTATTTATCATCTGAACTTTTAAATACTTTAAAATTGCAATGGGGTAATAATTTAAAAGACGGACAGACATATGATGCTGGGAATCATAGAATAACCAACGTGGCAAATCCAAAAAATGATAAAGATTCAGTTAATAAAGAATATTTACATTCTATTATACCGGAAAAGACTCAACACGGATTTTCTTTTTATAAATTTATTATAAATGACATTGGATACCCAAAGGAAGACGGCGATGCTGTAAACCTGAAATACATCAAGGACAACTGTATTTTACAAGATGGTGATGAAATCAATTGTCATGGGAAAGTGTTGTCAAATGTAAAGTTCGGTTCTCAACCAAAAGACGCTGTTACTATGGAACAACTATCTAAAGAATTAAAAAGGGGAACATCGAATTTTGTAAAACATGAAGATGCCGTGCTAAAGCGAGGAGATACATTTATACATGGAAATGAAAAGTTTGATTTAATGCAAGGAAAAAATGATGAATGGGATGCAGGACATAAAACAATAACAAATGGAAGATTTGGTATAAAAGATTCGGATGTACCTTTGATGGTACAAACATTAATTGCGAGTGGTGGTAGATTAGGTACATACGATGGTCGTAATAGAAGAATAAAAAATATTTATCCTGGTTATGAAGATGATGATTGTGTTACATTGAGACAAACAATAACTTGGGATAAACACTTTGGGACCAAATATGATGCAAAGATGAAGAAAATAATTAATATTTTACCAGGAGAAGATTTAAATGATGCTGCTACTATTGGACAAGTCATAACAACGTCAAAAAGTGATTCGACCGCTTACACGTGTAATGATAAACGTATTATGCAGTTACACGATCCTCAACATCCGAAAGATGCTGTAACTTTAGATTGTTTAATAAGAATAGTGGGAAACTTACTTATCGATACCCACAATCATATAGCTAGTACAACGAGTCATGTGATGATTCAACCCGATGAACGAGAAGCTTGGATTAAAAATAGAATCATAAATCAGTATATAATTAATTTGAATAATTAAATATTTAAATATAAAACATTGCGCACGAGTTATTCATTTATGTAAAGCAGCTCGTGGAGTAAACACGCTGGTTATATAAGACAACATAATGTAGACCGCACCTCTCAGTCATCGTCAAGACAGCGACAAGAAAGGACGTGGTATAACATCAGCTGCGTTATCCCTTCTAAGACGGATTCCTGTTGGTGCTGTTCTAAATCGAGCAATAGACGCTTTACCATACGAATTTCATCTGCCCGGAGGCTATCAATATTGTGGACCCGGAACTAAGTTGGCAAAACGTTTGGCAAGAGGAGATCCTGGAATTAATAAATTAGATCAAGCTTGCAAAGAACACGATATAGCGTATTCCAAGTTTGCAGATTCAACAAATAGATCAATAGCGGATAGAGCGCTAGCGGAAAAAGCTTGGCAAAGGGTTAAATCAAGTGACGCCAGTATTGCGGAAAAAGCAGCAGCTTGGGCAGTGACAACAGCCATGAAGACGAAAGCTAAGTTTGGTGGTGGAAGACGACGCGGGAGAAAACCTAGTAAAAAAGAAGCTGCAAAAAGGGGCGGGAACATCAAAAGAAGACGTCGCACTAACCCTAAAAGGAAAGTCAAGAAAACATCCATATGGTCAATGGTAAAAAACGGATCGGGTCTTTACTTAAGACCGTACCGTGTGTATTAAATGAGAAGAATAAATTGATAATTCCAAATGAAGCATTAACAAACTATCAATTGTCAAAATATGTGAAATGTTTAAGAATACCATTCTTCAGAGGAGTTTTTATGAAAGATACATTACCAAATAGAGTGTGGAAAAATGAAACTGGAATAGTAAACTTAGACTCTAATTATGGACCAGGTACTCATTGGGTATGTTATAAAAAACTTGGAGAAAATGTTTACTACTTTGATAGTTTTGGAAATTTACCGCCACCAAAAGAACTTCAACATTATTTTCGGGACTCCAAGAATATATTCTACAACTACAAAAGAGAGCAACCTAGCAATACAGAAATATGCGGACATTTATGTTTAGAGTTCCTAGCGAAGAGCGTCA
The DNA here is from genome assembly GCA_030545055.2 of Neoaliturus tenellus. Classification (NCBI taxonomy): domain Eukaryota; kingdom Metazoa; phylum Arthropoda; class Insecta; order Hemiptera; family Cicadellidae; genus Neoaliturus; species Neoaliturus tenellus. Next base: position 25,633,919 of record CM061535.1, read on the forward strand.
GTCAGCTTTAAGATGTCATCGTATACAGTGTCGCTGAGCGGAAATTCGTCAACATTGAAAAGTACACTTTTCCCAGCATTACGTTTATCTACGGACAAACTATGGGAAGCAGCATTATTGGATTTGACTACATACAATTCAATTCCCAATGTTACAGAAGGAAAAAATAATTTACTACATTATTATGAAAGTAAAGATGAAAAAGGAAATTATTCACAATTAAAAATAATTCCATTATCTACAGGAGCATATGAAATAGACGATATAAACCAAGTATTACAAAAGAAACTTGGAGAAGAAAACATTTGTATAAAAGGTAATAATAATACATTAAAAGCAGAAATAACTTCAAAGTATTATATAGATTTTAGCTTAGACCACTCAATCGGCAATTTGCTCGGATTTTCAAAGAAGAAAGGAATTTTAGCTCCTGGAAATGATTATACTGGCGATACAACAGTAACAATATTAAAGGTGAACAGTATTGATGTAACGTGTAATATTATACACGGATCATATAGAGATGGAGTAAATCAACACATATTACATACATTTTACCCCACAGTAGCTCCTGGTTTTAAAATAGTTGAGAAGCCACAAAACCTGATATACCTACCGTTAAACACCAGTTTCATTTCAGACATCGTACTGAGCATATTGGATCAAGACGGCATTAGTGTTGACTTTAGAGGAGAAACAATAACTATACGGTTACATATCAGAGCAGCAACATAAATTCAACATGGGATTATCATTTAAACCACAACGGAAGAGTCGGGAGCTCAGTAGCTCCTCAACATTCGACGAGTTAACACCGGACAACATACGCTTCCTACAGAAGATCGGGCTAAAACTTGCCAACCATGGATATACTGGATATAGCGCAAGGACCGACATTCGACGAAACCCTATGGGAGAAGGAATATCACACTCACAACCCTTACACTTCATCAAAATTAAATAATAATGATGAAATAAGGATTCCCATTCAACAACAAGATATCTACACATTACCATGTGAAAGTTATTTATATATCGAAGGAAGAGTAACAACATTGGATGGAAAATCTGGTTCAACTGTTCCTTTTATAAATAACCCTATGGCATATCTGTTTGATGAAATTAGATATGAGATATCTGGAGTAACAGTTGATTCAACAAAAAAAGTTGGTATATCAACAACTTTGAAAGGATTGACTTCAATAACACCCCATGAAAAGAATTCTTTAATCTCGGCTGGATGGGTGACTCCTGATAAAGACACTATTACTCCTAATTCAAAAGGTTACTTTGATTTTAATGTGCCTTTACGATTGCTTTTGGGATTCGCAGAAGATTACAAGAGAATAATAATAAATGTAAAGCAAGAACTGGTACTGCTCAGATCTTCAACGAATAAGGATGTAATACAAGCGCCAAGTGGAACAAAAGATGCCGATTTGGAATGGCAACTTCAATTGGATAAAGTTGTATGGAGAGTACCACATGTCAGATTGGCAGATGAACATCGAGTATTATTATTGAAAAAATTAAAATCTGACCGTGATATTGTAATACCATTTAGAAGTTGGGAATTTCATGAATACCCCATATTGCCTCAAACAGAAAGACAAACATGGACTGTTAAAACCTCTACTTATTTAGAACGAGCAAGGTACATAATAGTCGGTTTTCAGACTAAACGAAAAGATGTTATAACTGCGCACGCTGGTCAATTTGACCATTGCAAGATAAAGAATTGCAAAGTTTTTCTAAACTCTCAGTTCTTTCCATATGACAGTTTAAATGTTTCATTTGACAAAAAACGTTATTCCATTCTATATGACATGTATGCAAGATTTCAATCGTCATATTATGGTAAGACAAATACACCACTACTATCACCAGAAGAATTTTATTCAAAAGCTCCAATTGTTGTAATCGATTGTTCAAAACAAAATGAATCTGTGAAATCTTCAAGTGTAGATATAAAAATTGAAATGGAATTTGAAGATAAAATACCAGATGGAACTTCAGCATACTGTTTAATTCTACATGACAAAATAGTTACTTACACACCGCTGACAGGAATTGTGAAGAATGTACTTTAAAAAAGATTAATACAACATCTGCACGATTTGTAAGGTTTTTACAAAAGATCAACAATATCTAGGTCATCTGCGAGTATAAAAGCGAGAAAGAAGAGCTGGAAATTCATTTCATCTTTGATTGTCGTATGGGTAACATCGTCCGCAAGATGAGTTCTGCTACATCAAGTGCTAATGAAGAAACTACACCTCTTATGGCTGACAATAGTTTGGATATAGAAAGACAAGTTGAACAGGAAATGGAAGAGTTCCTCAAGTTTAAACATAAGAAAACAGACGAAGAGGAAGTTGAAAAAGAAACGAAGAAAAGGAAAATTGAAGATAACATTTCTACCAACATCTTAATGGAGGTATTTCTTAGAATATTTTATCCTATTTCTTCTTGTATGACAAAGACTGTGTCTGCTGGAGTAATGAAATCATTGGATTACTCTCCAACTGTTATTTTGAATCACGGATCTAAAATGGTAACCTTTACTGAATCTTCTTGGGAATCTTTTATGAAACATATACATCTTTTGGAATGCTATTTGAGTAACAATACGTTTGGAAGAAAAACAAAACTAGGTTTATTCGAATCAAATATTGAAATCGATATTGTTAAACAACGTGGTCAACAACTAGTTCGATTTAGAGATTTAACTAAATATAATATAAAAATACATTTGACAAAAGAAGAGTTTTACGCTTTAACTTGTGCTACTGGTCCTATAACAAGATATTTAAAACAGCTAATATTCTCAAGTACAATTATCAAAGATTATTTAACTGATGCATTGGATAGACAACCATATGTTCCAATCCTATACGGTCCAGTAGATACTTCAATCTTCAATAGGATCCCGCATGAAGTAGAGATGTGGAGACAGTTACACCGCAATCAAACCAACTTTAATTTAGATGAAGAAAAAAATCAAGAAAACAAGGAAAACGAATCACGTTTGAACAATCAACAATCAACAACAAATTAAAACAGACAAAGAATATTGTAAGTAAGAAGAAGAAGAAGAATGTTGGAGTATAAAAGGCTGTCAATCCGCATTGACATACCAGTTGTCTACTGAACGTCATCATGGATAAACGAGTTTCATTCTCTAAGAAGACGGAAATAATGGAAGTAAAGCGAGGTATCATAGAGTTTCAGGCATTCCGTGGTAATGATGGAAATTTTATAATTAAAGAGTTAGTGGTACTAGATATGATAACATCTGTTGTTTATCATTTTTTATTCATGCCTCCTTTGCCGTTCAACAGATTAACAACCAAAGCTAAAGTAACAAACAAATGGTTGATGAAACATTTTCATAATCTAACATGGGATGAAGGTTTTATAACCTACAATATGATGCCACACATTATGAATCATTTCTGCAAAGAGTTCAAAACTATTTTTACAAGAGGATTGGAAAAAGCAAATTGGATACAAGCATATACAAACCATGAAGTGATAAATGTGCAAATGGAGAAAGATTTTTATTGCTACTTTGCTAACATCTGTATTGCATCTAAAAACTTTAAACATCGGCAGTCTCAATGTGCTTTAAAGAACGCATATCGTTTGAATGTCTATCTCCAGCAAAGTGGTGGGGGAAGCGATGGGTATAAAAGCGAGAGCGGCACTATGACAATGCATGAGTATTACTCTAACCTCCGAGGAGTCAACACCTCTGACGCGCAAGCACAAGAAGAAGAAGACGAACAATAGTAAGAAAAAATAATGGCATCGCAAACTTTTCTACAGTCGCTTGTTGATCAATTCAACAAACATTCTAAATCTACAATACTACCGACTAAGAAATGTTCAGAATTGAAAGAAGAAAAACATTACATTATTCACACTATTAAGAAGATGGAAACATCAGTTGGAGACGCCATCAATTGCACATTGAGTGAAGCACCCTACACACCTGGTGATGAACCGAAATTTCAAGTATTTCTTCCCAAACGCTTCGTTCAACTGCTGCAGAATGAAGATTTACGACTGATTCACCCCGGCGCACTCTATTTGGCATCCCACGGTCCTAGTGGAACCAACTCTACTGAACTTACACTTCATGTTATGCCTACTAGCAACTAGTCTGTAGTTTATATATACTGTTGTACATGTGTGTAACTGATTTTAAATAAATAAAAAATAAAAATGAAAAAAAAAATAATAAGAAAAGGCAACATATCGATAGTGTTTCTGCACTATCGATATGTTGCTTTTTTTAAAAACACGTTTGGATGACCTTGACCTAGTTTCGAGGGTATATAAAGGCCGTAATTTTCTTGAGGATCTCATCAGTCTACGACTACCTTTCGTGCTGTACACATCTCTGTTGGCTCTCCAGTTATTACGAATAACAACATGTCTCTTAAGGTTAAGTGTGCATCATATGATACCACCACCATTACAACTTTTGAAGAACTCGACGATTTTATTAATGAACTGCGAGTGTTACTTGCCGGTGGTTATCGTTTAAATATTGATGTTTACGCTAACAACATGAGGATGTTTCCTAAACAGAAGTTCTGCAACGAAGAAGTATTCGTTTCCACACAACCTTCAACTACAACACCATCTACTCAAAGTAATGTTAAGTTCCAGAAATATTACTAATGTTAAATAATATCAAGTGGTCGCTGTAGCATCTATAAAAGGACCGTGTAACCTAACAGAATCATCATTTGCTCTCCAACTGACGCAGCGAAAACAACTACTAATACCATGTTGTACAGAATGATGATTGAATTCAATGGAAAAATCTACGGAAAAGACTATCAAAGTGTAGAACAAATGACGTCCGATCTTCAAGTATTGACTAAAGAGGGATTCCAACCAAAATTAATTCTAAAATTTCCTGAAGTACATCCACTCTCCACTAAAGATCTCATCGCCATGGCTAAAGAAGAAAAAGAAAAATACAAACAAGATGTAAAGAAAGAAAAAGAAAATGAAAACTCAGTATCTTAAATAAATACATCTTACACTTGTAAGATGATCTTTTTTAAAACTCCATTTGGATGACCTTGAGATTACCCCCACCACTTTTCCTAGTCTATAAAACACGCTATCCTACACTATACAACTTCATTTCTTGCCAACACTTAGAAGCGCCAACATGGAAGAGAAGAAAAACGAGGACGCACCGCGCTACTGTTGTGAACAAAAATGCACCGATTTAGGAAGATGGATGGTAGACGGATTAGCTTGTACAAAGTGTGAATTCTTCGGATCCTGTTACTGCAAATGCAAGACAAAGCAACTACCGCCACCGGAATTGCGAACCATCAAGATTTATAAATCACGATACTTCCACACTTGCTGTCCCCAGAGGTGTATCAAATTTCATCCGGAAAAACTTGTCAATTGTCGAGAGTGCAATGCATATTATAAAGACGACTTTTGTACATGCATCATAAGTGCGTGCAAGTACAGATCAGATTGGTCTACTGATCCTGTTGAAGCTTCAGATGTATAGCTGTAGTCACTGACTGCAGCCCTTTTTTTAAAACTCCATTTGATTGACCTTGAGATTACCCCCACCACTTATTTTTTACAACATATATTCTTCGGATCATTCGATACCCTTCTCATTCTTATTTCATTACTCGCACTGAGAACAACATGGATGATAAATTCATTTCCTTTCAACATTTAATTACCGACAGAGAAGAGATGGAAGAACTATTCCAAAACTTACTCACACTCATTGATAACTATCCTTTAAGATGGATCAACATCACAGTGCAATACGTCAATCCTACCAAAATATTTTCATCCTCATCATCATCTTCTGCCACCTCCATGTCTTCATCGTCGCAAAGTGCAGAGGAAGAGGAACAGACAACTAATGGTGTTAAAATTGTTGAATTAAACGACGAGGAACAAGAAATGCAAGCTCTGGTTAAATATAAATTTAATATTTAATTTACAAACATTATTAGTATTCCTAACTTAAAAATACAACTAATGGTTATCTTAGTACACCTCCTACTACCTACCCGAACGGCATTTTGCTGCGAAATGCGCTGGCCAACGATTCGCATGGGGGTATATCACCCTTCCCCCACCACGCCACCACCCCTCCACTTCCCCCACCACGCCACCACCCCTCCACTTCCCCCTCCACCGCCCTTGCCCGCATATAAGCGAGCCGCTGACTGACGCTCGCCATTTGTTTCCCGACTCCCGTACGATGAACAACGATCCGCTAGCACTAATGAAATCTACTTTTGTAATTAGAACAAGACATGATTTAAAAGATATAATGGAAACTTTAGAAGATATTATAGACAAATTCCACTGCATCACTATGAATTTGGAACTTGCTTACGGTTGTCCAACATGCGATAGAGTTGAGACTGAAGATGAAGATAGTTTGCTAAAACTCACTCCTGCATCCTCCAAAACTACACCGACAGCTGACGACGACGTTTGATCGGACACACAACTGTTTTTTTTAACCCCCCACCACTTTCCAGTAGATATGCCCTGTCCTCATCTTCGTTTCTCATTTCATCGCCAACTTTCCGACCGTCAACACCGCTCCCGTTTCACCTACAGAAATTAAAACAAGCACACAAACATGATGGATGATTTTTCACTTAAAACACAATTGGAAGAGGACAGACTCAAACTAGAGATCAACAGGCTGCAATTGGAAACGGAAAATCAACAAGGGATGGTTCGCCTGCTGCAACTGTTCAAATGCGTACTGTGCATGTTGTGCGTCTACCTTCTCTTCGCCACCACCTTCGGCGTCTACCACTCCCTCACCGGTGGACGACACTCCAACACCTCTCTGCACAAGAACACGACTTTGATTTAATTTTAAAAATAAACGAAAACCTCCCGCGGCCCGGCGCCGCCCCACCCCCCTCCCCACCGAGCCCCTGCGGCTCCCACTTTTTTAAAACTCCCTCCGAATGACCTTGACCCACTTCCCAAACCCATCCATCACTGTCACCCCCACCCCCCAATTACTACCCACACCTGCCAGTTCGAACCGCATGACCTTGACTTGTCCCAGCACCGGCAAAACCACACTACTCTCGCGGACGAAAAAAATCATCTTGCAGTGCTTCACCTGCTCTCATTTACCATTATTTTAAGTCTGATAAAGTTTGGAGAGGTTTTAAATAAAAGCTATAGACTTGGGCATTTGATTCATTTTGGAATATTTTATATTTTGTATCCAGATAATAGTTCAAAGTGGTTTAATTTTCGACCATCATAGGATTAATATGGATTCAAAATATAAAAAATATAAACACGTTTCAAATAACCTAATTTGTTATCTTTCATTTACACCCCCCCCCCCACCCCCAAATCCTACATTTAATGGACGTAAAGAAAAGCCCAAAATGGGAGCAGGTGAAGCATTGCAAGCCATTCTGAGAGGGCCCTTTAGTCCCTCGTAATGGGATCCCACAGTGAATTCCGCGCGTTGTAATACTCTATTCATTACGTGTATGAAACAACCATTACAATGATGTGCAAGACAATCTTTTTTCAAAAAAATACTTCAGAGAATATGAATGTAAAATTTATTCACAGTGGTATATTTATTTAACATGATTTTTTAACTTAACATTCACTAACATACTAGGTTTGTCTCGTTAGACAAAATTCTAAAATGTTAGCAATATCTTATTTATTCAAGATTTACTATACAAACCCACCAATGATACCATATTATAAAAAGAATGATTGTTTAATGGTAAAATATAATTTCTATTTGTGTACTTTAAGATTAATGTTAGAAAAACCAGCACTTTTTTAAAATTATACTTAGGATGATTTTTTTTATCGTTTAGTTTTACTGCAACGTCCTGTACCACTAAAGTGGTGATGCCTGGCTAAGGCAGCCCGTGTGGTGATCATTCACAAAGGATGATTGCCCACCAACTACCATGGTAGTGTGGCACTCCGGCGTGGTGGCGCAGCTCCTAGAGCGATGCCCGGTGAAGGCAGTCCGTGTGGTGATCATTCATCTAGGATGATTGCCCACCAACTACCATGGTAGTGTGGCACTCCGGCATGGTGGCGCAGCTCCTAGAGCGATGCCCGGCAAACGGCAATCCGTGTGGTGATCATTCATCTAGGATGATTGCCCACCAACTACCATGGTAGTGTGGCACTCCGGCGTGGTGGCGCAGCTCCTAGAGCGATGCCCGGCAAACGGCAGTCCCTGTGGTGATCATTCATCTAGGATGATTGCCCACCAACTACCATGGTAGTGTGGCACTCCGGCGTGGTGGCGCAGCTCCTAGAGCGATGGCCGGCAAACGGCAGTCCGTGTGGTGATCATTCATCTAGGATGATTGCCCACCAACTACCATGGTAGTGTGGCACTCCGGCGTGGTGGCGCAGCTCCTAGAGCGATGGCCGGCAAACGGCAGCCCGTGTGGTGATCATTCATCTAGGATGATTGCTCATCAACTACCATGGTAGTGTGGCACTCCGGCGTGGTGGCGCAGCTCCTAGAGCGATGCCCGGCAAACGGCAGTCCCTGTGGTGATCATTCATCTAGGATGATTGCCCACCAACTACCATGGTAGTGTGGCACTCCGGCGTGGTGGTGCAGCTCCTAGAGCGATGCCCGACAAACGGCAGCCCGTGTGGTGATCATTCATCTAGGATGATTGCCCACCAACTACCATGGTAGTGTGGCACTCCGGCGTGGTGGCGCAGCTCCTAGAGCGATGCCCGGCAAACGGCAGTCCCTGTGGTGATCATTCATCTAGGATGATTGCCCACCAAATACCATGGTAGTGTGGCACTCCGGCGTGGTGGCGCAGCTCCTAGAGCGATGCCCGGCAAACGGCAGTCCCTGTGGTGATCATTCATCTAGGATGATTGCCCACCAACTACCATGGTAGTGTGGCACTCCGGCGTGGTGGCGCAGCTCCTAGAGCGATGCCCGGCAAACGGCAGTCCCTGTGGTGATCATTCATCTAGGATGATTGCCCACCAACTACCATGGTAGTGTGGCACTCCGGCGTGGTGGCGCAGCTCCTAGAGCGATGCCCGGCAAACGGCAGTCCCTGTGGTGATCATTCATCTAGGATGATTGCCCACCAACTACCATGGTAGTGTGGCACTCCGGCGTGGTGGCGCAGCTCCTAGAGCGATGCCCGGCAAACGGCAGCCCGTGTGGTGATCATTCATCTAGGATGATTGCCCACCAACTACCATGGTAGTGTGGCACTCCGGCGTGGTGGCGCAGCTCCTAGAGCGATGCCCGGCAAACGGCAGCCCGTGTGGTGATCATTCATCTAGGATGATTGCCCACCAACTACCATGGTAGTGTGGCACTCCGGCGTGGTGGCGCAGCTCCTAGAGCGATGCCCGGCAAACGGCAGCCCGTGTGGTGATCATTCATCTAGGATGATTGCCCACCAAATACCATGGTAGTGTGGCACTCCGGCGTGGTGGCGCAGCTCCTAGAGCGATGCCCGGCAAACGGCAGTCCCTGTGGTGATCATTCATCTAGGATGATTGCCCACCAACTACCATGGTAGTGTGGCACTCCGGCGTGGTGGCGCAGCTCCTAGAGCGATGCCCGGCAAACGGCAGTCCGTGTGGTGACCATTCACCAAAAATGATTGCCCACCAACTACCATGGTAGTGTGGCACTCCGGCGTGGTGGCGCAGCTCCTAGAGCGATGCCCGGCAAACGGCAGTCCCTGTGGTGATCATTCATCTAGGATGATTGCCCACCAACTACCATGGTAGTGTGGCACTCCGGCGTGGTGGCGCAGCTCCTAGAGCGATGCCCGGCAAACGGCAGCCCGTGTGGTGATCATTCATCTAGGATGATTGCCCACCAACTACCATGGTAGTGTGGCACTCCGGCGTGGTGGCGCAGCTCCTAGAGCGATGCCCGGCAAACGGCAGCCCGTGTGGTGATCATTCATCTAGGATGATTGCCCACCAACTACCATGGTAGTGTGGCACTCCGGCGTGGTGGCGCAGCTCCTAGAGCGATGGCCGGCAAACGGCAGTCCGTGTGGATCTTTCACATAGGATGATTGCCCACCAACGAGTACCATACCTATCGCTATTTGTAGAATGTCAATAGGAAGGTTACCGCAAGCTATTGTTGGCTTCGACTCGTCCCCGTCGTCTCAATCTTCAAACGACTACCTGGCGAACTTATCTCCGTCTCTGCTTTCGTCTCTCATTCGTCTCTCTTTATCTTTTTTACGTTCCCCCTATCTACGATATTTAGGTTCAACGATGAACAATGTGCCGAAATACACAACAGATTTACATTCCACACTACCATGGTACTCGTTGGTGGGGAAACGTAGGTACAATAGAGAGATTATTTGCAGATTTTGATAGATAAATAGATGAAAAGATTTGTTAAAAGAATATCGTAATGTTTTAGTAACGCATGGTAATTTTGAATTTGTTAAGCTGTATGAAGATAGATTTTTGTTATTTTTCCATGAATCAAGATCTAATTCTTTTTGGTAAATTTATATTGTTGGCGTAAAGACTCTGATGACTCTTAAATACAGTATTGTATTTTTAGAGTTTACAAAGGGGTTCCACTTTAAATTTTATTAAATTAATTTGATGTACAAACCCACAAGAGATTATTACAATTAATACATCTCTCTATAAAGCTGAGGAAGTCTAAACATTTGAATAAATTCATTGAAAAAAAAAACTCCACTGAGCTAATCTGCCTGCCTTACTAGTATTGGTAGTAAATAGAAGAAACCTGGGTGAGTGAATGAGCTGGTACGGCTAAAAGGGCGAGTTCAAAAGAAGAACTGGCACTGGTTCAAACTGCCTCATGGAGAATTATTACGAAAACGATACTACTCTGTGAGGAGCCGGATGCGGTTGGGATTAAATTCAGATTTACACCACTAGAGTTCACTGCAATCAATTAAACATGGCAAAAAGTTGAGTGATAGCCCTGTTATTGGACTAAATCTTAATTCAATCTCTCCATAGTCAGCCTAATGCCAGCTTTTTTCCTAATATAAATAATACCAGACACATAACATAAATGATGATGAAACAGGAACATTTTTAGAAAAAAGTGCCTTAGATATTTTCCCCTACTTTAGAAGTTGTTCTTAATATAAATTTTTTTCTAAAATCTTTTAATTGCAATTCATTATTGTTGTATTGCTAAATTTGTTTTAGCAATTGTTTTGGACATTTTCTCACATATTGTTCAACTTTGTCAGGTAAAAAATAAGTGAATAGATAAGACGATAGTTATCACTATACTCGAGATTTTACTGAAAATATTTTGTTCTAAACTGTTTTGTGTAGTTAAATTTGCATTTGGTTCACCGAATTCCTTCTTAAAATGTTTAAATTAGATATATTTTGTATGCAAGTTAGTGCTAAGAGTAAAATAGTTACTAACGGGGAGGTGTATAAATAAATAAATCACTTCCAAAGTTCAAAGATGGTTTGCGGCCTCAGTGAGCCAACATAAATACTGGTCCAAGAGAGGATACGGCAAATGTATCTCATAAAACACGTCAATCAAAATCTCAATATTTTTATTTCAAATGTGAAGAACTCTTTAGAGTGACGGGTGGAATAATAAATTTTTATATTTTTACAGCTTTCACCTTCTGATACTTACAAAAATGTTTAAGAAATATGTTTTCTCACCATTTCAACCTTAACATGTATTGTTTTTAACAAACTTATTTTCAAACCCCCTTAATAATATATTGCCATAATTGACCTAAACAACGATAGCGCCTATATATTCTTTGAGTGAATAGCCCATGCCCTTTTTACAGAAAATTGTCCTTTTTTAAACAACAATTTTTTTTACAATTGACAATTATGAATTGAAAACTTTTCCAAAATATCAATAGCATACCTTATCAGCAATATTAACATAAAAAAATTAAAAACAGTTATTATTAAAGCACAGAGCTGTACTACTCTATATTCAAGATCAAGTCATTTAGAAGCTGAAAACTTATTAAAAAACATCAATTGTCAATTAGACATATACGCAAGGTTTACTATGCTTTTCAACAAATACAGCAACACTTGATTTTTTTCTAATCCATCCCGTTGGCAGCATATAATATCTATAATATCATCTACATATAAAGCGCTTGCGGTGTTGGTTCATATCTAAAAATAAGATGTCGCTATCGGGGGAATACATAAATAAACAGCCTGGCAGGCGACATCTGTTGTAATTAAGTAGCCTAGTGGTTTTCGCCTACGCGCTACGCACACGCACGCCTAGGCTAAGGTCACGTGACCATGATACTGTGACGTCATCGCCACGTCACAACGAGGGGCCACTCGGTGTACAAAGCGTGCTTTTGATTTAAAAGAGGATTTTGACTTAATTGACACTTTATAGGACAAAATACAATAAATTAGAGCCGATAAATTTCATGTTCAAGGGATTCGTAGAAACCCTTAAGCAAGTGTATCTCTAGAAATGAGAAATCCAGTCTGAACTGAACTGAACCACCAACAGAAAAGCCGTTTGTCATTGGGCCATTAATTAATGATGCTATCAGACAAACGGATGGACATTAGATAGCAATGAGACCAGCGTTTGGAGCGTTCCTTATAAAAACGTTCAAATATGCCACCGTCGTAGATGCATAAAAATAAATATTATGAATAAATAAATCGGTTACAGAAATACCACAGCTTAATTTTTTCATCTACCGAAATTTGTATTGTTATAAACGCTATAAATAAATGTGGGAGGTTTCATCGATGGTAAAAAAAGCTCTGTGTTCGTATTTTTAAAGAGTTTTCAATACTCTTTGCTGTTATTTAAAAACAAACTAATTTTCTTTCAAATTGTGGAAGATGGCGTTGAGATAAATGCACCGCGTCGGTGTCAACAACTCGGAGAGTTTATTGTCCGTCGGGCTGCACTTGTTTTGGAGTCTTCAAATTAAATAGCAGGACCATCCATGCCCCATTCCTTGCAAATTATGAAAGGATCGCATTAACAAAATCAATCTAGGTGATGCATTTCATTGGTCACGAGCAACCGGTGTATTTTAGTAACGGATAAAGCTGAATAACTGGTTGAACCAGTTCAGCTTGTAATTTAAATAAATGGTATGGCGATTACGGTTTTAAGTGACTTATTTAAAACTTGAATCAGTATATTTTTATATTATAATATGTTTAACAACCATTGTACTGAAAATGTCGAGTAAACATTTTGGGACAGTATTGCCTTCTATTTAGTGAATAAATTATTTATATTGTTATGGTGTCAGTTATCTATATAATTGTTAGTTTATTATCATCTGAATAAGATGATTAAAATGCATTTTCTTTCATTTTTGTATTTCTTAGTTATATTTACTATATATTGCTCTTCCGGCTGTCTCTTGCATTTATTCCTTTAGGTAAATATTTTTTTCGTCACTGACACCAAGTGATACGATCAAGCATCATCCGTGAGGCTTAACTGTTTAATATGAAATATTACTGACTATAAATATTGGATATAAGTGTCCAGAAACTAACTTCATTGCTTTTGTTGTGTTTGTGAGTAAACAATACTGATTGATAAATAAGTCGTTTAATATCTTACTTTCGTTGTTTTATTTTTCTCTCATTATGATTAAATGTAAAGTATGTTGTTTATAGAAACTTTGATCTTACCTTATACAGTAAAGCTAGTTTAGAATGCTTTACGGATAGAATTTGAATCAAAGTTTATTTTTTATCAACATTTGGTTTCTTCCGATTTCATCAGTGGGTTATGAAATAGTTTAAGGATAAACAAGATTTTCTTATGTTTCTTGATAGGAACTTTTTGGTGGAGTCTACCATTTGGTTTCCCGCTTCTCTGTATCTAAGGTTTGCAAGAGTCACAACAACTCTATAATTTTGTTAAATCATAAACATTTGAATTATACAATAGTAATTGCTAAGATCAAAACGTATGTATTCGCAGCATTTTACCAGCGGCTATCCACATGTTACGTGCTCCACTCAGGAATGGTGTTAGGACATTGTTGCTCATGTAACAGCCAACCAGGTCGTCAACAGTGTTGTTAGGTAACGAACAAAGTTTTATTTTTGTACAAATTTCAATTTTCCACGTTGTTAAACTCTGGAAAAACCCGTTAAATCTATATGGTTTGAAAATATTTTCAATTTATAGCCCAATGCATTTTCCTGTTAAACAACACAAACCTTTACATTTTTATAAATGAATATTATCTTGTTGTAGTAAAAAAGCAATATAGATTTTTTCAGGCTCGCGTGAAATGTATGCAACGAATGTGGACGAAATTCAGATGAAAATAAACGGGACTTCCTGCTTTCGGGGATTAAATCATTTCGTGTTTATAAATGGGTATCACTAAAGGCTGTTATCTCTGCCCACTCCTGATAAAGCTGATAAAAAAAATATGTCGTTGGCTAAGGTGTACTGTACAGCTCCACAACACTCAGTGTTACATAAAATGCTGTCAGTGCTCAAATTAGTTGGGAGCTCTTTGGTTGGATAATGTGCTGTTTTTAAACTTAAAGTATTCCTAAATGAATGGTGCTATTTTTAATGCTTACAATTTTTTTGTGCTTAATTGGCTCAATCTGTTTTATTTCTTATCTTAGAAAACAAGTGTTTCATTGTTGTCGGTTAAATTGTGTAATAACTTCAAATTCTCTGTTCTGATCCAAAAAGATCAAACCAAGATCGAAAAGTCGGGGTGGCCCAATGCATGGCTTTTTAGATGTTCAAATTGCCAATTTTTTTCTTTGCATATATGTGAAAAACATAATATACTCTCGGAGGATCCGTTTTGCAAATTAAAAGAGAGAATTTATGAGGCAGCATCATTTATTGTAAGAGACATGCTGCCCAGCACATACACCAAGACTGACAATAGATTTGATGTGCTATCGGTGGTGACCAAATGACCAAAACAAATATTTTATGTATTTTGTACGGTTATCTTTTTAATTAATGACAAAACTGTACCATTCGTTTACGAAAACCCTGTATACTAGGTTTGACAAACACTGAATCAACAATACTTTTGCAATGAATACATTATTTATATTCTTCCTATCATATCTTAGACAAATTTTCCTACCACATAACACAGAATCAACATATCAAACATGGTCGATTAATTTTTAACGCTCGTCAATCCCGTTATCTACGTGGTTCGCACCTCAGTAAGCGCAGTTTACACGTACAGAATGCTTTTATCGTGAGGTTCATTTTCAATAAACTTACATTAGCATTCGTCAAACTTGTAAGTAGCAATAAGAAGTAATTTTGTAAAACGAAATATTGTGTTTAACAGTAAATAATATAGTTGTTATTGATTTTATTTTCTCGAGTAATAGGTTACGACAATGTTTAAGCACAGGGCTCTCTCACATCATACATGATGTTAGGGTATGGTATACATAGTTATTTATCAGCTAACTTGTAAAAACAGTAATTCAATATTTTTTCTTTTTATTGGCATATACGATTTATTTGGACCTAACAGTATAAACCAACGGCTAAAATAAAGCAAAATATCTTAAAAAAAACTTTATGCAATGAGAATCAAACATATGTCATTCAAACAAAAAAGACAGGAAATCTTAGTCGGAATAACATGTACTAAAACGAAAACCTAATAATTAATGTTGTCACTGTTCCAAAACATCATACTGAATCTAGAGAAACATCATGGATGATAATTTCTGCCTTGTTAACATAAAATAGTCTTAACTTTAAAATTGTCACGCAATTAGCTCTTATGCAGAATAATTATACATATTTTAATTTTTCAGTGGGTATCATATATAACTGTTAAAAAACTATTGAGAAATTAAAATACTACGCAAAAATACAAGTATAATTCCTTAATGTATTAAGATTTATTTAAATTATTAAAAAATAATCTCACTAAAAATATTAACTTTTGGAATAGGGTGGCAGCTGACAGACGCCAAAATTAACAAAATTAACTGTAAGAGGGTGAGAAACTTTTCCATTGCTACTTACTGCCAAACGCTTCAGAGAGCTCTTTCATCTCTCACCTTTTTACAAATTTCCCTGATTCCGGAAAAATTGCTGCATTAGAAAAGAATCCACTTTTGCTAAAAAAAGAGGTGTTTGTAATCATATTTACGGAAAGAACAGTAGAAATACTTTTTTAGTTATTAGCTCTTTTAAAAATTTATTTTATTTTTTAAGATCTTGACTTTTGAGTAAAATTTTTAAGAAATACTTTAATTACGCTGTTACAAAAAACTTCTATGTCTATCATGTTAAGGGGTTATACAAAATTTAAAATGAGGTTTATTCTGTTTAATTAATCCTTGAAACACGAAATCGTATTCCTATATGCTTTTGAAGAGATTCTGGATAACTAGGCTATAGTTAGACAGTATTACAAATAATGATATTTTTTAACATTAATTTAACGCCTAGCACCATTAATCAAATAAGCCTAAATCCCTAACCTATAATGAAAAATATTTTTAAATTCTTTGTTATATTCAGATGGTTGTGCTTTGTCACAATTTTACAAAAGTTACACCATCTGTTCAAGATTGTTTGACTAAGACAATGAGAAAATATTATTGTTTTATTTCATATCTAAGAATAGCAGTTAACACAACATTGCACCTTGATACACAAGTTTTGCCGTCTCAAACTTACAGTAAAGTAATTCTCTCTCTGGATCTCATTAATAAAAAATAAATTAGGACTTTTGATTTTCAATGAGTATTCAATGAACAGGTTGTCTACAAAGTCACCAAGAAGATGTATTTTTAGTGTCTAATTTCCCCACTGGAGATTCAACATCAGTGTATGTCTATAGAGTACAAAAAATATCGATAAAATAAAAGAAGTTCCTATTTAAGGTCAAATAGTAAAACTTAACATTGATCCTGCTATACACAGACGATGGGCGTTTAAGATTCTCTCCTACTTATCAAGACTGTGCAACTGATAACCCTGGCCACACAAACTGGATCCTCAGACGTTCGTCCGTCAATCAGTTGACCTCTTCACTTATCCCGCACAGCCTTGATTCAATGTGAAATTCCATTCATTCAATCTAGTTGTCTCTTTGGACCAGTCTTTCTGTGAGTCTTCATTCATGATAATCCAATAAATTCCCATGTGGATACAACAAATCGTGTGATCTGCACGTACTGTTACATTTTTTCATTTCTGAAGCTGCTTGTGTGGCATAGTTTTGTCACTTCTCTTGAGGGAATTGCGTGTCCTTTTAGCTAAAGTGCAAATTTGGTGGAAAATGGTAGTTTATGCAATGATTGCGTTATGTCGGCATTTAAGACCTTTATTCAATCTTTGGCCTTTGGATTAAAGGCTGAACACAATTGTTGCATATACTACTTGATCCACAACCAACATTAATTTTGCAAATCACTCTAGTCCCATCAAAAACTTAGTCACACAAATGTCGCTCCACCTAATCGTCGTTCTCGTTCATATATGATCACACTCTTTTGAGGTTAGGTATATAAATTATAAAACATGAACCGTATTGGGACAATCAGCTGATGTTTGAATAGCTTAATTTCTACTTTCTCCAAATTCTGAGCTATCATGGTCTAAAACCTGTATTTTAATGTTAATCCTGTATCTTAAAGAGCTCATTAAGCAACGAAATTTGAATTTGTTTTATTAATGCACCTCTTTTTCATTTTATTTACTTATTTAGGGAGAGGAGAAATAATGCTTTTACGCACACAGATGCACATCCTGTAGAGTAGGATTTCTACAACGAAAATCATGAAGACTACCCACTAAAAAAATCCTCTTTCACTTTCAAACACTATCTTGGGTTCGCTTATCTCATTTTATCAGAACTAGGCCTACTTTGGCTTTTGCCCATTAGGGCTACGATTCCAACAATTTATTTTTTCCAAAGATCTAATCAGCAATCCTGTCTAAATCGGTCTTCTTGGATCGGAGGACTTTATTGACAAAATGCGACAGGCGACCCGGCATGTTCATGCAGAACGAGTCCACCGACAGCACTCGAAGGTGTCGCGTGGCCTCCAGGTGAATTCATACGAAGCGTAGCCCACGGAAGAATGTGTGTTCCACGTCGTCGGGAACGCCCGAGCAATAAATGTTGTCAGGCGAACCGGTCTTGTCCTTCCTGTGCAGGACTGAAAATAGCCGTGACCCGTAGTCAATGTAACTCTTTGTGATGTTCCTTGTTGCAAAGATCATTGATAAAGATATTTTTGTCACCTAACCCCACATAGTTATATCATTGACTTTGTACACTAACGTGAATAGACCTCTCACCCAATGCATTTAGTTTGAGGCAAAAATTTAGAAGTTCGATGTACGCGGTACCAGATTCGCTGCTATCGATGTTGTTATTATTCAGCTGAATTTACAGTGCTGCAAAAACACTTTACCAAAACATCAACTAACTTTCAGTTATGAAATGTTTCATCCTTGGTTGAGAAGAATGGTAATACTGATTTATCTATCATATGTTACGTGTACCGCACGAGATCGCACCACCGTCAATAGGTTTCACACACGCCTATGCTATGAGAAGTCTACTCACGTTAGTGTAGGCCTACATAGTCAATAGTTATACTATTTTTGTTTAAATTATGTACAGTAATAATTTTTATAATTTCCCAACTTTTTATATCTACTTGTGTACAACATCAGTCCTTGCAAGTAGGCCTACTTAAAGTACATAAGTAGTTTAATATCGAATTTCATTCATCTGAAGTGTCGTAGAAGTGGAAATATTTCCTTGTTTGCTTTAACCACAAATTTGTTTTATACTTGTTACGTGTGATTGAAATCCCGGATAAATGCGTGTAAACAGTATTCATTTAATATATTTACGTTCAATTTATACTGTGTGTCAACAGAGTGCATTAGTCTTTAAATTACTTTATTTACTTTTTAAAACAATACGTATTAAATCTCTATTTCTGTCATTTCCAAACTCTTTTCATTATTATTTCACGTCATAAACTTTATAATATATATATATATATATATATATATATATATATATATATATATATATATATATATATATATATATATATATATATATATATATATACATTATAAATCAAGCACACTAAAATAAATTAATGTATTAAATACTTTCGTGTAATTGACGGACCCAAAGGGATTTGGTTTCAAAAAATGTATAAGAAAGACTGTATATTGGTAAGTATACAAGGTAATATTTGTTTCTTTTATTTCAGGGAAATTGTTTGATTCCTGGAACATAACAGGTTTGTAAGAGGGGTTGTAATAAATTACATTTTACTCTTAACAGTTTAAACAAGTGTATTTAAAAATCCTTGAATTTATGAAATTAATTTCCATTAATTTTAGTAAAACTTGATACGTTTTACTATCAAAAACGTAATTAATGTCCAACGAAAATAATTGTGTTTCATCTGTAAGTGAAGAAAAAATTTATTAGAGAAACTGTATTGAACCATTGAATTTGTCAAAAGTATTTTATAAAAATTTTAGTAGATAACTGATATATAACACATCATTATTTTCGCTTGAAAATGATTTACAAACTGATAAAAATTTTTGGCCGTTTGAATACACTCTAACTGGGAAATTGTTATTAGACCCAGCTAGTGTCTTTAAACGACAGAGGAATGTTTTACTAAAATTTCTAAAAATGTTATATAATTTTATATTAATGTTTAGTGGTATTTTGCTTCCCCTGCTCTTTTGAATCCTTATTTTAAAAACTTTTTTTTCTGTTAGAAAATAAATAACATAATGTTAAGACAATATATAAGTATAAATTAACCTATTCAGCTATTTAGCAAAACAATAGGAAGCACCAACAAACGACTAGGTCAGCAGGGCAGCCAACAGAGTGAAACGCAAGCTTAGATGACTCAGCTTGCACTTGACCATCAATAATTCTCAAAACTCTTTGTATTCCCATCTGTTGTTACTGTCGTTCTTTCTGGTCCTTCAATCCCAAGATTTTCCCACTAGATGCGGTATTCAACGCTAATGTATGCTTAGTTTCAATTTAAAATTATTAATTAATTTTTAACTAAATAATGGGCAGAAAACGAAGGTTATAAAATCTTTTCTTGTAGGTACATAAGATTTTTTTCAATTGACTTTTCAAAAAGAAAGTAGTGAATTATGAATGTTTTTACTAAAAAAAGAAAGAATATTTAATATGTCTCATTTGATACATGTGAAATATGATGAAGCATAGCCAGTCATGGATTTTTAGATACATTTTTCGAATATAATCCTTCAATTAAATTCCTTAAGAATGAAAACGTAACCAATTCATGTAGTTGTTTAACGCTTTAATCGGAATTCGCTATGCTTCATTGCTTAAAAAATAATCATTAATCATTAATAACATACTTGTAGCTTAATTCGTGTAGCAGTTAATTAAGATAGGAACATAAGAAAATGTTGAGTTTCTCCCTGAAATAATAGAATTGTTTTGAAATTAAATGAACTTTTTTTAAATAAACGTGTTATTCTAAAGAGTAGCAATAAGTAACAATGTGACGAAACCACACTGTGACACAAAGCCCGCGTTGTCGAGCCCGCATCTGAACCCGGACCCTCCACAGGCCCTTGTACATAGAGCGTTCACTCCTGCACCGCGTCATCCGTGGACGTGCCCACGTCACGTCCGTCGCCGGGAACCGACCTGCGACCACGTGCTACTGCACATCCCTAGCCTAACCTAGCCTAATCCCCGTTTGGACTTGGTACGTACAGTGTTCACTCCGGCGCCGCGTCATCCGTGGACGTGAACACGTCACGTCGCCGGGAACCGACCTGCGACCACGTGCTACTGCACATCCCTAGCCTAACCTAGCCTAATCCCCGTTTGGACTTGGTACGTACAGTGTTCACTCCGGCGCCGCGTCATCCGTGGACGTGCCCACGTCACGTCGCCGGGAACCGACCTGCGACCACGTGCTACTGCACATCCCTAGCCTAACCTAGCCTAATCCCCGTTTGGACTTGGTACGTACAGTGTTCACTCCTGCACCGCGTCATCCGTGGACGTGCCCACGTCACGTCGCCGGGAACCGACCTGCGACCACGTGCTACTGCACATCCCTAGCCTAACCTAGCCTAATCCCCGTTTGGACTTGGTACGTACAGTGTTCACTCCGGCGCCGCGTCATCCGTGGACGTGCCCACGTCACGTCGCCGGGAACCGACCTGCGACCACGTGCTACTGCACATCCCTAGCCTAACCTAGCCTAATCCCCGTTTGGACTTGGTACATAGAGCGTTCACTCCGGCGCCGCGTCATCCGTGGACGTGCCCACGTCACGTCGCCGGGAACCGACCTGCGACCACGTGCTACTACACATCCCTAGCCAAACCTAGCCTAATCCCCGTTTAGACTTGGTACGTACAGTGTTCACTCCGGCGCCGCGTCATCCGTGGACGTGCCCACGTCACGTCGCCGGGAACCGACCTGCAACCACGTGCTACTGCACATCCCTAGCCTAACCTAGCCTAATCCCCGTTTGGACTTGGTACGTACAGTGTTCACTCCGGCGCCGCGTCATCCGTGAACGTGCCCACGTCACGTCGCCGGGAACCGACCTGCGACCACGTGCTACTACACATCCCTAGCCTAACCTAGCCTAATCCCCGTTTGGACTTGGTACGTACAGTGTTCACTCCGGCGCCGCGTCATCCGTGGACGTGCCCACGTCACGTCGCCGGGAACCGACCTGCGACCACGTGCTACTGCACATCCCTAGCCTAACCTAGCCTAATCCCCGTTTGGACTTGGTACATAGAGCGTTCACTCCGGCGCCGCGTCATCCGTGGACGTGCCCACGTCACGTCGCCGGGAACCGACCTGCGACCACGTGCTACTGCACATCCCTAGCCTAACCTAGCCTAATCCCCGTTTGGACTTGGTACGTACAGTGTTCACTCCGGCGCCGCGTCATCCGTGGACGTGCCCACGTCACGTCGCCGGGAACCGACCTGCGACCACGTGCTACTGCACATCCCTAGCCTAACCTAGCCTAATCCCCGTTTGGACTTGGTACATAGAGCGTTCACTCCGGCGCCACGTCATCCGTGGACGTGCCCACGTCACGTCGCCGGGAACCGACCTGCGACCACGTGCTACTACACATCCCTAGCCTAACCTAGCCTAATCCCCGTTTGGACTTGGTACATAGAGCGTTCACTCCGGCGCCGCGTCATCCGTGGACGTGCCCACGTCACGTCGCCGGGAACCGACCTGCGACCACGTGCTACTACACATCCCTAGCCAAACCTAGCCTAATCCCCGTTTGGACTTGGTACGTACAGTGTTCACTCCGGCGCCGCGTCATCCGTGGACGTGCCCACGTCACGTCGCCGGGAACCGACCTGCAACCACGTGCTACTGCACATCCCTAGCCTAACCTAGCCTAATCCCCGTTTGGACTTGGTACGTACAGTGTTCACTCCGGCGCCGCGTCATCCGTGGACGTGCCCACGTCACGTCGCCGGGAACCGACCTGCGACCACGTGCTACTGCACATCCCTAGCCTAACCTAGCCTAATCCCCGTTTGGACTTGGTACGTACAGTGTTCACTCCGGCGCCGCGTCATCCGTGGACGTGCCCACGTCACGTCGCCGGGAACCGACCTGCGACCACGTGCTACTGCACATCCCTAGCCTAACCTAGCCTAATCCCCGTTTAGACTTGGTACGTACAGTATTCACTCCGGCGCCGCGTCATCCGTGGACGTGCCCACGTCACGTCGCCGGGAACCGACCTGCGACCACGTGCTACTACACATCCCTAGCCTAACCTAGCCTAATCCCCGTTTATACTTGGTACGTACAGTGTTTACTCCGGCGCTGCGTCATCCGTGGACGTGCCCACGTCACGTCGCCGGGAACCGACCTACGACCACGTGCTACTGCACATCCCTAGCCTAACCTAGCCTAATCCCCGTTTGGACTTGGTACGTACAGTGTTCACTCCGGCGCCGCGTCATCCGTGGACGTGCCCACGTCACGTCGCCGGGAACCGACCTGCGACCACGTGCTACTGCACATCCCTAGCCTAACCTAGCCTAATCCCCGTTTGGACTTGGTACATAGAGCGTTCACTCCGGCGCCGCGTCATCCGTGGACGTGCCCACGTCACGTCGCCGGGAACCGACCTTCGACCACGTGCTACTGCACATCCCTAGCCTAACCTAGCCTAATTCCCGTTTAGACTTGGTACATAGAGCGTTCACTCCGGCGCCGCGTCATCCGTGGACGTGCCCACGTCACGTCGCCGGGAACCGACCTGCGACCACGTGCTACTGCACATCCCTAGCCTAACCTAGCCTAATCCCCGTTTGGACTTGGTACATGCAGTGTTCACTCCGGCGCCGCGTCATCCGTGGACGTGCCCACGTCACGTCGCCGGGAACCGACCTGCGACCACGTGCTACTGCACATCCCTAGCCTAACCTAGCCTAATCCCCGTTTGGACTTGGTACATGCAGTGTTCACTCCGGCGCCGCGTCATCCGTGGACGTGCCCACGTCACGTCGCCGGGAACCGACCTGCGACCACGTGCTACTGCACATCCCTAGCCTAACCTAGCCTAATCCCCGTTTGGACTTGGTACATAGAGCGTTCACTCCGGCGCCGCGTCATCCGTGGACGTGCCCACGTCACGTCGCCGGGAACCGACCTGCGACCACGTGCTACTGCACATCCCTAGCCTAACCTAGCCTAATCCCCGTTTGGACTTGGTACATAGAGCGTTCACTCCGGCGCCGCGTCATCCGTGGACGTGCCCACGTCACGTCGCCGGGAACCGACCTGCGACCACATGCTACTGCACATCCCTAGCCTAACCTAGCCTAATCTCCGTTTGGACTTGGTACATAGAGCGTTCACTCCGGCGCCGCGTCATCCGTGGACGTGCCCACGTCACGTCGCCGGGAACCGACCTGCGACCACGTGCTACTGCACATCCCTAGCCTAACCTAGCCTAATCCCCGTTTGGACTTGGTACGTACAGTGTTCACTACGGCGCCGCGTCATCCGTGGACGTGCCCACGTCACGTCGCCGGGAACCGACCTGCGACCACGTGCTACTGCACATCCCTAGCCTAACCTAGCCTAATCCCCGTTTGGACTTGGTACGTACAGTGTTCACTACGGCACCGCGTCATCCGTGGACATGCCCACGTCACGTCGCCGGGAACCGACCTGCGACCACGTGCTACTGCACATCCCTAGCCTAACCTAGCCTAATCCCCGTTTGGACTTGGTACATAGAGCGTTCACTCCGGCGCCGCGTCATCCGTGGACGTGCCCACGTCACGTCGCCGGGAACCGACCTGCGACCACGTGCTACTGCACATCCCTAGCCTAACCTAGCCTAATCCCCGTTTGGACTTGGTACGTACAGTGTTCACTACGGCACCGCGTCATCCGTGGACGTGCCCACGTCACGTCGCCGGGAACCGACCTGCGACCACGTGCTACTGCACATCCCTAGCCTAACCTAGCCTAATCCCCGTTTGAACTTGGTACATAGAGCGTTCACTTCGGCGCCGCGTCATCCGTGGACGTGCCCACGTCACGTCGCCGGGAACCGACCTTCGACCACGTGCTACTGCACATCCCTAGCCTAACCTAGCCTAATCCCCGTTTGGACTTGGTACATAGAGCGTTCACTCCGGCGCCGCGTCATCCGTGGACGTGCCCACGTCACGTCGTCGGGAACCGACCTGCGACCACGTGCTACTGCACATCCCTAGCCTAACCTAGCCTAATCCCCGTTTGGACTTGGTACATAGAGCGTTCACTCCGGCGCCGCGTCATCCGTGGACGTGCCCACGTCACGTCGCCGGGAACCGACCTGCGACCACGTGCTACTGCACATCCCTAGCCTAACCTAGCCTAATCCCCGTTTGGACTTGGTACATAGAGCGTTCACTATGGCGCCGCGTCATCCGTGGACGTGCCCACGTCACGTCCCAGGGAACCGACCTGCGACCACGTGCTACTGCACATCCCTAGCCTAACCTAGCCTAATCCCCGTTTGAACTTGGTACATAGAGCGTTCACTCCGGTGCCGCGTCATCCGTGGACGTGCCCACGTCACGTCGCCGGGAACCGACCTGCGACCACGTGCTACTGCACATCCCTAGCCTAACCTAGCCTAATCCCCGTTTGGACTTGGTACATAGAGCGTTCACTCCGGCGCCGCGTCATCCGTGGACGTGCCCACGTCACGTCACCGGGAACCGACCTGCGACCACGTGCTACTGCACATCCCTAGCCTAACCTAGCCTAATCACCGTTTGGACTTGGTACGTACAGTGTTCACTACGGCGCCGCGTCATCCGTGGACGTGCCCACGTCACGTCGCCGGGAACCGACCTGCGACCACGTGCTACTGCACATCCCTAGCCTAACCTAGCCTAATCCCCGTTTGGACTTGGTACGTACAGTGTTCACTACGGCACCGCGTCATCCGTGGACGTGCCCACGTCACGTCGCCGGGAACCGACCTGCGACCACGTGCTACTGCACATCCCTAGCCTAACCTAGCCTAATCCCCGTTTGGACTTGGTACATAGAGCGTTCACTCCGGCGCCGCGTCATCCGTGGACGTGCCCACGTCACGTCGCCGGGAACCGACCTGCGACCACGTGCTACTGCACATCCCTAGCCTAACCTAGCCTAATCCCCGTTTGGACTTGGTACGTACAGTGTTCACTACGGCACCGCGTCATCCGTGGACGTGCCCACGTCACGTCGCCGGGAACCGACCTGCGACCACGTGCTACTGCACATCCCTAGCCTAACCTAGCCTAATCCCCGTTTGAACTTGGTACATAGAGCGTTCACTCCGGCGCCGCGTCATCCGTGGACGTGCCCACGTCACGTCGCCGGGAACCGACCTGCGACCACGTGCTACTGCACATCCCTAGCCTAACCTAGCCTAATCCCCGTTTGGACTTGGTACATAGAGCGTTCACTCCGGCGCCGCGTCATCCGTGGACGTGCCCACGTCACGTCGCCGGGAACCGACCTGCGACCACGTGCTACTGCACATCCCTAGCCTAACCTAGCCTAATCCCCGTTTGGACTTGGTACATAGAGCGTTCACTCCGGCGCCGCGTCATCCGTGGACGTGCCCACGTCACGTCGCCGGGAACCGACCTGCGACCACGTGCTACTGCACATCCCTAGCCTAACCTAGCCTAATCCCCGTTTGGACTTGGTACATAGAGCGTTCACTCCGGCGCCGCGTCATCCGTGGACGTGCCCACGTCACGTCGCCGGGAACCGACCTGCGACAACGTGCTGATGCACATCCCTAGCCTAACCTAGCCTAATCCCCGTTTGGACTTGGTACATAGAGCGTTCACTCCGCGTTCACTCCGGCGCCGCGTCATCCGTGGACGTGCCCACGTCACGTCGCCGGGAACCGACCTGCGACCACGTGCTACTACACATCCCTAGCCTAACCTAGCCTAATCCCCGTTTGGACTTGGTACTTCCAGTGTTCACTACGGCACCGCGTCATCCGTGGACGTGCCCACGTCACGTCGCCGGGAACCGACCTGCAACCACGTGCTACTGCACTTCCCTAGCCTAACCTAGCCTAATCCCCGTTTGGACTTGGTACATAGAGCGTTCACTCCGGCGCCGCGTCATCCGTGGACGTGCCCACGTCACGTAGCCGGGAACCGACCTGCGACCACGTGCTACTGCACATCCCTAGCCTAACCTAGCCTAATCCCCGTTTGGACTTGGTACTTCCAGTGTTCACTACGGCACCGCGTCATCCGTGGACGTGCCCACGTCACGTCGCCGGGAACCGACCTGCGACCACGTGCTACTACACATCCCTAGCCTAACCTAGCCTAATCCCCGTTTGGACTTGGTACTTCCAGTGTTCACTACGGCACCGCGTCATCCGTGGACGTGCCCACGTCACGTCGCCGGGAACCGACCTGCAACCACGTGCTACTGCACATCCCTAGCCTAACCTAGCCTAATCCCCGTTTGAACTTGGTACATAGAGCGTTCACTCCGGCGCCGCGTCATCCGTGGACGTGCCCACGTCACGTCGTCGGGAACCGACCTGCAACCACGTGCTACTGCACATCCCTAGCCTAACCTAGCCTAATCCCCGTTTGGACTTGGTACATAGAGCGTTCACTCCGGCGCCGCGTCATCCGTGGACGTGCCCACGTCACGTCGCCGGGAACCGACCTGCAACCACGTGCTACTGCACATCCCTAGCCTAACCTAGCCTAATCCCCGTTTGAACTTGGTACATAGAGCGTTCACTCCGGCGCCGCGTCATCCGTGGACATGCCCACGTCACGTCGCCGGGAACCGACCTGCAACCACGTGCTACTGCACATCCCTAGCCTAACCTAGCCTAATCCCCGTTTGAACTTCGTACATAGAGCGTTCACTCCGGCGCCGCGTCATCCGTGGACGTGCCCACGTCACGTCGCCGGGAACCGACCTGCAACCACGTGCTACTGCACATCCCTAGCCTAACCTAGCCTAATCCCCGTTTGAACTTGGTACATAGAACGTTCACTCCGGCGCCGCGTCATCCGTGGACGTGCCCACGTCACGTCGCCGGGAACCGACCTGCAACCACGTACTACTGCACATCCCTAGCCTAACCTAGGCTAATCCCCGTTTGAACTTGGTACATAGAGCGTTCACTCCGGCGCCGCGTCATCTGTGGACGTGCCCACGTCACGTCGCCGGGAACCGACCTGCAACCACGTGCTACTGCACATCCCTAGCCTAACCTAGCCTAATCCCCGTTTGGACTTGGTACATAGAGCGTTCACTCCGGCGCCGCGTCATCCGTGGACGTGCCCACGTCACGTCGCCGGGAACCGACCTGCGACCACGTGCTACTGCACATCCCTAGCCTAACCTAGCCTAATCCCCGTTTGGACTTGGTACATAGAGCGTTCACTCCGGCGCCGCGTCATCCGTGGACGTGCCCACGTCACGTCGCCGGGAACCGACCTGCGACCACGTGCTACTACACATCCCTAGCCTAACCTAGCCTAATCCCCGTTTGGACTTCGGTTCCAGTGTTCACTCCTGCACCGCGTCATCCGTGGACGTGCCCACGTCACGTCGCCGGGAACCGACCTGCGACCACGTGCTACTGCACATCCCTAGCCTAACCTAGCCTAATCCCCGTTTGAACTTGGTACATAGAGCGTTCACTCCGGCGCCGCGTCATCCGTGGACGTGCCCACGTCACGTCGCCAGGAACCGACCTGCAACCACGTGCTACTGCACATCCCTAGCCTAACCTAGCCTAATCCCCGTTTGGACTTGGTACATAGAGCGTTCACTCCGGCGCCGCGTCATCCGTGGACGTGCCCACGTCACGTCGCCGGGAACCGACCTGCGACCACGTGCTACTACACATCCCTAGCCTAACCTAGCCTAATCCCCGTTTGGACTTGGTACTTCCAGTGTTCACTACGGCACCGCGTCATCCGTGGACGTGCCCACGTCACGTCGCCGGGAACCGACCTGCAACCACGTGCTACTGCACATCCCTAGCCTAACCTAGCCTAATCCCCGTTTGGACTTGGTACATAGAGCGTTCACTCCGGCGCCGCGTCATCCGTGGACGTGCCCACGTCACGTCGCCGGGAACCGACCTGCGACCACGTGCTACTGCACATCCCTAGCCTAACCTAGCCTAATCCCCGTTTGGACTTGGTACTTCCAGTGTTCACTTCGGCACCGCGTCATCCGTGGACGTGCCCACGTCACGTCGCCAGGAACCGACCTGCAACCACGTGCTACTGCACATCCCTAGCCTAACCTAGCCTAATCCCCGTTTGGACTTGGTACATAGAGCGTTCACTCCGGCGCCGCGTCATCCGTGGACGTGCCCACGTCACGTCGCCGGGAACCGACCTGCGACCACGTGCTACTGCACATCCCTAGCCTAACCTAGCCTAATCCCCGTTTGGACTTGGTACATAGAGCGTTCAATCCGGCGCCGCGTCATCCGTGGACGTGCCCACGTCACGTCGCCGGGAACCGACCTGCGACCACGTGCTACTGCACATCCCTAGCCTAACCTAGCCTAATCCCCGTTTGGACTTGGTACATAGAGCGTTCACTCCGGCGCCGCGTCATCCGGCGACGTGCCCACGTCACGTCGCCGGGAACCGACCTGCAACCACGTGCTACTGCACATCCCTAGCCTAACCTAGCCTAATCCCCGTTTGGACTTGGTACATAGAGCGTTCACTCCGGCGCCGCGTCATCCGTGGACGTGCCCACGTCACGTCGCCGGGAACCGACCTGCGACCACGTGCTACTACACATCCCTAGCCTAACCTAGCCTAATCCCCGTTTGGACTTGGTACTTCCAGTGTTCACTACGGCACCGCGTCATCCGTGGACGTGCCCACGTCACGTCGCCGGGAACCGACCTGCGACCACGTGCTACTGCACATCCCTAGCCTAACCTAGCCTAATCCCCGTTTGGACTTGGTACTTCCAGTGTTCACTACGGCACCGCGTCATCCGTGGACGTGCCCACGTCACGTCGCCGGGAACCGACCTGCAACCACGTGCTACTGCACATCCCTAGCCTAACCTAGCCTAATCCTCGTTTGGACTTGGTACATAGAGCGTTCACTCCTGCACCGCGTCACCCGTGGACGTGCCCACGTCACGTCGCCGGGAACCGACCTGCGACCACGTGCTACTACACATCCCTAGCCTAACCTAGCCTAATCCCCGTTTGGACTTCGGTTCCAGTGTTCACTCCTGCACCGCGTCATCCGTGCAGTAGACGTGCCCACGTCACGTCGCCGGGAACCGACCTGCGACCACGTGCTACTGCACATCCCTAGCCTAACCTAGCCTAATCCCCGTTTGGACTTGGTACTTCCAGTGTTCACTACGGCACCGCGTCATCCGTGGACGTGCCCACGTCACGTCGCCGGGAACCGACCTGCAACCACGTGCTACTGCACATCCCTAGCCTAACCTAGCCTAATCGCCGTTTGGACTTGGTACTTCCAGTGTTCACTACGGCACCGCGTCATCCGTGGACGTGCCCACGTCACGTCGCCGGGAACCGACCTGCGACCACGTGCTACTGCACATCCCTAGCCTAACCTAGCCTAATCCCCGTTTGGACTTGGTACATAGAGCGTTCACTCCGGCGCCGCGTCATCCGTGGACGTGCCCACGTCACGTCGCCGGGAACCGACCTGCGACCACCTGCTACTAAACATCCCTAGCCTAACCTAGCCTAATCCCCGTTTGGACTTGGTACTTCCAGTGTTCACTACGGCACCGCGTCATCCGTGGACGTGCCCACGTCACGTCGCCGGGAACCGACCTGCAACCACGTGCTACTGCACATCCCTAGCCTAACCTAGCCTAATCCCCGTTTGGACTTGGTACATAGAGCGTTCACTCCTGCACCGCGTCATCCGTGGACGTGCCCACGTCACGTCGCCGGGAACCGAACTGCGACCACGTGCTACTACACATCCCTAGCCTAACCTAGCCTAATCCCCCTTTGGACTTCGGTTCCAGTGTTCACTCCTGCACCGCGTCATCCGTGGACGTGCCCACGTCACGTCGCCGGGAACCGACCTGCAACCACGTGCTACTGCACATCCCTAGCCTAACCTAGCCTAATCCCCGTTTGGACTTGGTACATAGAGCGTTCACTCCTGCACCGCGTCATCCGTGGACGTGCCCACGTCACGTCGCCGGGAACCGACCTGCGACCACGTGCTACTGCACATCCTTAGCCTAACCTAGCCTAATCCCCGTTTGGACTTGGTACATAGAGCGTTCACTCCGGCGCCGCGTCATCCGTGGACGTGCCCACGTCACGTCGCCGGGAACCGACCTGCGACCACGTGCTACTACACATCCCTAGCCTAACCTAGCCTAATCCCCGTTTGGAATTGGTACTTCCAGTGTTCACTACGGCACCGCGTCATCCGTGGACGTGCCCACGTCACGTCGCCGGGAACCGACCTGCAACCACGTGCTACTGCACATCCCTAGCCTAACCTAGCCTAATCCCCGTTTGGACTTGGTACATAGAGCGTTCACTCCGGCGCCGCGTCATCCGTGGACGTGCCCACGTCACGTCGCCGGGAACCGACCTGCGACCACGTGCTACTGCACATCCCTAGCCTAACCTAGCCTAATCCCCGTTTGGACTTGGTACATAGAGCGTTCACTCCGGCGCCGCGTCATCCGTGGACGTGCCCACGTCACGTCGCCGGGAACCGACCTGCGACCACGTGCTACTACACATCCCTAGCCTAACCTAGCCTAATCCCCGTTTGGACTTGGTACATACAGTGTTCACTCCCGGCGCCGCGTCATCCGTGGACGTGCCCACGTCACGTAGCCGGAAACCAACCTGCGACAACGTGCTACTGCACATCCCTAGCCTAACCTAGCCTAATCCCCGTTTGGACTTGGTACGTACAGTGTTCACTCCTGCACCGTGTCATCCGTGGACGTGCCCACGTCACGTCGCCGGGAACCGACCTGCGACCACGTGCTACAACACATCCCTAGCCTAACCTAGCCTAATCCCCGTTTGGACTTCGGTTCCAGTGTTCACTACGGCACCGCGTCATCCGTGGACGTGCCCACGTCACGTAGCCAGGAACCGACCTGCGACAACGTGCTACTGCACATCCCTAGCCTAACCTAGCCTAATCCCCGTTTGGACTTGGTACGTACAGTGTTCACTCCTGCACCGCGTCATCCGTGGACGTGCCGACGTCACGTCGCCGGGAACCGACCTGCAACCACGTGCTACTGCACATTCCTAGCCTAACCTAGCCTAATCCCCGTTTGGACTTCGGTTCCAGTGTTCACTACGGCACCGCGTCATCCGTGGACGTGCCCACGTCACGTCGCCGGGAACCGACCTGTAACCACGTGCTACTGCACATTCCTAGCCTAACCTAGCCTAATCCCCGTTTGGACTTCGGTTCCAGTGTTCACTACGGCACCGCGTCATCCGTGGACGTGCCCACGTCACGTAGCCGGGAACCGACCTGCGACAACGTGCTACTGCACATCCCTAGCCTAACCTAGCCTAATCCCCGTTTGGACTTGGTACGTACAGTGTTCACTCCTGCACCGCGTCATCCGTGGACGTGCCCACGTCACGTCGCCGGGAACCGACCTGCAACCACGTGCTACTGCACATTCCTAGCCTAACCTAGCCTAATCCCCGTTTGGACTTGGTACATAGAGCGTTCACTCCGGCGCCGCGTCATCCGTGGACGTGCCCACGTCACGTCGCCGGGAACCGACCTGCGACCACGTGCTACTAAACATCCCTAGCCTAACCTAGCCTAATCCCCGTTTGGACTTGGTACTTCCAGTGTTCACTACGGCACCGCGTCATCCGTGGACGTGCCCACGTCACGTCGCCGGGAACCGACCTGCAACCACGTGCTACTGCACATCCCTAGCCTAACCTAGCCTAATCCCCGTTTGGACTTGGTACATAGAGCGTTCACTCCTGCACCGCGTCATCCGTGGACGTGCCCACGTCACGTCGCCGGGAACCGACCTGCGACCACGTGCTACTACACATCCCTAGCCTAACCTAGCCTAATCCCCGTTTGGACTTCGGTTCCAGTGTTCACTCCTGCACCGCGTCATCCGTGGACGTGCCCACGTCACGTCGCCGGGAACCGACCTGCAACCACGTGCTACTGCACATCCCTAGCCTAACCTAGCCTAATCCCCGTTTGGACTTGGTACATAGAGCGTTCACTCCTGCACCGCGTCATCCGTGGACGTGCCCACGTCACGTCGCCGGGAACCGACCTGCGACCACGTGCTACTGCACATCCCTAGCCTAACCTAGCCTAATCCCCGTTTGGACTTGGTACATAGAGCGTTCACTCCGGCGCCGCGTCATCCGTGGACGTGCCCACGTCACGTCGCCGGGAACCGACCTGCGACCACGTGCTACTACACATCCCTAGCCTAACCTAGCCTAATCCCCGTTTGGACTTGGTACTTCCAGTGTTCACTACGGCACCGCGTCATCCGTGGACGTGCCCACGTCACGTCGCCGGGAACCGACCTGCAACCACGTGCTACTGCACATCCCTAGCCTAACCTAGCCTAATCCCCGTTTGGACTTGGTACATAGAGCGTTCACTCCGGCGCCGCGTCATCCGTGGACGTGCCCACGTCACGTCGCCGGGAACCGACCTGCGACCACGTGCTACTGCACATCCCTAGCCTAACCTAGCCTAATCCCCGTTTGGACTTGGTACATAGAGCGTTCACTCCGGCGCCGCGTCATCCGTGGACGTGCCCACGTCACGTCGCCGGGAACCGACCTGCGACCACGTGCTACTACACATCCCTAGCCTAACCTAGCCTAATCCCCGTTTGGACCTGGTACATACAGTGTTCACTTCCGGCGCCGCGTCATCCGTGGACGTGCCCACATCACGAAGCCGGGAACCGACCTGCGACAACGTGCTACTGCACATCCCTAGCCTAACCTAGCCTAATCCCCGTTTGGACTTGGTACATACAGTGTTCACTCCCGGCGCCGCGTCATCCGTGGACGTGCCCACGTCACGTAGCCGGAAACCAACCTGCGACAACGTGCTACTGCACATCCCTAGCCTAACCTAGCCTAATCCCCGTTTGGACTTGGTACGTACAGTGTTCACTCCTGCACCGTGTCATCCGTGGACGTGCCCACGTCACGTCGCCGGGAACCGACCTGCGACCACGTGCTACAACACATCCTTAGCCTAACCTAGCCTAATCCCCGTTTGGACTTCGGTTCCAGTGTTCACTACGGCACCGCGTCATCCGTGGACGTGCCCACGTCACGTAGCCAGGAACCGACCTGCGACAACGTGCTACTGCACATCCCTAGCCTAACCTAGCCTAATCCCCGTTTGGACTTGGTACGTACAGTGTTCACTCCTGCACCGCGTCATCCGTGGACGTGCCGACGTCACGTCGCCGGGAACCGACCTGCAACCACGTGCTACTGCACATTCCTAGCCTAACCTAGCCTAATCCCCGTTTGGACTTCGGTTCCAGTGTTCACTACGGCATTGCGTCATCCGTGGACGTGCCCACGTCACGTCGCCGGGAACCGACCTGTAACCACGTGCTACTGCACATTCCTAGCCTAACCTAGCCTAATCCCCGTTTGGACTTCGGTTCCAGTGTTCACTACGGCACCGCGTCATCCGTGGACGTGCCCACGTCACGTAGCCGGGAACCGACCTGCGACAACGTGCTACTGCACATCCCTAGCCTAACCTAGCCTAATCCCCGTTTGGACTTGGTACGTACAGTGTTCACTCCTGCACCGCGTCATCCGTGGACGTGCCCACGTCACGTCGCCGGGAACCGACCTGCAACCACGTGCTACTGCACATTCCTAGCCTAACCTAGCCTAATCCCCGTTTGGACTTCGTCTCCAGTGTTCACTACGGCACCGCGTCATCCGTGGACGTGCCCACGTCACGTCGCCGGGAACCGACCTGCAACCACGTGCTACTGCACATTCCTAGCCTAACCTAGCCTAATCCCCGTTTGGACTTCGGTTCCAGTGTTCACTACGGCACCGCGTCATCCGTGGACGTGCCCACGTCACGTAGCCGGGAACCGACCTGCGACAACGTGCTACTGCACATCCCTAGCCTAACCTAGCCTAATCCCCGTTTGGACTTGGTACGTACAGTGTTCACTCCTGCACCGCGTCATCCGTGGACGTGCCCACGTCACGTCGCCGGGAACCGACCTGCGACCACGTGCTACTACACATCCCTAGCCTAACCTAGCCTAATCCCCGTTTGGACTTCGGTTCCAGTGTTCACTACGGCACCGCGTCATCCGTGGACGTGCCCACGTCACGTCGCCGGGAACCGACCTGCAACCACTTGCTACAGCACATTCCTAGCCTAACCTAGCCTAATCCCCGTTTGGACTTCGGTTCCAGTGTTCACTCCGGCGCCGCGTCATCCGTGGACGTGCCCACGTCACGTCGCCGGGAACCGACCTGCGACAACGTGCTACTACACATCCCTAGCCTAACCTAGCCTAATCCCCGTTTGGACTTGGTACGTACAGTGTTCACTCCTGCACCGCGTCATCCGTGGACGTGCCCACGTCACGTCGCCGGGAACCGACCTGCAACCACGTGCTACTGCACATCCCTAGCCTAACCTAGCCTAATCCCCGTTTGGACTTCGGTTCCAGTGTTCACTACGGCACCGCGTCATCCGTGGACGTGCCCACGTCACGTAGCCGGGAACCGACCTGCGACCACATGCTACTGCACATCCCTAGCCTAACCTAGCCTAATCTCCGTTTGGACTTGGTACATAGAGCGTTCACTCCGGCGCCGCGTCATCCGTGGACGTGCCCACGTCACGTCGCCGGGAACCGACCTGCGACCACGTGCTACTGCACATCCCTAGCCTAACCTAGCCTAATCCCCGTTTGGACTTGGTACGTACAGTGTTCACTACGGCGCCGCGTCATCCGTGGACGTGCCCACGTCACGTCGCCGGGAACCGACCTGCGACCACGTGCTACTGCACATCCCTAGCCTAACCTAGCCTAATCCCCGTTTGGACTTGGTACGTACAGTGTTCACTACGGCACCGCGTCATCCGTGGACGTGCCCACGTCACGTCGCCGGGAACCGACCTGCGACCACGTGCTACTGCACATCCCTAGCCTAACCTAGCCTAATCCCCGTTTGGACTTGGTACATAGAGCGTTCACTCCGGCGCCGCGTCATCCGTGGACGTGCCCACGTCACGTCGCCGGGAACCGACCTGCGACCACGTGCTACTGCACATCCCTAGCCTAACCTAGCCTAATCCCCGTTTGGACTTGGTACGTACAGTGTTCACTACGGCACCGCGTCATCCGTGGACGTGCCCACGTCACGTCGCCGGGAACCGACCTGCGACCACGTGCTACTGCACATCCCTAGCCTAACCTAGCCTAATCCCCGTTTGAACTTGGTACATAGAGCGTTCACTTCGGCGCCGCGTCATCCGTGGACGTGCCCACGTCACGTCGCCGGGAACCGACCTTCGACCACGTGCTACTGCACATCCCTAGCCTAACCTAGCCTAATCCCCGTTTG
This sequence comes from Neoaliturus tenellus, assembly GCA_030545055.2. Classification (NCBI taxonomy): domain Eukaryota; kingdom Metazoa; phylum Arthropoda; class Insecta; order Hemiptera; family Cicadellidae; genus Neoaliturus; species Neoaliturus tenellus. The sequence continues at coordinate 25,670,171 of CM061535.1, forward strand.
GACTTGGTACATAGAGCGTTCACTCCGGCGCCGCGTCATCCGTGGACGTGCCCACGTCACGTCGTCGGGAACCGACCTGCGACCACGTGCTACTGCACATCCCTAGCCTAACCTAGCCTAATCCCCGTTTGGACTTGGTACATAGAGCGTTCACTCCGGCGCCGCGTCATCCGTGGACGTGCCCACGTCACGTCGCCGGGAACCGACCTGCGACCACGTGCTACTGCACATCCCTAGCCTAACCTAGCCTAATCCCCGTTTGGACTTGGTACATAGAGCGTTCACTATGGCGCCGCGTCATCCGTGGACGTGCCCACGTCACGTCCCAGGGAACCGACCTGCGACCACGTGCTACTGCACATCCCTAGCCTAACCTAGCCTAATCCCCGTTTGAACTTGGTACATAGAGCGTTCACTCCGGCGCCGCGTCATCCGTGGACGTGCCCACGTCACGTCGCCGGGAACCGACCTGCGACCACGTGCTACTGCACATCCCTAGCCTAACCTAGCCTAATCCCCGTTTGGACTTGGTACGTACAGTGTTCACTACGGCGCCGCGTCATCCGTGGACGTGCCCACGTCACGTCGCCGGGAACCGACCTGCGACCACGTGCTACTGCACATCCCTAGCCTAACCTAGCCTAATCCCCGTTTGGACTTGGTACGTACAGTGTTCACTACGGCACCGCGTCATCCGTGGACGTGCCCACGTCACGTCGCCGGGAACCGACCTGCGACCACGTGCTACTGCACATCCCTAGCCTAACCTAGCCTAATCCCCGTTTGGACTTGGTACATAGAGCGTTCACTCCGGCGCCGCGTCATCCGTGGACGTGCCCACGTCACGTCGCCGGGAACCGACCTGCGACCACGTGCTACTGCACATCCCTAGCCTAACCTAGCCTAATCCCCGTTTGGACTTGGTACGTACAGTGTTCACTACGGCACCGCGTCATCCGTGGACGTGCCCACGTCACGTCGCCGGGAACCGACCTGCGACCACGTGCTACTGCACATCCCTAGCCTAACCTAGCCTAATCCCCGTTTGAACTTGGTACATAGAGCGTTCACTCCGGCGCCGCGTCATCCGTGGACGTGCCCACGTCACGTCGCCGGGAACCGACCTGCGACCACGTGCTACTGCACATCCCTAGCCTAACCTAGCCTAATCCCCGTTTGGACTTGGTACATAGAGCGTTCACTCCGGCGCCGCGTCATCCGTGGACGTGCCCACGTCACATCGCCGGGAACCGACCTGCGACCACGTGCTACTGCACATCCCTAGCCTAACCTAGCCTAATCCCCGTTTGGACTTGGTACATAGAGCGTTCACTCCGGCGCCGCGTCATCCGTGGACGTGCCCACGTCACTCCCAGGGAACCGACCTGCGACCACGTGCTACTGCACATCCCTAGCCTAACCTAGCCTAATCCCCGTTTGAACTTGGTACATAGAGCGTTCACTCCGGCGCCGCGTCATCCGTGGACGTGCCCACGTCACGTCGCCGGGAACCGACCTGCGACCACGTGCTACTGCACATCCCTAGCCTAACCTAGCCTAATCCCCGTTTGGACTTGGTACATAGAGCGTTCACTCCGGCGCCGCGTCATCCGTGGACGTGCCCACGTCACGTCGCCGGGAACCGACCTGCGACCACGTGCTACTGCACATCCCTAGCCTAACCTAGCCTAATCCCCGTTTGGACTTGGTACATAGAGCGTTCACTCCGGCGCCGCGTCATCCGTGGACGTGCCCACGTCACGTCGCCGGGAACCGACCTGCGACCACGTGCTACTGCACATCCCTAGCCTAACCTAGCCTAATCCCCGTTTGGACTTGGTACATAGAGCGTTCACTCCGGCGCCGCGTCATCCGTGGACGTGCCCACGTCACGTCGCCGGGAACCGACCTGCGACAACGTGCTGATGCACATCCCTAGCCTAACCTAGCCTAATCCCCGTTTGGACTTGGTACATAGAGCGTTCACTCCGCGTTCAATCCGGCGCCGCGTCATCCGTGGACGTGCCCACGTCACGTCGCCGGGAACCGACCTGCGACCACGTGCTACTACACATCCCTAGCCTAACCTAGCCTAATCCCCGTTTGGACTTGGTACTTCCAGTGTTCACTACGGCACCGCGTCATCCGTGGACGTGCCCACGTCACGTCGCCGGGAACCGACCTGCAACCACGTGCTACTGCACATCCCTAGCCTAACCTAGCCTAATCCCCGTTTGGACTTGGTACTTCCAGTGTTCACTACGGCACCGCGTCATCCGTGGACGTGCCCACGTCACGTAGCCGGGAACCGACCTGCGACCACGTGCTACTGCACATCCCTAGCCTAACCTAGCCTAATCCCCGTTTGGACTTGGTACTTCCAGTGTTCACTACGGCACCGCGTCATCCGTGGACGTGCCCACGTCACGTCGCCGGGAACCGACCTGCAACCACGTGCTACTGCACATCCCTAGCCTAACCTAGCCTAATCCCCGTTTGAACTTGGTACATAGAGCGTTCACTCCGGCGCCGCGTCATCCGTGGACGTGCCCACGTCACGTCGCCGGGAACCGACCTGCAACCACGTGCTACTGCACATCCCTAGCCTAACCTAGCCTAATCCCCGTTTGGACTTGGTACATAGAGCGTTCACTCCGGCGCCGCGTCATCCGTGGACGTGCCCACGTCACGTCGCCGGGAACCGACCTGCAACCACGTGCTACTGCACATCCCTAGCCTAACCTAGCCTAATCCCCGTTTGGACTTGGTACATAGAGCGTTCACTCCGGCGCCGCGTCATCCGTGGACGTGCCCACGTCACGTCGCCGGGAACCGACCTGCAACCACGTGCTACTGCACATCCCTAGCCTAACCTAGCCTAATCCCCGTTTGAACTTGGTACATAGAGCGTTCACTCCGGCGCCGCGTCATCCGTGGACGTGCCCACGTCACGTCGCCGGGAACCGACCTGCAACCACGTGCTACTGCACATCCCTAGCCTAACCTAGCCTAATCCCCGTTTGAACTTCGTACATAGAGCGTTCACTCCGGCGCCGCGTCATCCGTGGACGTGCCCACGTCACGTCGCCGGGAACCGACCTGCAACCACGTGCTACTGCACATCCCTAGCCTAACCTAGCCTAATCCCCGTTTGAACTTGGTACATAGAACGTTCACTCCGGCGCCGCGTCATCCGTGGACGTGCCCGCGTCACGTCGCCGGGAACCGACCTGCAACCACGTGCTACTGCACATCCCTAGCCTAACCTAGGCTAATCCCCGTTTGAACTTGGTACATAGAGCGTTCACTCCGGCGCCGCGTCATCCGTGGACGTGCCCACGTCACGTCGCCGGGAACCGACCTGCAACCACGTGCTACTGCACATCCCTAGCCTAACCTAGCCTAATCCCCGTTTGGACTTGGTACATAGAGCGTTCACTCCGGCGCCGCGTCATCCGTGGACGTGCCCACGTCACGTCGCCGGGAACCGACCTGCGACCACGTGCTACTGCACATCCCTAGCCTAACCTAGCCTAATCCCCGTTTGGACTTGGTACATAGAGCGTTCACTCCGGCGCCGCGTCATCCGTGGACGTGCCCACGTCACGTCGCCGGGAACCGACCTGCGACCACGTGCTACTGCACATCCCTAGCCTAACCTAGCCTAATCCCCGTTTGGACTTGGTACATAGAGCGTTCACTCCGGCGCCGCGTCATCCGGCGACGTGCCCACGTCACGTCGCCGGGAACCGACCTGCAACCACGTGCTACTGCACATCCCTAGCCTAACCTAGCCTAATCCCCGTTTGGACTTGGTACATAGAGCGTTCACTCCGGCGCCGCGTCATCCGTGGACGTGCCCACGTCACGTCGCCGGGAACCGACCTGCGACCACGTGCTACTACACATCCCTAGCCTAACCTAGCCTAATCCCCGTTTGGACTTCGGTTCCAGTGTTCACTCCTGCACCGCGTCATCCGTGGACGTGCCCACGTCACGTCGCCGGGAACCGACCTGCGACCACGTGCTACTGCACATCCTAGCCTAACCTAGCCTAATCCCCGTTTGAACTTGGTACATAGAGCGTTCACTCCGGCGCCGCGTCATCCGTGGACGTGCCCACGTCACGTCGCCAGGAACCGACCTGCAACCACGTGCTACTGCACATCCCTAGCCTAACCTAGCCTAATCCCCGTTTGGACTTGGTACATAGAGCGTTCACTCCGGCGCCGCGTCATCCGTGGACGTGCCCACGTCACGTCGCCGGGAACCGACCTGCGACCACGTGCTACTACACATCCCTAGCCTAACCTAGCCTAATCCCCGTTTGGACTTGGTACTTCCAGTGTTCACTACGGCACCGCGTCATCTGTGGACGTGCCCACGTCACGTCGCCGGGAACCGACCTGCAACCACGTGCTACTGCACATCCCTAGCCTAACCTAGCCTAATCCCCGTTTGGACTTGGTACATAGAGCGTTCACTCCGGCGCCGCGTCATCCGTGGACGTGCCCACGTCACGTCGCCGGGAACCGACCTGCGACCACGTGCTACTGCACATCCCTAGCCTAACCTAGCCTAATCCCCGTTTGGACTTGGTACTTCCAGTGTTCACTTCGGCACCGCGTCATCCGTGGAAGTGCCCACGTCACGTCGCCAGGAACCGACCTGCAACCACGTGCTACTGCACATCCCTAGCCTAACCTAGCCTAATCCCCGTTTGGACTTGGTACATAGAGCGTTCACTCCGGCGCCGCGTCATCCTCGGACGTGCCCACGTCACGTCGCCGGGAACCGACCTGCGACCACGTGCTACTGCACATCCCTAGCCTAACCTAGCCTAATCCCCGTTTGGACTTGGTACGTACAGTGTTCACTACGGCACCGCGTCATCCGTGGACGTGCCCACGTCACGTCGCCGGGAACCGACCTGCGACCACGTGCTACTAAACATCCCTAGCCTAACCTAGCCTAATCCCCGTTTGGACTTGGTACTTCCAGTGTTCACTACGGCACCGCGTCATCCGTGGACGTGCCCACGTCACGTCGCCGGGAACCGACATGCAACCACGTGCTACTGCACATCCCTAGCCTAACCTAGCCTAATCCCCGTTTGGACTTGGTACATAGAGCGTTCACTCCTGCACCGCGTCATCCGTGGACGTGCCCACGTCACGTCGCCGGGAACCGACCTGCGACCACGTGCTACTACACATCCCTAGCCTAACCTAGCCTAATCCCCGTTTGGACTTCGGTTCCAGTGTTCACTCCTGCACCGCGTCATCCATGGACGTGCCCACGTCACGTCGCCGGGAACCGACCTGCAACCACGTGCTACTGCACATCCCTAGCCTAACCTAGCCTAATCCCCGTTTGGACTTGGTACATAGAGCGTTCACTCCTGCACCGCGTCATCCGTGGACGTGCCCACGTCACGTCGCCGGGAACCGACCTGCGACCACGTGCTACTGCACATCCTTAGCCTAACCTAGCCTAATCCCCGTTTGGACTTGGTACATAGAGCGTTCACTCCGGCGCCGCGTCATCCGTGGACGTGCCCACGTCACGTCGCCGGGAACCGACCTGCGACCACGTGCTACTACACATCCCTAGCCTAACCTAGCCTAATCCCCGTTTGGACTTGGTACTTCCAGTGTTCACTACAGAACCGCGTCATCCGTGGACGTGCCCACGTCACGTCGCCGGGAACCGACCTGCAACCACGTGCTACTGCACATCCCTAGCCTAACCTAGCCTAATCCCCGTTTGGACTTGGTACATAGAGCGTTCACTCCGGCGCCGCGTCATCCGTGGACGTGCCCACGTCACGTCGCCGGGAACCGACCTGCGACCACGTGCTACTGCACATCCCTAGCCTAACCTAGCCTAATCCCCGTTTGGACTTGGTACATAGAGCGTTCACTCCGGCGCCGCGTCATCCGTGGACGTGCCCACGTCACGTCGCCGGGAACCGACCTGCGACCACGTGCTACTACACATCCCTAGCCTAACCTAGCCTAATCCCCGTTTGGACTTGGTACATACAGTGTTCACTTCCGGCGCCGCGTCATCCGTGGACGTGCCCACATCACGAAGCCGGGAACCGACCTGCGACAACGTGCTACTGCACATCCCTAGCCTAACCTAGCCTAATCCCCGTTTGGACTTGGTACATACAGTGTTCACTCCCGGCGCCGCGTCATCCGTGGACGTGCCCACGTCACGTAGCCGGAAACCAACCTGCGACAACGTGCTACTGCACATCCCTAGCCTAACCTAGCCTAATCCCCGTTTGGACTTGGTACGTACAGTGTTCACTCCTGCACCGTGTCATCCGTGGACGTGCCCACGTCACGTCGCCGGGAACCGACCTGCGACCACGTGCTACAACACATCCCTAGCCTAACCTAGCCTAATCCCCGTTTGGACTTCGGTTCCAGTGTTCACTACGGCACCGCGTCATCCGTGGACGTGCCCACGTCACGTAGCCAGGAACCGACCTGCGACAACGTGCTACTGCACATCCCTAGCCTAACCTAGCCTAATCCCCGTTTGGACTTGGTACGTACAGTGTTCACTCCTGCACCGCGTCATCCGTGGACGTGCCGACGTCACGTCGCCGGGAACCGACCTGCAACCACGTGCTACTGCACATTCCTAGCCTAACCTAGCCTAATCCCCGTTTGGACTTCGGTTCCAGTGTTCACTACGGCACCGCGTCATCCGTGGACGTGCCCACGTCACGTCGCCGGGAACCGACCTGTAACCACGTGCTACTGCACATTCCTAGCCTAACCTAGCCTAATCCCCGTTTGGACTTCGGTTCCAGTGTTCACTACGGCACCGCGTCATCCGTGGACGTGCCCACGTCACGTAGCCGGGAACCGACCTGCGACAACGTGCTACTGCACATCCCTAGCCTAACCTAGCCTAATCCCCGTTTGGACTTGGTACGTACAGTGTTCACTCCTGCACCGCGTCATCCGTGGACGTGCCCACGTCACGTCGCCGGGAACCGACCTGCAACCACGTGCTACTGCACATTCCTAGCCTAACCTAGCCTAATCCCCGTTTGGACTTGGTACATAGAGCGTTCACTCCGGCGCCGCGTCATCCGTGGACGTGCCCACGTCACGTCGCCGGGAACCGACCTGCGACCACGTGCTACTAAACATCCCTAGCCTAACCTAGCCTAATCCCCGTTTGGACTTGGTACTTCCAGTGTTCACTACGGCACCGCGTCATCCGTGGACGTGCCCACGTCACGTCGCCGGGAACCGACCTGCAACCACGTGCTACTGCACATCCCTAGCCTAACCTAGCCTAATCCCCGTTTGGACTTGGTACATAGAGCGTTCACTCCTGCACCGCGTCATCCGTGGACGTGCCCACGTCACGTCGCCGGGAACCGACCTGCGACCACGTGCTACTGCACATCCCTAGCCTAACCTAGCCTAATCCCCGTTTGGACTTGGTACATAGAGCGTTCACTCCTGCACCGCGTCATCCGTGGACGTGCCCACGTCACGTCGCCGGGAACCGACCTGCGACCACGTGCTACTGCACATCCCTAGCCTAACCTAGCCTAATCCCCGTTTGGACTTGGTACATAGAGCGTTCACTCCGGCGCCGCGTCATCCGTGGACGTGCCCACGTCACGTCGCCGGGAACCGACCTGCGACCACGTGCTACTACACATCCCTAGCCTAACCTAGCCTAATCCCCGTTTGGACTTGGTACTTCCAGTGTTCACTACGGCACCGCGTCATCCGTGGACGTGCCCACGTCACGTCGCCGGGAACCGACCTGCAACCACGTGCTACTGCACATCCCTAGCCTAACCTAGCCTAATCCCCGTTTGGACTTGGTACATAGAGCGTTCACTCCGGCGCCGCGTCATCCGTGGACGTGCCCACGTCACGTCGCCGGGAACCGACCTGCGACCACGTGCTACTGCACATCCCTAGCCTAACCTAGCCTAATCCCCGTTTGGACTTGGTACATAGAGCGTTCACTCCGGCGCCGCGTCATCCGTGGACGTGCCCACGTCACGTCGCCGGGAACCGACCTGCGACCACGTGCTACTACACATCCCTAGCCTAACCTAGCCTAATCCCCGTTTGGACTTGGTACATACAGTGTTCACTTCCGGCGCCGCGTCATCCGTGGACGTGCCCACATCACGAAGCCGGGAACCGACCTGCGACAACGTGCTACTGCACATCCCTAGCCTAACCTAGCCTAATCCCCGTTTGGACTTGGTACATACAGTGTTCACTCCCGGCGCCGCGTCATCCGTGGACGTGCCCACGTCACGTAGCCGGAAACCAACCTGCGACAACGTGCTACTGCACATCCCTAGCCTAACCTAGCCTAATCCCCGTTTGGACTTCGGTTCCAGTGTTCACTACGGCACCGCGTCATCCGTGGACGTGCCCACGTCACGTAGCCAGGAACCGACCTGCGACAACGTGCTACTGCACATCCCTAGCCTAACCTAGCCTAATCCCCGTTTGGACTTGGTACGTACAGTGTTCACTCCTGCACCGCGTCATCCGTGGACGTGCCGACGTCACGTCGCCGGAACCGACCTGCAACCACGTGCTACTGCACATTCCTAGCCTAACCTAGCCTAATCCCCGTTTGGACTTCGGTTCCAGTGTTCACTACGGCATTGCGTCATCCGTGGACGTGCCCACGTCACGTCGCCGGGAACCGACCTGTAACCACGTGCTACTGCACATTCCTAGCCTAACCTAGCCTAATCCCCGTTTGGACTTCGGTTCCAGTGTTCACTACGGCACCGCGTCATCCGTGGACGTGCCCACGTCACGTAGCCGGGAACCGACCTGCGACAACGTGCTACTGCACATCCCTAGCCTAACCTAGCCTAATCCCCGTTTGGACTTGGTACGTACAGTGTTCACTCCTGCACCGCGTCATCCGTGGACGTGCCCACGTCACGTCGCCGGGAACCGACCTGCAACCACGTGCTACTGCACATTCCTAGCCTAACCTAGCCTAATCCCCGTTTGGACTTCGTCTCCAGTGTCACTACGGCACCGCGTCATCCGTGGACGTGCCCACGTCACGTCGCCGGGAACCGACCTGCAACCACGTGCTACTGCACATTCCTAGCCTAACCTAGCCTAATCCCCGTTTGGACTTCGGTTCCAGTGTTCACTTACGGCACCGCGTCATCCGTGGACGTGCCCACGTCACGTAGCCGGGAACCGACCTGCGACAACGTGCTACTGCACATCCCTAGCCTAACCTAGCCTAATCCCCGTTTGGACTTGGTACGTACAGTGTTCACTCCTGCACCGCGTCATCCGTGGACGTGCCCACGTCACGTCGCCGGGAACCGACCTGCGACCACGTGCTACTACACATCCCTAGCCTAACCTAGCCTAATCCCCGTTTGGACTTCGGTTCCAGTGTTCACTACGGCACCGCGTCATCCGTGGACGTGCCCACGTCACGTCGCCGGGAACCGACCTGCAACCACTTGCTACAGCACATTCCTAGCCTAACCTAGCCTAATCCCCGTTTGGACTTCGGTTCCAGTGTCCACTCCGGCGCCGCGTCATCCGTGGACGTGCCCACGTCACGTCGCCGGGAACCGACCTGCGACAACGTGCTACTACACATCCCTAGCCTAACCTAGCCTAATCCCCGTTTGGACTTGGTACGTACAGTGTTCACTCCTGCACCGCGTCATCCGTGGACGTGCCCACGTCACGTCGCCGGGAACCGACCTGCAACCACGTGCTACTGCACATCCCTAGCCTAACCTAGCCTAATCCCGTTTGGACTTGGTACTTCCAGTGTTCACTACGGCTCCGCGTCATCCGTGGACGTGCCCACGTCACGTAGCCGGGAACCGACCTGCGACAACGTGCTACTGCACATTCCTAGCCTAACCTAGCCTAATCCCCGTTTGGACTTCGGTTCCAGCGTTCACTACGGCACCGCGTCATCCGTGGACGTGCCCACGTCACGTAGCCGGGAACCGACCTGCGACAACGTGCTACTGCACATCCCTAGCCTAACCTAGCCTAATCCCCGTTTGGACTTCGGTTCCAGTGTTCACTACGGCACCGCGTCATCCGTGGACGTGCCCACGTCACGTCGCCGGGAACCGACCTGCGACAACGTGCTACTGCACATCCCTAGCCTAACCTAGCCTAATCCCCGTTTGGACTTGGTACGTACAGTGTTCACTCCTGCACCGCGTCATTCGTGGACGTGCCCACGTCACGTCGCCGGGAACCGACCTGCAACCACGTGCTACTACACATCCCTAGCCTAACCTAGCCTAATCCCCGTTTGGACTTCGGTTCCAGTGTTCACTACGGCACCGCGTCATCCGTGGACGTGCCCACGTCACGTAGCCGGGAACCGACCTGCGACAACGTGCTACTGCACATCCCTAGCCTAACCTAGCCTAATCCCCGTTTGGACTTGGTACTTCCAGTGTTCACTACGGCACCGCGTCATCCGTGGACGTGCCCACGTCACGTAGCCGGAAACCGACCTGCGACCACGTGCTACTGCACATCCCTAGCCTAACCTAGCCTAATCCCCGTTTGGACTTGGTACTTCCAGTGTTCACTACGGCACCGCGTCATCCGTGGACGTGCCCACGTCACGTCGCCGGGAACCGACCTGCAACCACGTGCTACTGCACATCCCTAGCCTAACCTAGCCTAATCCCCGTTTGGACTTGGTACTTCCAGTGTTCACTCCGGCGCCGCGTCATCCGTGGACGTGCCCACGTCACGTCGCCGGGAACCGACCTGCAACCACGTGCTACTGCACATCCCTAGCCTAACCTAGCCTAATCCCCGTTTGGACTTGTCACGTACAGTGTTCACTCCTGCACCGCGTCATCCGTGGACGTGCCCACGTCACGTAGCCGGGAACCGACCTGCAACCACGTGCTACTGCACATTCCTAGCCTAACCTAGCCTAATCCCCGTTTGGACTTGGTACGTACAGTGTTCACTCCTGCACCGCGTCATCCGTGACGTGCCCACGTCACGTCACCGGGAACCGACCTGCAACCACGTGCTACTGCACATTCCTAGCCTAACCTAGCCTAATGCCCGTTTGGACTTGGTACTTCCAGTGTTCACTCCTGCACCGCGTCATCCGTGGACGTGCCCACGTCACGTCGCCGGGAACCGACCTGCAACCACGTGCTACTGCACATCCCTAGCCTAACCTAGCCTAATCCCCGTTTGGACTTGGTACGTACAGTGTTCACTCCTGCACCGCGTCATCCGTGGACGTGCCCACGTCACGTCGCCGGGAACCGACCTGCAACCACGTGCTACTGCACATTCCTAGCCTTACCTAGCCTAATCCCCGTTTGGACTTGGTACGTACAGTGTTCACTCCTGCACCGCGTCATCCGTGGACGTGCCCACGTCACGTCGCCGGGAACCGACCTGCAACCACGTGGTACTGCACATCCCTAGCTTAACCTAGCCTAATCCCCGTTTGGACTTGGTACGTACAGTGTTCACTCCTGCACCGCGTCATCCGTGGACGTGCCCACGTCACGTCGCCGGGAACCGACCTGCAACCACGTGCTACTGCACATCCCTAGCCTAACCTAGCCTAATATTCGTTTGGACTTGGTACGTACAGTGTTCACTCCTGCACCGCGTCATCCGTGGACGTGCCCACGTCACGTCGCTGGGAACCGACCTGCAACCACGTGCTACTGCACATCCCTAGCCTAACCTAGCCTAATCCCCGTTTGGACTTGGTACTTCAGGTGTTCACTCCTGCACCGCGTCATCCGTGGACGTGCCCACGTCACGTCGCCGGGAACCGACCTGCAACCACGTGCTACTGCACATCCCTAGCCTAACCTAGCCTAATCCCCGTTTGGACTTGGTACATAGAGCGTTCACTCCGGCGCCGCGTCATCCGTGGACGTGCCCACGTCACGTTGCCGGGAACCGACCTGCGACCACGTGCTACTGCACATCCCTAGCCTAACCTAGCCTAATCCCCGTTTGGACTTGGTACATAGAGCGTTCACTCCGGCGCCGCGTCATCCGTGGACGTGCCCACGTCACGTCGCCGGGAACCGACCTGCAACCACGTGCTACTGCACATCCCTAGCCTAACCTAGCCTAATCCCCGTTTGGACTTGGTACGTACAGTGTTCACTCCTGCACCGCGTCATCCGTGGACGTGCCCACCTCACGTCGCCGGGAACCGACCTGCAACCACGTGCTACTGCACATCCCTAGCCTAACCTAGCCTAATCCCCGTTTGGACTTGGTACGTACAGTGTTCACTCCTGCACCGCGTCATCCGTGGACGTGCCCACGTCACGTCGCCGGGAACCGACCTGCAACCACGTGCTACTGCACATCCCTAGCCTAACCTAGCCTAATCCCCGTTTGGACTTGGTACGTAAAGTGTTCACTCCTGCACCGCATCATCCGTGGACGTGCCCACGTCACGTCGCCGGGAACCGACCTGCGACCACGTGCTACTGCACATCCCTAGCCTAACCTAGCCTAATCCCCGTTTGGACTTCGGTTCCAGTGTTCACTACGGCACCGCGTCATCCGTGGACGTGCCCACGTCACGTCGCCGGGAACCGACCTGCGACCACGTGCTACTACACATCCCTAGCCTAACCTAGCCTAATCCCCGTTTGGACTTCGGTTCCAGTGTTCACTACGGCACCGCGTCATCCGTGGACGTGCCCACGTCACGTCGCCGGGAACCGACCTGCGACCACGTGCTACTGCACATCCCTAGCCTAACCTAGCCTAATCCCCGTTTGGACTTCGGTTCCAGTGTTCACTACGGCACCGCGTCATCCGTGGACGTGCCCACGTCACGTCGCCGGGAACCGACCTGCGACCACGTGCTACTGCACATCCCTAGCCTAACCTAGCCTAATCCCCGTTTGGACTTCGGTTCCAGTGTTCACTACGGCACCGCGTCATCCGTGGACGTGCCCACGTCACGTAGCCGGGAACCGACCTGCGACAACGTGCTACTGCACATCCCTAGCCTAACCTAGCCTAATCCCCGTTTGGACTTGGTACTTCCAGTGTTCACTACGGCACCGCGTCATCCGTGGACGTGCCCACGTCACGTCGCCGGGAACCGACCTGCGACCACGTCCTATGGCGCATCCTTAACCTATCCTAAATTAACTAATTCTACTGACTTGCCACCGAGTGCTACTGCTCAACCTATATAACCTACTGTATCCTAGAAGAAATTTAGGTAATCAATCACAACTTTGTTATCTTTTCAATATTTTCATCATTATGAACTTGTCAACTTTTTAGTGTCTTGTAAAATGTTGTTACAATATCGTATTATAATATCCAACACATAATGCGAATTAATATTATTTCAAGAGAGAGTTTTCTGTATTTTATGATTAAAACGTGGCCAAATATTATATCCTATGTCTAAGCTTCGTGGAAGATTAAAAATAGAGACAAAAATCTAAGATTTTAACAATAGTTTAAGCTGTTTCAAATCGGTTTCTTAGGATTGTTTGATCATTTCCTGACGTTACGAAAAACCGGCGTAGTGGTTACAGTCCTACAGGCTAATGTGGGCTAGCTAGGAGAGAATTTTTCAACTTTACGCTATATAGCGATCAATGCAAGGTACAGACAGCATATTTAATTGCAGCTTTGCCTGGAGTCTCAATATTCTCAATGCATTTTAAAACTTGTTCTACATACTTCAATGTTAAAAAAATTGTTTAGATGTTTGCTAACAATGAAAACTAATTACGGTACTCAAACTCACTATCGAAAATGTCAAACTTTAGTGAAAACGAAGATGATTAATCAACTGTTGTAGTGTCACGCCTTTATTTATTGTGCACGCGGAAAGTAATATACGTAAATAAACTATGGACTGTCGGCTAATACATTACAGCAGTAACGCAATTTGACAAGCGGTTTGGTGGCCTGACATTGAGAGGAGCGCTCTTTTCATACACCAATCAATCTCTTTCCAACACCAATCCATCAATAATCAACTAATGGCTCGGTATTTGTCAATACTGTGACATATATTTATTCTTCTTAAATTTTTTAATTTGTTTCAATATTTATATTAATTGTTATTTAAGTACAACGTTACTGAAACTGATGGGTCAGCCTCTCCTGAATTATATTAATTCTTTTTTATATTCTCTAAAACGACCCCTTACTTTGTACAGTACTGCAAATTATTTGGAGAATGGAACATAATCAACGATATTACTGTTTGCAGTGCGAGCTGCGTAGCGTATACTTATATTAAAAACCAACGCATTTTATTTAAACAAAAAGGTAAAAATCGTATAAAATTTAATGCTCGTATTCTAATTATATAAAATAATGTTATTTAGTATTTTATCGTAAGCTTTTTATGTAGCACAACTAACCATATGTGTGTACCTAAACAATCACAGAACTAAAACAAAACAAAAAACAGTAAACGATTCCCATTGGTAGGTTTTAACTCATAACCGTTGTTTCGAGCATTAATTGAAACCAACTTCAGTGACAAACAATCATAGACTCCACGTTTCAAACTTTCAAATATTCTTCAGCGACAACATTCAAAGCTCCCAAGCGAAAAGCATTTAAAAAAAAAGGTGCCAACATTCATAGTTTTCACTTAAAACTTAGCACTTAGAATTTCAAACCTTGTTTACTATTCTCAATCATAGGCTTTGGCATGATTTTTGACGTAAAAAACAATTAATTAAAACCATATACGTTACCAACAATTACTTCCCACATGGAAAGTAATCCAAAAAAATTCCTGCGCTAAGAATTATAGTTTCCATATGATTTATACAACAACTGTAATTCGAGCAATGCAACCAATCTTCAGGTCTCAACAATATTCATAGCTTCCACGAGGCAAGTAATACAACCAATCCTCCGGTGTCATCATTCACAACTTCCACTGAGGAAGCAGTTCAAACAATCTCCCCGTACCCAAGAATCATACTTTCCGCTGAACAAGCAATTCAAACAATATCATGGTATCAATAAATTTTTTCACTGGGCAAGCAACTCAACCGATCTTTATGTAGCGACCATCATAATTTCCAACCGGCAAGCAATTTCGCCAATCTTCCGGTGCCAAAAATCAAGTTTCTAACTCGAAACAATTTCACCAATCCTCCGGTGTCAACAATCACAGTTTCCAACCGGCAAGCAATTCAACCGATCTTCCGGTGCCAACAATCATAGTTTCTAACTCGCTAGCAATTTCACCAATCTTCCGGTGCCAACAATCATAGTTTCTAACTCGCTAGTAATTTCACCAATCTTCTGGTGCCAACAATCATAGTTTCTAACTCGCAAGCAATTTCACCAACCTTCCGGTGTCAACAATCATAGTTTCTAACTCGCAAGCAATTTCACCAATCTCCCGGTGTCAACAATCATAGTTTCCAACTCGCAAGCGATTTCACCAATCTTCCGGTGCCAATAATCATAGTTTCTAACTCGCAGGGAATTTCACCAATCTTCCGGTGTCAACAATCAAAGCTTCCACGTGACAAGCAACTCAGCCCACCTAGTGTCAACAGTCAGAGAACCACAAACCGATGATCCGTTGGAGCAGCAGCAACTGAAGCAATTAAGCTGGCGAGGGCAAGGGTGCAATTACGGCGATGTAAGGCCGACTGGACAAACATTATGGCTTCCGTCTGTCCCTTATCAATGGCTTTATCAAAGCCCGTTCAGAAGTCGAGGCCACTATAAACTCATTCTTTGAACACAAACGCAATTTATTCGCACTTTCAGATTTTGACATTTTAATCAATAAATCGATATAACAGTGTCTTTTATGACGAAGACTGATAAAGAGTGAGAATATGAAAATGGTTGATTTCAATATCAAATTGGCTATATGAGAAAAAGATAGATTTTCATTGTCCTTCTTCAAATAGCAAGTTGTGTTTTCATTTGGTGGCAAAAAATAGTCAAGTTTGGATTGATATAAACATTAAATTGTTGTTAGGTTTACTTAAACTTTAATTTGAGTAAAATAAAAGATATATTGGTATAAAGTCACAGCGAAAAAAACATGTAAGAGTCTACCGACCAATTTATTTCCACAGGTGACGTAAAACATATTATTTTATATGAATGTTTATCCTGTTCAGAAATATTTTACCATAGAAAAGCTACCTGCGTCCGTTTTATGACAAAACACCTACAGTGTCTTGTATCACATTTTGGTGTTCGGTGTTTATGAATTATTAACATTTATTATTAGCACAGTTCAATTTTGTGTGATTATGTCACAAGCAAAAACTAATACTGTATGATGCAATGTTAAATTTATTAAAAATTCAACAAAAGACTCACAATATTTTGGAGTTGTATGGTAGCAAAACAAATCAAAAGATTATGTTTGTATCGCGTTTTTCAAAACGACCTCAATCTAAAGGGAACAAGACGCAATTCATATGTTAGATTGCGTAAGAAAAGGGTTTGGATGGTCAATCGCATATTCCTCTTATCAAATGTTGGCTTTAACTGTTTATTTGAAGACGAGGTTAGTGATTTCATCAGCTGATGTCATAATTATACACGCAAAAAAATGTAATTAGCAAGGAAATTTACGTTGCATAGTGTAATATTTGTAGTAAGACTCGTCATGAAAGCCTTGTATCTCGTTCGATACTAGTTTACGACCTGAATATGGTTCAAATACATTTTATGTCCTTAATAAGTCTGGGCTTTTAAATAAGCTATTTGCAATTTTTTAGCAATTATTATAATAAAAATTTTTTGAAGATAGTTAAATGTGTAACATGCACCAACCAATGTTTAGGAGTCTAACGTTTAATGAGCCAAATTTTATTTTGGAATTACATTTTTTACCACGCACTTGACGTTATGTTATTAAGTACTCTGTCCTACAATCGTATTCATTTATTACTATAAAAAAATGAGCGAAATACACGTTTGTTCGGTGGAAATTTTGCCACTCTTTATAAATATAATAGTTTCTTTTGAACTTAAGTTAAGTGAAAACCTTAAAAGTTCATATCCTTTCACATTAAATACATTTTTATACTATGATGAGTGAGAACTCTAGGGAGAATTAATGGTTTTAATAATTTCTATAGCAAAGCAACAATAAAACACTATATCATTTTAATTAATAACGAATTTATTTAAAACCACATTGTAACAAAAATATAGATTGGACGAATTAAAAAAATGAGCATTGATTGCAAGGAGGAAATGTTCCTGTTATAACCACCCAGTGAGAAGCCCATGCCAACAATGTGTAAACAGTAGCGCATGCAGTGTCAATACGAGGAATTATGACTTTTACTCAGCACCCACGTTCCGGCAACAATGGTGCCGTGTCAAATGTTAAATCGTTTTATGGACATTGCGATTGACAAACAATAACAAATTCGGATTACAAAGAAAAGCTGAAGGCTAGATTCGACTGATAAGGACAAGAGCTAGAGGCGTGAACGTGAGCTGATACGGTGCGTTCCTCTTGATAATATTGTCTAGCGCTATCTGTCTATCATATCATGTGTCGTTAACTATCAGACGGCGTTGTCGTCTTGTTCCATTGTTCTTTCATCTGCCACACTAGCCTAGTCTAGAGAGCTATTATTGGCTTTAACAAGGAGTATTCGATTGTTTCCGTATGGATGTTGTTTCTAAAGTAACGATATAACCGCATGAATATCTCGTTTATTTCCCAGCTACTTTTACACTCGCCCAGAGACCCTAGCTTCCTTATGACGTTTAAACATGGCTTTAAACAAAACTCTTAAACCGGTGTTTTAGTCACAAGTCTGGTCAAACTAGACAGATAGAGTTATGTAAAAGTCGAGCACGAATGAATTTGTTTAATGGGATGTGCATGTCTAGTTGAAATACCTATTTCTGTTTTGATATTTTATGTATGTACACAGTGACATTACAGTATTAATTATAGTCGTTTGAAAATCGTTAAATAATTGTTTGCGTACAGTGGACAATGAGATGTTGCCTATTTAAAGTGTTTCTAAAAAATTGGAATGATTCATTATCGAAGGCACATATTTTGGAAGTATGCCCGAAATATGTTAATTTGTTTAAAAACTCAAATGCCTTTTTGATTTCAGTCTTACGGTTACTAATATGTCTTACTGTTCCAGTATATCACAGTGTTTTATAGCTAACAACGAGTTTTACACATTTCAATGTGATTTTTAACAATTTAAAAACGTTTTTCTTGTAATTTAACAAAGCTAATAGTAAACTCTGGATGGAGTAACCAATAATACCTACTCAATTATTCTGAGAAGAGGGAAAAGTACAGTAGATACGGTAAACAAAAACCAATCATATTAAATGAAGCAGTTCTGGAACACTCTTGATGGAAACGCACAGCGAAACCTATTAGATAATAGGAATGATAGGCCAACGCTCTGCCCCTGCACGAAACGTAAGTGATGCCTATAAACAGTTAGAACTGCAATGACGGTGGATATCGGTCGAGGATGTGTTCCGATCAATTTGAGACGCCGGAAAAGGCGTTGATCAGCAGCTGTAGGCAGGCACCAGCAGACGCTAGTCAGCCTAGTCGAACAAGGTCTGCCGTGCAGCCCGGCAAAACATTCACTTTATTGCTCCAATCATTTACCTTTTTATGCCAAGGCAATTTTATCTCGCAATTTAATGCTCAACTGAAAAGGTGAATTAGTGTAATTACAATATTAATCTATTTAATTTGTTTCAGTCTACTTTAATTTTACCACTGACGGTTTCTGTAGGCCTATTTATGTTGTTTCAAATGGAATGCAAATTATAAATCAATGAGAGAAATGTTATGATTGTAATAGTTTGGGACTCAAGTTAATATTTTAAGTAACAACGAGTAACGTTGCTACAATCATTGCTGGGTTAAACAGTTGTCCTGCAGTAATGAACTAAATCCCCCCACTAAATATTTAACTTTAGTTTATCCTCTACTCGTGCTTTGATTATTTGATGTTTTTTCATATCCTGCAAGTAACCTTTGTAACTTTATTTTCATACATCGAAATGTTGTTCACATTGCAACATCAATTCAATACTTCAACATTTAACGGTTGTTTTTACCGTTAATTATTTTCATGTCTATATTGGCCCTGTTTAAAATCCTGAAAGACTTTAGGGAATAGTATGACTATACGACACGAATAAATAAATCTCTATTTTCATTAATTATGTCTGACCTAATGAAATTAGATATCACATCAGATAAGGATGCAGTTTACCATCATCAATAAACGTGTTTTATTTAGGTCAATTCCATCTGATGTCCTGGTTTTTATATTAAAATGCGGCATCGACCGGATTCTAACCTTTGCATGTAGTTTTCGACATGAAAGGCTAGCAAATCGGTTATAGATTAATTGGAAGAATATTATATCCAGGGAATTTGGGTCAGAAGCGAGGAGTCAGGGTAAAGGCGGGTCTGTGGCGCGAAGGCCGCTGGAAAATACTACCAACACCAACCAACACCAACACCAACTAGAGCTGATGATTGATCATTAGGTGAGGTCCTCGCAGCAAGGTGATGCCGCTGGCTCGCACCGCAACAGGTCAACTCTGATTGATACAGTCAAGGTATTCGCGGTTTTCGTGACACTGAATCTTTCTTATCGAGTTAATTTTAAATCCACTTAAGGGTGGGCTCTACCCGTCTGCCGCGCGCGGATGCAAGGGTTTAGAATCTCCATGTTTGTCGCCCCAGTTGAAAAAAAAAAAATTAAAATATTTTGGTGTAATTCTTTTCGTAATATAATTTTGTACTCCGCTATCGTCTTAAAATTTCTATATTAATTTAAATTACTAAGCAGGGTGCTTGCTAATAATGTTGAAATAAGCATTTTTGTATCAAGTTTTAACGTATTAAAGACAATTTTTTGAGAAAAAATAAGACGATACGTGAGTACAATATTATCTTAAGAAAAAGAATAAGATTGGTAAAAACATTATAGATAACGATGCCAGAAGGGAGATGCGAAAGTTCTGCAATTTCAAAAACATCGTTATTAGTCCACCGATCGATTTCGCACTGAAACCAAAAAAAGCATTAAAGTAACAAAATTTAAAATCACCCGTCATATATTTTCCAAAATGTGAGATTCCGCGTATAGCGGCAGTTAACAGTCTCGCTCGACGATTTCGACGCCGAGGTAGAGCGCACCCTTAAGTATTTTATTAAAAATAGTACATTCGTTAAATAATTCTATTTTGAAATGGAAAGTAAACTCCTTTCATAGTGTTAAAACAAAATAATTGAATAGAACAACCGATGAGAGCCAACACGTCATTCTGTAGTAGTGATTAAAAATTATTCACGAAGGAGAAAGCTTTGCAAACACAACAATGATTAAACAATTTTTATTATAGCAATTGTGTAGAAAAATACTTGACCTTTTTGAGAAGTGTGTCAAAATCTCTGTCTTTATGTCCACAGTTTAAAAAAAGTCTAAGAGGCTGGAAATCTATAAACGATGCAAGTCTCAAGGATTATTATCAAAAAGAAAAACCGAGAGGTGCAATATCATTATGTTCAAATGGCAATTACACGGTAGATAAATTCAACTACGGTTTAAAACAGTGACAAACGTTTACTAAGTTAAACCCTGTTAAAAGTCCTTTTTGCTAAAGAATCAACCATGCTTAAATTTCTGTTAGTCTTTATCATTGATGTGTTTTGTTAATTTTCCGCCAAAGAAAAAAATTCAGACAAGCTATATATCGATGTCTTTGAGGCATAAACACATTTTTAAAATCGACTTTATAAAAAAGTAAACCTTGCGAAGGAGATTGCAAGTGAATAGCGATAAACGAGAAAGTTTTGTTGATTCCAAAGTTTTCACGAAGGCTTGAGTTTTGCGATCGCATAGCTAACAGTATGCCTATACTGTGCTTATACTATACCCATACTGTAAACTATACTGTAACCTAATATGCTTATTTGAGAAATATCAGTGCGGTCCACTCTCCCTGTGTTTTTGCAACTTTCTGTACCATCGTTATTGCACTTGTATGTGGGCGCAGATTCGGTTCCCATTGTGGGAAATCATTAAATTTTTTATAGAAGTATCTGGTTGCAGTTATACAGACATAAACCCTTTTTTATATAAAAATAATTTAATCAATGTTGCTCATCTTAATGTATCTTCGTATCTTAATCACGATAGTTATTATTGAAAACTTGCATTGATAAAAAAAACTTGATACCTATAATTTGTTCATTACTGCCAACAGTTAAGCTTTACTATAATGTCGAGTCGACTACTTTTTCAAGCGACAAAACTTTAAAAACTATATTTGTAGAAAATCCTTAAGAGTCATCTTCACCCCTGGGCCATTAGTCCATTGTTGCGCAGTCGGCAATGTTAACCATACGGCTTTTAATGCAAAACATGATATCGCATTCCCCTGTTTCGGACGCCGTTTTTCAACCGATTTGCTTTAAACTTGGTAAGTGTTTAGTTGAATAGTTATACTATGTCGCTCATACCTCAGAATTTTGAAAATTTAACAAATATTACTCATTGAGACGTCGCAAAGTAACTCGATTTTCCTTAGGAATATTTCAAATTTAGTAAAATTTTCAAAATTCCGAGGTATGAGCGATGTAGTTTAACTATTGAACTAAACACTTACCAAGTTCAAAGAAAATCGGTTGAAAAACGGGGTCCGAAACAGGGGAATGTTGTACCATGTTTTGCATTAAAAGCCGTATGGTTAAAATTGCCGACTGCGCAACAATGGGCTAATGGCCCAGGGGTGAAGATGACTCTTACTAACTTATTTGAAAGAAATGAAAGGTTTATATTTGATTAAAGTCTACTCGGATACGATAAAACGATATAACAGATATAATAATTATTAGATCTAATACCAAGTATAATACATGCCTAGGTTTTATTAACTATATATTAATTACAATAAAATATTTAGTATTTTTTGTGGTGTGAAGTGTACAATATATAATATTTATATGTTCTACGTTAAGATAATTATTTACTCATCTTAAAATTATTTTGTTCAAAACAGATAGCCCTATAACGTTTAATAAACATTTTATGTTTTGAGAAAACTACATATATGTGATGTACCCTGTTAAAAGAGACCTTCAATGATACTTCATTCTATTTTGTATTTAGTCCAAACTAAACAAAGAAGTTTTTCATCACAGCCGAAATCTTTAGAGAACAATGTTTTTAGATCAAAAGGAGCACAGTGCTGGAAGCATTCCTCAGTCTGATGAGTTTCCTGTATTTTTGTTTTCGATGTGGCATAAAAGGGATAAAATGTCACCCTTTACATTTTATTAATGCCATAAACAATCACAACAAAATATTAATCCGATATTTGGGTTAAACAATAATTAAGAAGCCATCGTTCCTTTAATCATCAATATTGAGTTAGTAGACCGATTTAAAGTGTATTGAAAAATTTAGTATGTCAATGAGTTTTAATTGTAGATAGTTGCTATCATTATGAATAATTTTATTTATCTTTTAGTCATCATTGTGATACAATCCAACCTATTTCCATCTAAAGCGCGGTGAAACACTCATGGACAAAATGCCAATTTATTAGATAGGCTATAAAAGGATATTGAAATGTTACTTTAATGTTTAACCGATTGTAATTTACTTTAAATTAGAAGCAATTTAAATTTCATTTGTGTCAATGTTTTAATTAACAATGCATTAATTTCGACGATAATTAGTAGTATAATTATAGCACGAAAATAATGTAAAGTATTCAATATTAAATGTTTGAGCAAGTAAAATGTTCGCATATATAGCGCGTTCTTTACCAACCAAACGTT